>CM053577.1:135098842-135227466 GCA_028646485.1 Cryptoprocta ferox | reverse complement strand
TCAACTGACAAATGGATCAAGAGGATGTGGTTTATCTATACAATGGAATACTCCATGGCCATGAGAAAGAATGAAATCTGGCCACTCGTAGCAACGTGGATGGAACTCGAGGGTGTTATGCTAAGTGAAATGAGTCAGGCAGAGAAGGGCAGATACCATATGTTTTCACTTATAAGTGGAACAGGAGAAACTTAACAGAGGACCATGGGGGAGGGGAAGGGGAAAAAATAGTTGGGGAGAGGGAGGGAGGCAAACCATGAGAGACTCTTGAATACTGAGATCAAACTGAGGGCTGATGGGGGTGGGGAAAAGGGGAAGGGGGGTGATGGGCATGGAGGAGGGCACTTTTTGGGATGAGCACTGGGTGATATATGGAAATCAACTTGACAATAAACTATAATAAAACATAAAAAATAAAAACATAAAATCATAAATAAATAAATAAGAAAAAAGAAAACTAATGAAGAAACAATACAGAAAAATTTCATAGACTGGAAGGACATGGATCTTTAAAGGCTATGACCACAATGTCCAACACAATAGGTAGGAAAAGACTGAACCAAGACATATCATTTTGATATTTTAAATTCAGAATGAGAATTGTTTTTAACCTAGAATTCAATTTTCAGCCAAATTACAAAAAAAAATTGCAACGGTAGAATATAATTTCAGGTAGGAAAGTTTTCAGTAAATTTACCTCACATGGACTGTTTCTCAGGAAGGGTGCGCCACTAAAATGAGGGAATAAAGCAAGAAAGAGGAAAATATGAAAACCAGGAAGGAGAGCCTCCAACACAAGAAGGAGGTAGAGAGAATCACTGAGACGATGGCAGAGAGAAGTTCTGGGATAACAGTGACACTGTGGCCCAAAGAAACAGTGGTCCAGGTTGGAAAAAAGAAGAAAAGGGCCCCAGGAAGAAGGTCTTTAGATTCTAGTAGATTATCTGTTCTATGCTACTACATGGAAAGTTTTGGGGACAGTGTTGGAAGTTGTGGCAGAATTTAGGGATAGTTATATACAAAGCCAGACTGATGAAAAACAAGGCAATTATTAACTCCAAAAAAAAAAAAAACCCAAAAAGGTTACAAGAAAGGAAAGGTAATTATAGTGTAGTGTTAGTTCAGTAGAGAACATTATTTACATAGTTATAATAATACACACTCTTAATATTGATTTAACCAAAAAAGGGAACAAGAGGAAGCAGTGTTATGGGATAGCAGACTTAAATCCTCCCCAGCTGTTATTTAGTAAATAGTGATCTAGTAGAACATATATATTACTTAGATATTATGTAGGTAAATACCGGAAGCAACTGCTAAAATTAATTAAAAGTAGCTGCCTGCAGGGACTGGTGGTGAAAAGGGGAGAACAGGAGAATTGTTGTGGGGTTTTTTCCTTTATGTAAAAAAGCCCTTTAGTAATATTTGATTCTTAAAGTGTATATATTTATTTGGATAATTTTTAAAAACAATAAGCTGCCATAACTCTGACTTTAAAAAATGTTTAATTATTTTTGAGAGAGAGAGAGCACAAGTGGGAGAGGTGCAGAGAGAAAGGGGGACAGAGAATCCAAAGCGGGCTCCATGCTGACAGCAGAGCACCCAACGTAGGGCTTGAGCTCACGAGCCATGATATCATGACCTGAGCTGAATTCGGCCACTCAACTGACTGAGCTACCCAGATGCCTCCATAACTCCAATTCTAATGAGGCTGATGGTCAACAAATTAGATGATGTAATTTAAAGGATCATATAATTTAAACACAAACCTCAGAAAAATCATACAGACTATTTTCTAATGTAAAGAAGCCTAGGAGATTTCAGAACCAATCTGAATGCATTTGCTCCTTCTTCTCTTCCCTTTAAGTGTTAAAAAGTTGCATGAGTAGATACTCCCATATTTCCCCAAGATGTTTAAGAGATTAATTACGAAACTGTCACCATAATCTGGAGTGAATATTTGTGCATCATACCACTTGCTAACCAAGTCCGAGAAACCAATTGATGTTGGAAGAATTTGTACTGTCTTTTTATCTAAGTTCAGAGAAGGCACCATGGATAGATGGGGTTTGAGCCAAATCTTCAAGTATAATAGATGTGCAATTTGGTGAATAGGAGATCGTTCTGTCCCTGATTTGGATAGAACAGCTTGGAAAGGAGTAAAGGTGTAGGTCAAATTGAGAGTCAGAATGGCCCTGGGGGTTCTCAGAAACCTGCATGGCTTGGGGAAGTAAGACACTCAGAAGTCACAGAGAATGTAACCTGCTAATTCATCCTCAAACTGTAATTTCTTCATCACAGCAGAAATCCCTGGTAGACTAATAAAGACTTTTCGCCTAAAGCAGCATCTCCACAACCACGCAATAGCTAGCCTCCTTACAACAATAATAATGTGTTAATGACTTTGATAAGGGAGGATACATATCATTATCACCTCTTAATTACCTTTTGGGCAATGGGAAAGCAGCTGTAGAATACACAAATCAAGGAGCCCGGGGAGGAAGTTTCCCATAAAGCGGTCCTTGTGATTGTTGATTTTGTATTATTCCGCCTCCATTAATTATCTTATTTTTTTAAAAAAAGGTTACCATTAGTCAAGAAGCAAAGTACAGGTTGTGCTTGGTTCGGTTTTAATTACAAACATGGAGTTACCTATAGGAAGATCATTTCCTTTGGGCTTAGTGTTTTTAGTCCCTCCCCATCTTCACATTCATGGTCCACAGTCCTAACGTTTACTTGGCAAACCAAGAACCAGGAGACACTTCGTAGGGCTGTGATTCCTTAAGAAGAAGGCCAGTTTCAGGTTTTCTGGGCCATGGCACTTCGCCCTACAGAGAGCCCTACAGTAAATATGAGGTGAAAAAAATACATATGTTTACTGCAGGGATTAGAGAGGTTTCACTGTTTGGGCTTGGATATTGCTTTGAGATCCCTATTAACACACTGTATTTGTACGGATACGTCTACAGCACTTCTGTTTGTTCCACAGCACACTCAGCAAACTTCCTAAGCAGGAAAAGGATCAAAACTTGCTCCCGTGGGTCCCACGCATTTCCAGGTAAGAGGAGGAATGGCTTTGGTTCTTTTTTTTTTTAATTTTTAAGTTTATTTTGTTTTAGAGAGAGAGGGAGAGAGAGAGAGAGCATGAGCGGGGAAGGGGGCAGAGGGAGAGAGAGAGAGAGAGGGAGACGAGAGGATCTTAAGCAGACTCCACTCTGAGCGTGGAGCCCGATGCGGTGCTCCATCCCACAACCCTGGGATCATGACCTGAGCCAAAATCGAGAGTCAGACACTCAACCGACTGAGCCACCCAAGTGCCCCTGATTCTTATTTATCATGCTTTTCAAATTCTTGCCCATCCTTTATAGATGTAGGATGTGGAGTCCCCCACACTTCAGTTCTGAGTGGCTTGTTCCCCAAAACTCTGCTCTGTGGCCAGCCAGGGAGTAATTCTTGTGCAGTAAATCACTACTTTTCTTCACACAAAAGGCAGTTATCAACTTCACATTTTCTTTGCAATATGCTCTCTGGGAGTTGAAGGTTACCTGAAAGCAATTCCCATTATCACTCCAGAATTTCTCTGTCTTAATGTTATCTAGCCCTCAGTGGAATTATTTTTCAGCTGTATAAAATTCCACCTCAATTCCCTGTTCATTTTCACTGTTATCATCTATAATATTTAATGCTTCTGTGACAATTTATTTCAATTTCTCTCTCTCTACAGGTTGGCAAAATCACTGCCCATAAGAAAGAAAGATAGGAGAGAGAGAGAGAGAGAGAGAGAGAGAGAGAGAGAGAGAGAAAGAAAGAAAGAGAAAGTGAGAGAGAGAAAGAAAGGGAGGAAGGAAGGAAGGAAAGAAGGAAGGAAGGAGAGAGAGAGACAGGGCAAGGGAAGGAGAGAGAGAAAGAAGAAAGAAAGAAAGAAACAAAGAAAGAAAGAAAGAAAGAAAGAAAGAGAGAAACTGCCCTGTGAATATGCTTGTTATTAAAGCTTGTCTTGCCTTGCTATTTTTTATTTTTATAGATTTTATTCTACTTAACTGTTTCTAGCCTAGAGGTAGAGGAGTTACTGAGGTTCTTTATATTCATGAACCCAGAGCAATCTAAATCTAAGATGATCCCTCAAATATGAAGTTATCATAAAACCACAAATGAGCAGTGGGCTCATTTTGAGATGACCACAGATCCCACTCTTTGGATGGGATAAAAAGAGATTAGAGAAAGTGTTGCCTAGATTAACAGTCATTCTGATTTTCCTATAGTGAGTCTGCATTGCGTGTCTAATTTTCAAAAGTTCAACGAATGTAGTTCCCTGGTTTATATCTATTCCTCATGCATAAGCGGACATAGAGCCCCTGTTCCAGCCTGCTACCCTCATGGCTCTCTGGCTGGTGGGGTCAGGCATGCCCCTTATGTCACCCCAGGTACATGGCAAAGGGAGGGGAATGAGACAGAAAGGAGAGAGAACGCTCCTTTCTCTTTCACCCCACCTGTGGTGGCCTCCCCAGCTTTACCCATCACCAAACCTGCAGCCTCACTTTCCAAGAGCCTCTGATCCTTCTTTTTCTTGGTCCTAGAGTCCTCAGTGGTGCTCTGAGGCTGGGATTTTACTAAAACAAACAGTAATTTTTACTGTAGACAATGGTGTTTAGGAATAAACTGCTGTTGGCTTTTATTATCTCACGCATCTATCTCTGTCTGTGGCTGAAGTTGAAGATGAAGAAGAAGGGCGCGGAGGGGCAGCATAAGCCCCAAACCGCTTACATGTTTGCTCTCAGTACTGCCAAATAGGGCAACTGTGGGGTCCAGGCAGAAAGGAGCCACAGAGAAGGAGATGTCTCAGAGCTCAAGGGCCCCAAGCAGCTGTGTGAGCGGGTGCGCGTGGGAGAGCGGAGACTGCAGACACGTGATGCTGGCCCCCCAGCTCTCCTGGTCCTCCCACTGCCCTTCCTACGCTTTCACACGTGATCCTTTGCACATGCCTGGAACGTTCCATGATGGTCTCTGTTCTGAGCATCTGTTCTGCTGACCCTACAAGCAATAATAGCAAAAGTCAGGGTGCTGGGCTCTGGCATCAAACTGCGCAGTTCTGAACGTCCACTTTGTCCTTATTTACTGAGTGGGCTTCCTTAACCTCGTGTCTCCATTTCTCATCTATAAATTGGCGAGAAGAGCTCACTGGGTTGCTGTGGGAATTAAAAGTGACATTGAATAAAAAGTAGATACCAAAGAGTATCTAATTAGTCTCTCCTAGTAATCATAAGCTCTCAATAAATACTAAACTTATTTTACTCAGAACTGTCATTACTACATAAGTAGAAACCTTATATACACTCACTCTAATCCTTTCAACAGCCCAGGAGGGGGTAAAATGTCTGAGAAATTCCAGAACTTGGTGACGAATCATCTCCCAGATTGCCTCTCCTACCAGGAGAATACCCAAAAATCTTTTGTCACACTGCTTATTCCCATTTCAAAATGAGAAACTGTGGCTGTGGTACACAGAGCTCTCCTAACCTGCCCTCATGTTCTCCTCACTCCTCTAGGACACCTCACTCCCAGTTACCATGGGAGAGGCTGGATGATCACTTATCTCCACAGAGTTTGAATGGAAGGAATAGGGAAAGAGGGCACGCCCTCCTTCTTGAATGGTAGGGTAAGGGGAGCATGGAGAAGCAGGTGAGATGGGGTGGGTTGCCACAGTCCCCGTGTGCAGATTTGGAGCTCTACTGCTTTCTGAAAAAAATCCATTTACATCTGGTTAGATTTTATAGCATTAATATTATGCTGTGCTAAGCTTTAGACACATAGTGGATGTAACAAACTTTCACGTGTAGGTAAGGACAGAATCACTATGCAAAACTGTGTTTGAATTTGAAAAAGGTGGCCCAAAGTTCCAAAGAATATTCTTAGCAATGAGCTCTTAGGACATAACTGGTATAATCTGCAAACTCTCTGTATGAATTTAAGTCAACCTTAGTCATTTTCTTCCTAAGAATGTGTAGCAAATCTACATGATTAGATCAATGATAGTGAAACCTTCATAACAATCTGCTGTGACCTTACAGGACTGCAAAACTGTGACCCTAAGAGGGAGGCAGCTGCTCTCTCAGCAGTTTTAAATGTCTCCTCAGCATAATTCTTTCCACATTGTATCCCTGGTTTGTCTCTTCCAAGAGACCTAGCCAGGTTGTAGTTACTTTTACATCCCCATAGCCTAGCACACTCCACCTTACAGTAGGTGTTTGAGAATTTTTGTTAAAGGAATAAATTAACGAAAGTCACACTTGAAGAGATATCAACTCTGCATGAATGTGGAGGCAAGGGAAGGAAGGAAGGAAGGAAGAAAGGAGGGAGGAAAGGAGAGAAAAAAAGGAAGAAAAGAAGGAATGGAGGATGAAGGAAAGAATGAAAAGAAGAAAGGAAGGATTAGGGGAGGGAAGGAAGGAAGGAAGGAAGGAAGGAAGGAAGGAAGGAAAGATGGATGGATGGAAAGATGGAAGGAAAGACAGAAGGACTATGGAAGTGGTCCTCTCTCCAGTATAGCAGAATTTATTTGCCTATCTATGAGCTGGATTTAAAAGTTCCCAATTCTAAGATTCTATGAATTATTGAACGCCTATTAGTGGACTCAGCATTTGATGGTTACTGAGTCCATCCCACTGAGGAAAGGGAAAGGGAGGAGACTTTAGCAAATAGACATTAGTCACAAAAGTTATCCTAAGAAGCTTACAATTTAATTGGGGAATTAAAGTTAACACATGAAACAATCAAAGGACAATACATCCTAGCTCCTAATTAGGTACTAAATTACTTGTTACAGATGAAATTGTGAGGCCAGAGGGGAGGAACAGTAAGTAGTATGAGCTGGAGGAATCAGAGAAGATTTCTCGGAGATGTGAGACTTGGGGTGCCCCCCTGGAAGGATCATGAGGAAGAACAACAATCTCAATGAAGACAGAGGCTGAGATGAGTCTGTTTGTGGATCATGGAGGCCAATTTGGCTCTGGAGAGAAACTGGCAGGGTGGGGCCAAATCAGCAATGGCCTTGGAAGTCAGCCTGAGGAATGTTAACACAGGATGTGGTAGCAAATAGAAGCAGGCTGGGAGGTTTTGAGCAAGACTCCTTCCCCATTATTTCTCTTCCTCTTCCCAGTGGATGAGGTGACTTGCATTGGCCAGAATGACCCTGTGGGTGGTGAATTTCCGAGAATGTGCCAGATGAAAGTGGTAGTGGCATCACCATGCAACTCACTGTGGTTCCCAGATGGTGATATATCTAGGCCAGGAAGTGCCACTATTTCCCCAAGTTCTGTGACTTCATAGAAGTTGCAGGAAACAGGGTGGAGAGCTTTTCTCCACTGCCTCAGAGGGTGGTATTTTACAAGATGCATATGGAGCTGGCTTAGATCTGAGATGGTTTCCACATGTGTGCCATTTCTCATGACAGATAAGAAACTAATCAGAGAGGTATCCTCTTGGCAAAACAGTTCAATGTTGGGTGATACTACCTTCCATCTTTCTAGATCATCAAGGTTTTGTATGGATAGAAAAGCTGTCTCTGAAGACAAATCCTAAACATACTTGATAGATTACATAATAATGGCTATCCATGAAAATAAATTCACCACAAAAATTGAGCTATCATTATAACATCCTGATTATCTCAGAATAATAACTTTTGGAAGCCATTATGATATTCATAAAGCATCTGAGCTTTCACAAAATGAAAACATGCCATAAAGTAAATACCCTTCAAATTTTATGCAAATTACTCGATTTGAATAAAATAAATGTTAATTAAGTTTACATATGCAGATTAAACTAGCCATGTTTTCATACTTAGTTATTAACCAGTTTTCTTTTTATATCTCATTGAAATTAGTTCTATTATTTAGAAAATATTGATGAAAGAGTGCTTTAAATTTCTGGGCATTAAACATGAAATATTATCCAAATAAGAAAAAAAAGACTTATTTGAAAATATACTATGAAACAGTAAGAAATAATAATTTTATGGGATGAATTCTACATAATTTGAGATTTTACTTGAGGCCAGAGAAACCATGTATATTTGTGCCTATCTTTATTGTATATATTATATAGCTGTATTTCTACTGTGTCTATATCTCCATCAAACTGAGTCTTAGAATGATTTCTTATGGGAACAAAAAAAGGGATCTTCTATCAATGAATAAAGTAGCAAAAAAATGTTTGGGGGTAAGTACTGAGAAGCAAATTTGCTCTTTTGTTTTATATGCCAATGAATAATCGTAGCAGTTTTAATTAATGTACCTCCTGCAGCCTAAATACACTTCAAATCACATTTTCAACAAACATAAAGGATCATTGCTTACAAAATCTATTTTGTAGGTAGAAAAAAACTGATTGCAAGAATAAATGACTTGTTTGAAGATAGATTGTTAGTAACAGATAAAATCAAATCTGGCTGTTTTCACTTTAAGCTCAAAGTACTTCTCATTGACCTCATGTACCACATACCACTGGACAAGATCTTAGCCCAGAGAAAGGCTCACAAAAGGAAAACAAAGGATCTTAGGATAAGTCTCCCTATCATATATCATCTCTTCTTATTCATACAGGAAATTAAACCACTGGTTCCCATATAAGGTTGATCATTAAAAATAGCCCATGAAGCTTAAAAACATGCAACAATCAGGACCCACACCAGAGCTAATGAAATATAACCTCTGGAGGTGGAATTTTTTTTCAGACTTCTTTTTCCAGAAAAATAACATATGTCCACTAATCAATTGCCTGACACACTTTCGTATTGCTTTTTATTTCCTGTTTCTCATTATTCTCTTTGTTTTTACTTTTTATTTTCTTGCTCATTCCCATTTTCTACATTTTCTGGGCCCTTAGTCTTTTAAAAAGCTTCCTCCAAAGGATTTTGATAATCTTAAAGTTTGGAAAGCAGACACTTACTAAAATGTCTCAAGAACAGTCTGTTTTAGAAGGAAAAAAATTAAAGGGAAATAATTTGGGCTGTGGGTGTTTACTCATCATCTCAGTAGCATTTCTGGACACGGTTGTCAGGGCCAGAAGATTCATGAATGAAACAACACAAAGGGAAATATATACAAAGAGGAGGAGACCATTCTTACCCAGGAAGAAACAGACTCAGCTACACTAGTTCAAAATTCAAGTCTTACTCTGAGACCTGTTTTAATTTTCTAAATGGTAGTCTAGAACGAAAAAAGGCTCCCTACATGGAAGAATGGCTATCACTGAAGTTTCTTTTATTCTCTTTGCTGCACACAGTTCTATTAACAAGCATAATAATAGAATTCTTCCAAAAACTGAATAAAATGGAACAAACTACAAAACCACAAACTTACTATTCCTCCAGAATGCTTGGTAGAGAATTTAAATTAATCTAGCATTGTGATACACTGGTAATTAGGATGTTTACCATTTCATATAATGCATTTAACAGTAAATGTAGCCAGAATATAATTTTTTTACGATAAACCAAAGAGCATGGTGGATGGTCAGTAGTGACTTTAGTTCTCATTGTGCAATTCTTTAAGTGTAAATGCATGCACACAAAATTGGCATGAAGTGACTAAATGGAAATGTGTGTGTTCTATCTGCCTGTCCATCACTACTACATGTAAGAAGACACAGTCAACAGGGAGAAGGCATCATGCACAGGTGCACACTTGTTTGTCTAAGCGATTGGGTGGCCTCAACAACCAACATTTATTTCTCACAGTTCTGGAGGCTGAAGTCCAAGATTAAGGCTTTTGCAGATCGGATGTCTGGTAGGAGCACTCTTCCTTGTTTGCAAATAGCAGTCTTCTTGTTGTGCCCTAACATGGCTGAGAGAGCAAGCTCCAGTCCCTCCCTGGAAGGACACTAATCTCAGCATGGGGACTTTATCCTCATGGCATCATTTAAACATAATTACCTCCCAAACCCACTGGCTAATACCATTCATCATGGGTTAGAGTTTCAACCTATGAATTTTGTGCATCTATTGAGATGACCCTAGAATTTTTATCCTTTATTTTGCTAATGCCGTGTATCATGTTGATGGATTTGCAGATGTTGAACCATCCTTGCATCCCTGGAATAAATCCGACTTAATCATGGTGTCCACTCCTTCTAATATATTTGTTGAACTTGGTTTGCTACGATCCTGTTGAGGATTTTTACATATACGTTTCTAAGGGATATTGGCCTGTAATTTTCTCTTATTGCAGTATCCTTGTCTGGTTTGGTTATCAGTGAAATGCTGATTTCATAAAATGTGTTTGGGAGCATTCTCACCTCTTCTGTTTTTCAGAATAGTTTGAGAATGATAGGTATTAACCTTCTTTGAATGTTTGGTAGAATTCACAGATGAACTGTCTTGGTCCGGGACTAATGTTTTTTGGGGGTATATTGATTACAGAGTCAATCTTCTTACTACCAATTGGTTTATTTAGATTTTCTCTTTCTTCATTATTCAGTTTTGGAAGACTGTATGTTTCTAGGAATTTATCCGTTTCTTGCAGGTTGTCCAATTTGTTGGCATAGAATTGCTCATATGTCTCTTAGAATCCTTTGTACTTCTGTGGTATCAGTTGTAATTTCTCCTCTTTAATTTCTGATTTTATTCAAGCCCTCTATCTTTTTTTTTTAGTGGGTATGGCTAAAGATTTTTCCACTTTGTTTATCTTCTCAAAGAAGTAGCTCTCAGTTTCCCTAATCATTTTAATTGTCCTGTTAGTCTCTATTTCATTTATTTCCACACTGAACTTTATTATTTCCTTCCTTCAACTATCATGGGGATTCATTTGTTCTTCTTTATCTAATTCTTTTTAGGTATTGAGTTTAGTTGAGATTTCTCTTGTTTCCTGAGGTAGGCCTGTATCACTACGAACTTCCTTCTTAGAATGCTTTTGCTTCATCTCATAGATTTTGATATATTGTGTTTCCATTTTCATTTGTTTCAGGTTTTTGTTTTGTTTTGTTATTTTTTCCTTCGGTTTCTTGGTGGACCTATTGATTGTTCAGCAACATGTTGTTTAATCTCCACATATTCATGATTTTTCCAGTTTTCTGGAAAATTGATTTCTAGTCCCATACCACTGTAGTCAGAAAAGATGCTTAATATGATTTCAATCTTCTTAAAGTTATTGAGACTTGTTTTCTGGCCTAGCATATGATCTATTCTGGAGGACATTCCATGTGCACATGAGAAGAATGTGTATTTTGCTGCTTTGGATGGGATGTTTTATATGTATCTATTAAGTCCATCTGGTCTAATATGTCATTTAAGGCTGATGTTTCCTTATTTTCTGTTTAGATGATCTATACATTAATGTAAGTGGGTTATTAAAGTTTCCTACTATTATTATATTGCTGTCATTTTTTTCCTTTTAGGTTTGTTAATATTTGCTTTATATATTTAGATGCTCCTATGTTGGATGCATAAGTATTTCCAAATGTTACATCTCTTGTTGGATTAATGCCCATCTTTGTGTTTTATTATAGCCTTTGCTTTAAAATTTAAGTTTTTTTTTTTTTTTTGAGAGAGATAGAGAGAGAGAGAGTGAGCATGAATGGAGGAGGGGCAGAGAGAGAGGGAGACACAGAATTGTGCCTGAAGCAGGCACCAGGCTCTGAGCAGTCAGCACAGAGCATGATGTGGGGCTCAAACTTGTGAACAGTGAGATCTTGACCTGAGCTGAAGTCAGATGCCTAACTGACTGAGCCACGCAGGCACCCCTACAGCCTTGCTTTAACATGTATTTTGTCTGATATAAATTAAGCTGCCACACCTTTCTTTTGGTTCCCATTTGCATTAAACATCTTTTTCCATCCCTTCACTTTCAGCCTGTGTGTGTCCTTCTATCTCTTGTAGACAACATATGGATGGGGCTTGTAATTTTTATCTGTTCAGCTGTTCTTTATCTTTTGATTAGAGAATTTAGACCATTTACACTTAAAATCATTATTGATAATTATTTTAATAATTTAGTTTAATAATTTAATAATTTAATAATTATTTATAGTTGTTTTATGGCTATTTTGTGGATCTACTCTGTTCCTTTTTTATTCTCTTGCTTTCTTCCTCTGTGGTTTGATGATTTTCTGTAGTGTTATGCATAGGTTCCTTTCTCATTATCATTTTTGTTTAGAGAGTATAAGTGGGAGAGAGGGGCAGAAGGAGAGAGAAAGAGAGAGAGAGAGAGAGAGAGAGAGAGAGAGAATCCTAAGCAGGTTCCATTCTCAGCATGGAGCCTGACGTGGGGCTCAATCCCATGACCCTGGGATCATGACCTGAACTGAAATCACGAGTCAGACACTCAGCTGACTGAACCACCCAGGCCTCCCTTTCTCATTATCTTTTGTGTATCTTTTATAGGTTATGGCTTCATGGGTACCATGAGGCTCACATATGACAGTATGCTATACATACAGATCAGTCTATTTTAAGTTGATATCAAGTTAAGTTTGCATGCATTTTAAAACTCTGCATTTTTACTCTCCCCATCCCATGTTCTGTTTTTAATTTCACATTTTACGTCTTTTTAATTTTGTGTATCCCTTAGCTAATTACTACAGTAACATTATTTTTATTACTTTGTACTTTAAATTTCAGAGTAGTTTTATAAATAATTAACCTCCTTTCCATTAAATATAGATATTTACCTTTACCAATGAGATTATTACTTTCACATATTTTCTTATTACCAACCAGTGTCCTTTCTTTTCTTCTTAAAGTTCTAATATTTCTTGTAAGGCTGGTTTAGTGATGATGAACTCTCTTAGCTTTTGCCTGGAAAGCTCTTTGACTGTCCTTCAATTCTGAATGATAACCTTGCCAGGTAAAGTTCTCTTTGTCGGAAGTTTTTTCCTTTCAGTATTTTAAATATATCATTCCACTCCCTTCTGCCTGCAAAATTTCTCCTGAAAAATCTACTGATAGTCTTACAGGGGTTCCCTTGTATGTAGTAAGTTGTTTTTCTCTTGCTGCCTTTAAAGTTTTCTCTTTATTTTTGGATATTTTAACTGTAATATGTCTTGGTGTGGGTCTTTTTGGGTTCATCTTGTTTGGAACTCTGGGATTCCTGAATCTGAATGTCTGTTTCCTTCCCCAGGTTAGGGATATTTTCAGCCATTATTTCTTCAAATGAGTTTCCTGCCCATTTCTCGCTCTCTCTCTTCTCCTTCTGGGACTCCTATAATGCAAATATTACCCTGTTTGATGTTGTCCTGAAGGTCTTTTAAGGTAACTAAACTTACAAAAAATTTTTCTGTCCTTTTTGTTGCTCTATTTGGGTAATTCCATTGCCCTGTCTTCCAAATCATTGATTCTTTCTTCTGCTTCATCTAGTCTGCTGTTGAACCCCTCGAGTGTATATTGCAGTTCAGTTATTGACTTCTCTTTGGAACCTTCATATATTTTCTAACTGTTGAAGTTCTCTTTGTGTCCATCCATTCTTTGCCCCAATTCAGTGAGGATCTTCATGACCATTACTTTGTATTCTATATAAGGTGATGAAAATCTGTTTCATCAAGGTTTGGTTTTTGGTTGTTTTTAGAAAGAGAGAGAGCACCAGCAGCAGAGGGAGAGACAGAATCTGAGCAGACTCCCCACCCATCATGGAGCTCTATCTCATGATCCTGAGATCATGACTTGAGCCAAAATCAGGAATTGGGTGATTAGCTGACTGAGATACCCAGGCACCCCTGGGTATTTTTTTTTCCTGGGATTTTATCTTATTCTTTCATTTGGAATGTATTCCTTTGTTCCCTCATTTTGCTTGACTCTCTGTGTTTATTTGTATGTGTTAGGCAAAACAGCTATCTTTCCCAGTCTTGAAGGGGTGGCCCTGTATAGATGATGAACCTTATCATTTAACCTTGCCCAAATACTTGTCCCTCAAGTCATCTCTCCAATTATTCACATGTGTGAGGACCAGAAACACAATCCTCCATGGCCACCAGACCCTCACAATCAGGAGGCATCCCCTGTGTGGGCTGCATGTGCCTGCTGGCTCTGGGAAGGTGGGGGGCTTGCCCACCACCTCTGGGAACCTGGGCAGCAGTGCGGTGGAGGGGAATTTACCCACCACCTCTGATGGGTCCATGAGCAGGTGCTAGCAAATTAGAGTGAGCACGCAAAAATGGTTCCCCCCAGCATAGGCACTAGCAAGGTAGAGAGAGACTGTAAAAATGGTGTCCATCAGCAATCCAACCTTGAAGAGAGTTTCCCAACAGGCTTTTCCTCCTCTGGTAGATGGCAAATGAAACTCCTTCACATATGGTCTGGGTTCTTTTCAAACTGCTGCTTTTGCATTGGGTCCTGGGACAAATGAGTTTGCGTGTGAGCTGAGAGTGGACATATCATTTCCTATAGCCCTGTAGTTCTCCTGGATATAAGCCTCATTGGTCTTCAAAGCCAGACTTTGGGGGTTTGCCTCACTAGTGCATGTCCCAAGGGTTGTGTGTGCTTGATGTGGGGCACAAACACTTCACTCTTCAAGGGGGAGTTCCGTATTTGTAAGGCCCCTCTGATCATGGGGTGCCACAGTAGGGGTTTGGACACAACTGTATCTCTGCCTGTTTTATTGGTCTCGATGAGGCCCTTTTATCCTTCTTTGTGGAGTAGCAGTTCAGCTAGTTCTCAGGCTCTTTCCAGAAGGAAATGTTCCATATGTAGCTGTAGATGTTTTGTGTCCATGGGAGGAAGTGAGTTCAGGATCTTCCTACACTGCTATCTTGAACTGCCTCCTCAACGTATGAGTCTTGGAGGGACACAAATTCACAGTCCATACCAGCCATCCAGTCCTGTGCTGTCTTGGTGGTAGAGAGCCATTAGCCACATGTGGCAACTGAGTATCTATCCAAGTTGAGATGTGATATGAGTACAAAATCCACACCAAATTTCACAGATTTGGTAAGAAAATAAAGAAAAGCAACTATGTAAAAGATGTCATGAATAATTTTTCTATTGTTACAAATTAACATAGTATTTTGAATGTATATGGTTAAATTAAAAACCATTACAGTTTATTTTGCTAATTTCTTTTTACTTTTCTTAATGTTTATCTATTTTGAGAGGGTGCGAGCACACAAGTGGGGGAGGGGCACGCCTTTACTTTTGTTTAATGTAGCTACTAGCAAATTTAAAATTACTTCTGAGGCTCACATTTACAAATTGCATTAAGTTTCTGTTGAACAGAAGTGGTCTAGCCTGGTGGTTCTCAAATGGGAGTGATTTTCGCAGGGCACCTGGGTGGCTCAGTGTGTTAAGTGTCTGACTCTTGATTTTGGCTCAGGTCATGGTCTCATGGTTTGTGGGGTCAAGTCCCATGTAGGGCTCTGTGCTGGCAGTGTGGAGCCTGATTGGGATTCTCTCTCTCCTTTTGCCCCTCCCCTGCTCATGCATGCGTATTCTCTCTCTCTCTTAAAATGAATAGGTGAACATTAAAAAAATATTCACTCCAATAAAATGCTAGCAATTTTAAAAAATGGGGGTGAATTTGGCCCCCAAGGGACATTGGCAATGTCTGGAGACATTTTTGTTTGTCACAACTGCAGCATATAGTTGCCACTGACATCTGCTTGGTAGAGGCCTGGGATGTTGCTGAACATCTTATTAAAGGACAGCCTCCACTCCATTACAAAGAATTACCCATCCAAGATGGCTAGCGTCACGGTCAACAAACCATAATCTAAAAAATCAATTAATCAAGTATAAAAGGAGCTTAAAGTGAACAAGTGACAAAACTATACCTATATGATGGAATACATATGTCTGAATTATAAGTAATGTGATACAAGCAGTAAACTGCCATTTGCAATATAAAGGGGCTGAGGACAGAAGCATCTTCACTATAGAGAATGAATAGATGCTTACCAGAGGGGAAGGTGGGGGGGGGGATGGGTGAAACAGGGGAAAGGGATGAAGAGTACACTTATCTTGGGGCACCTGGGTGGCTCAGTCGGTTAAGCATCTGACTCTTGGTTTCAGTTTCAGTTTGTGAGTTCGAGTCCCACATCACGCTCTGCGCTGGCAGTATGGAAACTGCTTGGGGTTCTTTCTCGCTCCCCCTCTCTCTGACCCTCCCCTACTCACACTCTCTCTCAAAATAAATAAGATAAACTTAAATCAAAATGAAAATTTAAATAAAACACATAAATACAATACAATACAATAAATAGAATAAGGGGCCTGAGGTCAATAGCATCCTGGTTGCCTCAGGTCACCAGCATATTAGTGAGGAAGGAATGAAAGGTGCTCTCACCCTTCATATAGGGTGTATATGGGTGTATAGGGTGACCCATAACAGATGGTTGGAAATTTAGGGCATACACTCGTGGGTATGAATATTCCCAACAAACCTTCACAACAGATCTCATTAGGTCCCATGTTGAAGAGCGCATTACTTATAATTCAGACTAGTTGGAACCTTCCATAATACCTATTTCAGATTTCAAAACGAACGAAGTCAGGTAAGTGGTTCATCCTAGTGTAGTTTGTTCCTGCCTGAATGTGCCATGTGTTTTAGAGAAGTTAAGAAATGGACTAAAATCAGTCCTAACCTTGTAACGTTCTGGGTGTGCTTTTCTTCTGAATGTGTTCCTGATCTCTACTGGTTTACTTGCCATGCGTGCTTTCTCCCTCCAATGCAGTAACGAGTTCTGATTATTTCAGCCTTCTACTTGTTTGGATTTTCAGCAAAGAGGTGTGACCAGACTTGGATGTGATGCACAACATATTTGAAACTGCAAGATCAAAGGGGTTTGGGTCTTTGGTTACATATTTGGAACCCCTCCTTCTCTATTTCCATCTTTCTGCAAGTGCTATCACTGAGGTTCTTCCCAAATACCTGGAGAAAATAGGTTTCCCTCCTTTGTCCCCAGAGACGCACACACACTCCGCTCCTTCCCCATGCCACATGTCTCATCCGAAGACTGTACTCTGATCCTCCAGATCGACAGGCCCTGCTCCCCTAAACATCTCCTTCTGGCAGCACAACTATTGCTCTGAGATTTAGATAAACGACTTTTTCTCATTCATGCATTAGCATTTCTACTTCCAGGCCACCCTGGGTCATTTCCTTGGGCAGAAAGCAGTGTTTGCTTAAATTCACAATCTTCAGAAATTGGGCAGAAATAAGGCTCTACTTGGAAGCAAAAAAAAAATTGGTTGGTGATTAGGTGAAATAAAATTGTCTGGTTATAGAAACCACTTAAGGAAGACCAGTATTGGTCTGTAAATCCTGTGCTGCACCATTAAACCGCAGGAAGAGAAAAAGGAAACCACATGACTTTACATAACTTTCGTACCTCATAATCTCCCAGGCCCTCCCTCTTTAGCCAGATTCATGATCTGCCTTTAAAGTGTAATAATTTTCTGGAGTAAAACATGCCCAGGGAAAATTCCTATACTTTGGATAAAAATAAACATAACTAGTTTATATTCTAGGTGATGTATGAGAATGCCGAATAGCAGGAAGAATACCAGATTGAGTTGGAATGTGTCCCAAATACTCCATTTCTCCTTCTGGGTACATTGCAGGATGGCATTCTCTCACTCTTTTGAATACAGACAGAGCCATGTGAAAATGGCAAATGAAATACAATGAGTATCACCTCTGGGCAGCTTTGAGAGGAAGTGATCACGGCGGCATAGATCAGCATGGATCTCTGAGTGACCTGGATAGCCAGACTCCTCCTGCAGACTCAACGTTGGATGGGTAGCCTGAGATGTTAAGTCACAGAGATTTGGGGTTTTTTGTTGCTATGGCACTCCCCAGCCCATTCTGACTGATAAACACATCACTTAGTATTTAGTCTCTTGCTTTTACCTTCTGTATATCTTTTCTAAGTATCACTTATTTCTTCCCAACCTAACACAGGAGAGAGAATTTAATAAACGCGCTTGATAATAATAATTACAAAGAGAAAAATACACCTAAAGAAAGAGAGCAGGATCAGGAAAGAAGAGAGTGATCGCCTGACAATAGCCATTTCTGCTGCCACAGTGTGTGTGTGTGTGTGTGTGTGTGTGTGCGCGCGCGTGCGTGCCTATGGGGTGTTTGGTTTTTACAGCGCCACTTCTCCATGTTGAATAATGGCGATTTGCTCCAGTTTTTATTCATGCCAATTCAATAGTGTTACCACAGAATAATCTTTTTTTTTAAACCACAGAATAATTTTTAATGACCAATTTTTCCATGCCCTGATTTTGGCAGCAGCCAGCGTTCCATTATTTTTGATGTTTGCAGTCCTTAGTTGAGTCCATGAGAATGGAGACTACCAACTTGGAGAACACCTGCAGTGTCTGAGACCCAGCATCCAACTTTTCCGTGTGCTGTTTTCAATTCTCCCGCTGTGTACTAACCACAAGTATGCGAGCACGAAGACTGAATACTAATCAAAAGGGAAAACAGGGTTGGTTGTGGGAATGTCTTAGCAGGAAATTCCTCTAGCCACCAGGACATGTGTTGAACACATGACTATTGCTGGCAGTGGCAAATGCTCTACACCAGCTGACTATCAATAACTTGGGAGTTCAGTTATTTTTCTTCTTTGTTTCCACTTGGTTGGCAGTTTTATCAAAGTGAAATGTGTACATAATTTTCAAAAATCAAACAATTCTAAAGAGCCCCTATGATGAAAAAGCGCAGTCCTCTGCTTTGTCCCTCCTGACAACCCTCGGGTATCCACTTCAGAATCTATTCACTGTTCTGTCCCCATGTTTCTAAATGACCTACTTCCACTGTCTGGCTTGATGTTCCAGACTTCGGTAGATGTAGTGATTCCCCATTACAGGACACAGAAACTTAGTTTTTCCATTAATGGCTTCCCATAGACACACATGCACATATGCCCAATATCAATTAGTTTTTACTGCGTAACCAAGTACTTTGAAACGTATTGGCTTAAAGCACCCATTTATATACTTACAATTCTGTGGGCCAGCAGTTGAACCGAGCTGGGCTGGGCAATCCTTCTGGACTTGGCTGAGCTCATTCATGCAGCTGTGGTCGGTTACTGGGCTGGCTGGGGGCCGGCCGGCCGAAGTGGCCTCAGCTGGGGTCGCTCTCCACACTCCACGGGGTCTCTTATCCCCTGGCAGGCTGTGCCGGGCTGGCTCACACAGAGGACGGTCAGGGTTCCCAGCTGCAGGTGCCCATGAGGCCTCTGGAGGACCAGGCTCAGAACTGGTGGTCGCAGCGCATTCCTGCAGAAGGCCAGCTGGGTTTGACGGCAGGAAAAGTAAACCCCACCTCTTGACGGAGATGCCATGCCTCACGCTGTGAAGGACGCAGGGAGAGAGAATTGTGGCCACTCTCGCAATCCCGCACGACAAATGATTTATACACACATCTGCACTCCTCACCACTGTTGTCCTTCTACAGCCATAGGCGTATCATGCGTCATCAACCTGGATTAAGTAGGCATTCAGTATTTGCCCTGTTGTCGTGGTGGACGTTTAAGTATAACTAGATCTCATCGCAGACTAGGATTATATGTTCTTCTACGTGTACGGATTTCTGCTCTGATCCTCAGAGTAAATAACTGTCCTGTTTTGAGTTGTTTGCTTAGTCTTCCTAGGTACTTACCACTAATTCAGCTTCAGTGGAGCTCTCTGTAGTAAGTGTGCATTTCCTAAGGACAAGCACAACAGATGAACTGTCCGTTGCCTACCCCTCTGCCCCCCCTCCCCATTCATCCCTTCTGAGTCCCTCCAATCTGGACTGGGTGTTCTTTGGGCCTGCTACATAGTAATCGTTCTACCTTCCCTTGGCTACTTTTTTCTGTAGGATGTCCTGTTTCCTGGCTAAGGGTGTCTTCTTTCTGACTTTTCTCCTCTTCTTGGAGGAACATAACGTCTAGTAGATTCCTGAAAAACGAGGGCATGGGAGGACACTTTTTGAGACTTTGAATGGCTGAAGATGCTCTGCCACTTGCAGACGCATTTGCTCGCTTGGATAGAAATTCCACGGGGAAACTACGTTTTTCAGAAACATTCAGGTACTTTTAAGACCTCTGGGATCATTCTGATGTCTGATCCTTGGTCCATCATCAGGTTTTTTTCTCAAGAAGTTTCTTGAGGAATCATCTCTATTACCGGACTTCTGAAAAAAAAAAAACACACAATGATGTGTCTCACTGGGGGTCTTCTTGCATTCCTGCTGTAGGCTTGTTGACTCTGGGTCCAATAACTTTTCCACCTTATTCTGGGACACCTGTTGGGTATCCTTTACAGAGACCCTTACTTTCTTATTTTTTTCTTATTTTTAAATTTATTTGTTTTGTTTTATGAAGGCTTTTCTTTCTTTTCCTTTTCATATTTTTCTTTTCTTTTCTTTTTTTTCTTAGCTGCTTGGTCAAGAAGTCTGCTTTTATCTGAACATTCTTCCCAGGAAATTGTGGTTTGGTTTAGCTCCCAGGAGCGGGCTCCTGAGCTCTGAGGAAGCGTGCCCTCTGAGCTTCATGATCTCTCTTCTGAGCAAGAGATACTTTGGAACACTTGTACCTCCTCTTTGGAACTTCTTTCTTAGGCTGCTTCTCATGGTCGGGATTCTCTCATACAGCAGTAGGAGCTGTCTTGTGCCTCTCCTCCATCTTATCTGGAGTCTATGCTATTCTTTCCATAGCGGCAGGATTGTCTCCTGGAAGCATCTTTATTCCCTTCTATTAGGTGACACATGTCATCTGCGATGGCTGGACCCATGGTGTGACTTCAACATACTTCTGCACTGATACCTTCCTCTCTGAATCACGACCAGGGAATCCTGCGGTACTATGAGGGCCTCCAAAACTACTCCCAGGAGCAGTTCTGGCGAGGCCTGCATCCCAGTAGCAGGTCCAAGTACCAGGTTGACCATCAATGCTTTCCTTGTTGTATGTGTGTCTCTGGCCACCCCCACTTGACCTTCATAGACCTTGTCCATGCCAAACCTGCTGAGAAGCCTCCGGGCCAGCTGTGGGTCAGTACAAGATGCTGTGGCACACTTTCTCGGGCGAGTCTTCACACCATACTCAGGGAGCTCGTGAACACTAGCTGTGCGGAGGCTTCTACACGGGCCTAAGCAATCTGAGAAATAATCCCTCTGTTGGTTACATGAACTATGACCCTGTATTCGGGTGTATTGTACTTATTTTTGTCCTGGATTAGCAAGTGTTTCTGAGCAAAGTAATCAGTGTTATCCTCTTGTTTTCTTCTCAGTTTCACTTGGTATCTCTCAAAGTAGGATTGATTACTGATACCATGTCCACAGCTCGCCATAAACATTTTTTGGATGTTTTTAAACTTATTTCTCTGCATTTCTAATTTCATATTTACTTATTCTATTCTATTTTTAAATTCTAAGAGCTCTTTATCTGCTGAATGTTCCTTTTTAAGGACACTGTCTTCCTGTTCTGGCTTCATGGATACAATATTCTTTCTTATTTCTCTGAGGGTTTGTTTGTTTGCTTACTTTGCATTTTCTTTTGGTCTCTGCATGGTCTCTTCCCTCTGTAATGCTTATTAATTTTGAACTTTGCCTTTTATGTTAGATATTTCCTTCAAATATCCATTATTCCTTGCATGTTCTAAAAAGCTAATGGCAGCCCAGAGAGTAGGGGTGGGATTTGCAACTGATGGGATTCACTGAGCAGGTGCT
Organism: Cryptoprocta ferox; assembly: GCA_028646485.1. Taxonomy (NCBI): domain Eukaryota; kingdom Metazoa; phylum Chordata; class Mammalia; order Carnivora; family Eupleridae; genus Cryptoprocta; species Cryptoprocta ferox. The sequence goes on along the minus strand of CM053577.1, from coordinate 135,205,822 downwards.
GGGAGCCCCCCTTAGTCAGTATCTGCATTAGTTTTCTATTGTAGCGCAGGGAGCCACCAGTAACTCGGCCCCTTAAAGCAACACATTCAGGGCGTCTGGGTGATGCTGTCGGTTAAGTGTCCAACTCTTTTTAATGTTTCTTTATCTATTTATTTTTGAAAGAGAGAGAGAAAGAGAATGAGTGGCCGAGGGGCAGAGAGAGAGGGAGACACAGAACCAGAAGCAGGCTCTGTGCTGTCTGGGCAGAGTTTGACTGGGGGCTTGACCTCACAAACCATGAGATCATGACCTGAGCCTAAGTCAGATGCTTAACTGACTGAGCTACCCAGGTGCCCCTGAGCGTCCGACTCTTGATTTAGGCTCAGGTCATGATCTCACAGCTTGTGGGTTCAAGCCCCATATTGGGCTCTGTGCTGATGGCGTGGAGCCTGCTTGGGATTCTGTCTCTCCTTTCTGTCCCTTCCCTGCTTGTGCTCTCTCTCTCTCTCTCTCTCAAAATAAATAAACTTAAAAAAATTGTTTTTAAAGTCACACATTTTACTATCTACAGTTGTGGAGGTCAGAAGTTTGATACAGTCTCGCTGGGCTAAAACTAGGGTGTTGGGAGGACTGCGTTCCTTTCTGGAGCCTCTCAGGAAGAATCCTTTTCCCAGCTTCTAGACACCACACATATTCTTTGGGTTTGGGCTCCCTTCCTCCATCTTTAAAGCCATCAATGATGGGTCCACTCCTTTCAGGTCACATCACTCTGACCTCTTCTGCCTCCCTCTTCTACTTTTAAGATCCCTGGTGATTACGTTGGGTCCACCTAGATAACCCGGGACACTCCCTGTGTCAAGGGCAGCCAACTGGTAATCTTAATTTCATCTGCCACCTTAATTCCGCTTTGCCATGTCACTTAACACACTCACTGGCTTCAGGGATGAGGACTCGGACACTATTCTGCTTACCCCAGTTGCCACAGTATCTATAGGTACTTTCTCCTGGGCAGATTAGTTTTCCCAAAAAGAAGCCTCCTCTCTCCTGCCGGTGCATGTGTGAGCCTGGCCGCCTGTAGTCCAGGATCAAGAGCACAGTGGTGCTGGTGATGCCAGTGTTTGGTCTGCACATGCCTCCCTTGGTCTCCTGGGTTGGCAAGTGCCTTCAGCTGTGCCCAGTGGTCCCCAGTCCAGGATCTTCTTGCTCAGCCTCTTTTGGGAATAAACCTCCTGTCTTGTACGAGGTAGGGAGGGGACACTCTAGGGGATCTAGGTGGATCTACCCCTTAAACAGACCTTTAACCTCTCCTGCTGGTTCCAGCCCTGCCCGCACCCCTTCCGAGGCAGCTAGTGCCAAATTGCTGGGACTCTCCAGACTCCTGTGGCTCCATGAATCCCAGGTTCTGGCTTCACTTCTCATAGATGCTTGCCATTAAGCTTTCTCTTTCCCTAGGAAGTCAGTTATTGCCTAGGCATCTGCTCTCCGGCTTTCAAAATATTGCTATTTCCTCTTTTGTTCTCAGAGTCCTTATTGACGTATGCCTTCGCTTCCTCCTACCATCATCTTAGTGGGAGTTTGAAGGGATTGGAGGTATCGTCATTTTTTTTTTCATCTGCCGTGTTTAACTAGAAGTCCCTATGGTTTGTTTTTTAGGAGCATTAAATAATTGTGAAACCAATTATACTCTTTGTGTTCTGCATGACAGTCAGTTTCTATTAGTTTTCATTAAACACCAGTGACAAGAGTTCAGAAATTTTTGTATTCCCTGTGAAGGAAAAAAAAGAAAGAAACGAATGGAGTGAAGGTGGCAATTACCAAGTGCAATCTCCAAATAGGAATGTCAAAACAGCCTTCTTTGCCTGGGCCAGAATTGGTCCGCAATGGGGCATTTGTATGAATCGGAACGATTCCTTAAATGTACTCCAAGAATTGTGCAGGTCCAAGCTTTCAGCCCCGAATCTGAGCGCCGGCCTGGGCCTACTGAGGTTGGTGCTGAATAAATACGAGGTGAATTCGTTAGCTGTTTTTCTGAGGTAGAGCTCAGGAAGCAAGCTCACTGCTCATTCTTAACATCTAAAACGAAAGGGGAAAGACTATATTCTAATCAGTTTCAATGAAGGTAACATATTGAATTCCCTGGGATGATCAAAGGGAACTTTGATATCAATGTGCCAGTGATACCATTAGTAGTAGATCAGATAGATTACGCAGACACGATGTGGATTTGATCCCCTCCTCATTATCTTACATTAACACCGCAGTATGTCTCCTTCTCCCCGCAAATGCCATTTCATTAATCGCTCCACTCTTGCCCTGATGACTTCTGTCCCAGGAACGAAGAGCCTGGCCAAATACAGTTCTGACAGTGCAGGTGGATGGGGCGGGAACATCCCCCCAGCCAGAGGGAGAGTGGTGGCTACAATTCAGTTTTTTTTTCTCTTGACTCTATGGTTCTTTTCACAAGTATTTGCTGCTTCTTTCCGTGCCAGCGGTTTGTTCCTTGTGAGGTGTTGGGAGCTAGCGTTGGGTTACCAGGGGCCTTCAGGCATCTAGCAGTTTGCTCAGACCAGTGGCCAACACAGCGACTTGGCAGGCTCCAAATGAGGTTGTTGGCCGCTCTCAGAGGACTCCTAGTCCTGGGTAACGTCTCCACTGTGTTGGGCTTTGTTGACGCCTAAAAGCAGCAGCCGTACCCTGCATGTGACACGGAAACTCGGTTGTGTTAGCGAGGTCTACTTCTGCTCTGAAATGCTACTAATTAGCCGTTAACACATGACATCTTCAAACACACACCTCAGTGCAAAGAACAGCCAGTTCAACCCATGCATCGTGGTTATGATATACTTTGTTCCTACAGAGTAAAAAAAAAAAAAAAAAAAATCCTCATTTGATAAATTGTATATAGTGGTACTTTGTTGTGCCATATTTATGATTCCAACCGTGGGGGCCTCCTCTGGAATGCCTGGTGGCTGGGAAAACAGAAGGGGAGGAAAAAATATTTCTTTTTAATCTGTTCTGCAAAGACATGAAAGGAATGGAAGAGATACTTATTAAAACCTCAACTAGCTTTGTGACCTTGGGCACAATCTTGCTTCTCTCAAGACCTAAATTTTCCTCATTTACAAATGAGGGGATTGGATTATTTATATATTGAACTAAAAGGTTTCTTTCAGTATTAAAAACCTGAGATTCTAAGACAGACCACTTTTCCGGAAGCGCTGGGGCAGAGAGCGCTATCCGTTCCATAGGATTACTTAGAGCCAGCTCGGATTTAGCGTCCTTACACATACACAGGTGTCAGGAATTTGTAATGAGTAAGAAATATGCAGAAAGATTTCAAAGAAAGGGCCAACACGTTGTTGTTGTTGTTGTTGTTGTTTTAAATAGCAATTTTATTGTTTAAAGAGCTCTGTGCTGGGGCACCTGGGTGGCTCAGTCGGTTAAGCATCTGACTTCGACTCAGGTCATGATCTCGTGGTTTGTCAGTTCAAGCCCCGCACTGGGCTCTGTGCTGTCAGCTCGGAGCCTGGAGCCTGCTTCAGATTCTGTGTCTCCCTCTCTCTGACCCTCCCCCGCTCACACTCTGTGTCTCTCTCAAAAATAAACATTAAAAAAAAAATAAAGAGGTCTGTGCTTTGGGAAACTGCCATCTAGAACTAAAGGACATGTTAGTCATGTTTACTTTTTCGTTTCATTGTCCCAAACACAACTTTGTAACCGTAACTATGATGGGCCCGCCTGTCAACTCGAGACCTGGAGATTTCCGAACCCCGGGGAGACACCATGTTGCCCAATATCCCCCTTCTCAGCACACAAAGTGCCTTAGCCCTTATTATTTCACGCAAAACTCATTTCTTACCGTCAGAGAGAGACAGAACAATGAAAGAACATTTCTTTACAAATATTTTGAAAGCTTCTCTTTCGTGGGTGGCAGATGAAAGCTCGATGTTTGGTTACCCATGACCTTATGGCAAAGATGAATATTCCATTCCACTTCCCCCTGGTTTTCCATGGCACAACCAATATTCCTGATGGACAGAGGATTAAGGGGCTGATAAAATGGTACTGAGCAGACAGGACTGGCCTAGGAGCCTCAAGGGGGAGTTTAGAGTCTAATCCTGTTATTAATTAAGTAGGTGGGTGGTTTAGGGTGAATCACTTTCCTTTCTGGACCTCCCTTTCTCTACTGGAACATAATGCCCATGTCTCTGCACTGTTGGCAAGTTTCCGTGAGCAGTTTGCTCTGTGGAATAATGCCAGGTTGGAATTTTTGTTCTCTTCTTTAAAATTCCTGGGAATAGCTTAAATAAGGAGAGGTATTATTATTATTAAAAACTTATTTTTTTAAATTTATTTTGAGAAAGAGAGAGAGAGAGAACAAGTGGGGGAAGGTCAGAAAGAGAAGGAGATAAGATCTGAAATGGGCTCTGTGCTATCAGGGCATTTTTGAACCCAAAAAATGCGAGATCATCACCTGAGCTGAAGTCAGATGTGAGCCACCCAGGCGCCCCACTAAAAACTTATATTGGTATGTTAATTGCCATAAACAAAATTATTAGTTCTGTAGTTGAGGAATAAAGGGACCACATGATCAAAATCACCATCTCCTAGGTTGTGCAGTCAGCTACTGATAGCCTAAAATGCCAGTACACATTACACTCCAGCTTCCTGAATACCTTGTGGTTTTCCTCTTGCTCACACTTCAGTTCTCTGGTACTCCCTGCCCTTCTAGAGTATTTGAACTGCATTAGGGGCACATTCTCTGCTCTCACCAAGGAGAAGGGAATATGCCCTTTAGCATACAATTTTCGATCTTCTTCCTCTCCCTTGTAATGATTTGTAAATTATTATTATCTGGGCAGAGCATCAGTTTGGGTCTTTCTCGAGGCTTCTTTGTAATTCTCTAGGCTCGGTGCTTTCCTATGACTATATTCAATTGGGATTAGGTTTGTTTGTGAATAATGAAGCCCTAAATCACGAAGACCTACACAAGGCGGAAGTCTTACTTCTCTCTCAAGTATGAGAAGTCTGGAGGTAGAGGGGCACCTGCGTGGCTCAATCGGTTAAGTGTCTGACTCTTGGTTTTGGCTCAGGTCATGATCTCACGGTTTCATGGGTTCAAGCCCCGCATTGGGCTCCGCAACGACAGTATAGAGTCTGCTTGGGATTCTCTGTCTCCCTCTCTCTCTGATCCTCCCCCACTTGCGCTGTCTCTGTCTCTCTCAAAATAAATAAATAAACTTAAAAAAAAAGAAGTCTGGAGGTAAGTGCTCTAGAAGTGCATCTTCAGAAAGTCATCATAGACTCAGGCTCTTGATATCTTGTCACACTGCCATTTTTAGCACCAGGATTCCACCTCAGAGTCTAAGATGGTTGCTCAAGCATCATCCATTACCTTGGCATCCCCCTCAGCTGGAAGGAGAAAGGGTCCAAAAGGGGAAACTGCTGACTTCAGAAGCCAGTTCTGGAAGTTATACGTGTCATTTCTGTTTACATCTCATTGACCAGAACTTAGTCACATGGCCATACCCAGATGCAAGGAAGCCTGGGAGAACGTAATCTCCCTTCCAGACAGTCACAGGGGAGGCTGGCTCTGACCCATTCACATATCCTGAAGAATCCTTCCACTAACAAATATTCGTGAGCTATTTCTCTAGAAAGGCTACAAGACAAAAAAGGAAATACTATCAGGAGGGACAATCCAAAGAGGAGATAAGTCGGACACAGGACAGCCTCAAGCTATGCTAGACTGTGTCAATAATGTCTTCACATGCCCATGCACAATGTATTAACCTATCAGAGTGATAACAGGTGGCTGGTGGTGAGTTAACTAGAAAAGTTTTCATGGATAAACTTTATCCAAAATCAAAAAGATGGGAAGGATAGAATTTGGTAGGATAATGAGACAGGCTACTTCGGGAATGAGCAGAGATGCTCTTCGTACAAACATAAAGTGGAAGATGTTCTCCTTGGTGCCCCTCAATTCTAACCTCTACACATACTTTCCCTCCCTCTCAACATTGTTCCCTTCCCATGAGCATGTTCTCATGCTCTCGCTCTCTCTCTCTCTCTCACACGCACACGCACGTGCACACACTAATGTTTTCATGAACCATAATTTGAGGAAAAACCAACTCTGCTGAACTAACTCTTACCTATGTACGTCATAAATCGCTACCCCATCCCAGGAGTCAGTGTTGCTTTAGTGCTAGTCAACAAATGCCTTAGAGACTATTTCTTACAGAACCCTCAGAGGATGAAAAAGAATACCTTTCTGCCCTTAGAGAGATCACACTCTAGTAGATAGAGAGCCACGTACCTACCTTCCAAGAGAAACACAGGAGATGACCTTTTTCCTTTGTAAAGTATTGTGAGGGCCCTGGGGAAGCAGGATTCAATCCCAGCTGCCGAGGAGGATGGTGAGAAATGGGAAGCACTTTGTGTGGATGATTAGACGGGATAGAAGGAGGACACGCCAGGTTGAATGAGTAGCCTGCGAGGGGTGTCGAGGTGGATAAGGCAAGGAGCCCACATGATGGAACCGAAGGCAGCAGCGAGAGCATAATGAGACGCACAGCTGAACATGTCGTTTGAGACCTTTTTGGAAAGGACCTGAAAGCTTAGCATTGAACGAAACAGGCAATACAAGAAAGTTAGATGAGAAAGTGCTCTGATCGAGACTACTCTATAAGAAATGTCATCTGGAGGCAGCATATGGTCTGGAGGTTGAAGAGACAGGATCCAGGCAGACAAACTTGGAGATGGAAGACTTGAACAAAGTTAGTGGAAATTAAGACAGAATGTGAATTTATCACTGATGGTGGGTGCCTGGGTGGCTCATTCGGTTAAGCATCTGACTCTTGGTTTCGGCTCAGGTCACGATCTCACAGTTTGTGAGTTCAAGCCCTGCATCGGGCTCTGTGCTGGCAGTGTGGAGAATGCTTGGGATTTCTTTCTCCCTCTCTCTGCCCCTCCCTGGCTTACTCTCGCTCTCTCTCTCTCTCTCAAATATAAATATATTCACACATATATATTTTAAAAAATGTGTCACTGATGGTGAAATTTCAAATGAAAATTAGGTGGAATACTTGGGGAAGGAAGTGTTTCTAGGTATTTCCCAGGTAACACTATGTTAGGCACCCCATTTCCCAATGGTATGTGTGCTCCAAAGCCTGAGCTCAGGGAGGCAGAGGGAGGGGAAGGCAAGGGAGACTCAGTAAACCAGAATGTAAGAGAACAGTACTGTAGACCTTCAGAGACAAGGGGCTCTGAAGACCACCTATAACACAGCTCACATTTTTTTACAGATTAAAAAAAAATGTTTTGGGGCTGCAGTGATGCCCAAAGCAATGTGGGACTTGCCCTCCCTCGTGTTAGGGTCTTCGCGGGGGAAGTAGATACCAACTATCCCAAATCTCCATATGGAAAGTCATATGAATGACAAACTGGGAGAAATATTTGCAATACCTATCACAGAAGAGTGGCGAATCTCTGTAAGAAAAAAGCACCCAGATAACAGGAAGGAAAAGATTAATCACCCAATAGAAAATGGGTAAGGAAACTGAAGATACACTTTATACACGCCAGCACTACCAAAGGTCCCAAAGCACATGAAAAGATAGTCGGCCTTACTCAAAATCAGAAAGATGCACATTAAAACAGCACTGAGGACCACTTCTCACCTCCCAATCACAAAGGTGGACAGCACGACTGTGAAGCTGTGGGGAGAAATGGACAATCCTGTTTTGCTGACGAAGCCGCAATACGAAACAGCTCCCAGCTCCCAGGGAGGGGACTGTGCTGAGAGCCACCAAAATTACTGATGCCTTTATCCTTGATCCGGCAATCCTACCTGTGGGTCTTTACTCTATTAGGAACCTGCACATGCATAAGTAACAGGGAGAGACATGCGTGCACACGTGGGGTTATTAATTGCAGCATTACTTGTAAGAGTAAAAAAACTGAAAATAATTTAACTGCCACATGGTTCCATAAACAATGCAAGAGTTACACAGTGGCGTTCTATGCAGGTATAAAAAGGAGAAAGGGTCTTTATGTCTCAACACAGAATAAGCTCCAGAGTATCTTGTCAGGGAGGAAAAAGCATGATGTAGACCAGGTGGAAATATGTTATCTTTTGTGTTAAAAAGGGGCAAAACAAGATATATATTTAGAATATACATTTGCATTTGTCCTTGCCAAAAAAAATTGGAAAGATACATAAGAAACTAATAAAAAAAAGCTTTACCTCTAACAGCAGACGTAATGGAATATATGAGAATGGGAATCAAAGCAAGACAGCTTAGTATAAGCCTTTTTATTTCATTTTAATTTTCAGAACCATGAAAACACAGTAACAAAAAATTTTTCTAATTAAAAATGTTAACTGTGACAAATACTTAAATTTTTTTAACGTTATTTATTTTTTGAGAGACAGAGAGACAGAGTGCAAGCAGGGGAGGGGCAGAGAGAGAGGGAGACAGAATCCGAAGCAGGCTCCAGGCTCTGAGCTGTCAGCACAGAGCCTGACGCGGGGCTTGAACTCACAAACTGCTTATGAAAAACAAAAATGAAAAGCAAGCAGCATAGTGAGCCAGCTGTGAAGCAGGGCTGGACCAAAAGGCTGGGCAGGCCAGACCACGTGGGGACTGCAGACCATGCTGAGAAACATTTTTCTATCCTAAGAGCAATGAGGGTTTTTTTTTGGGGGGGGGGTTGTTTTTGTTTTTTTAAAGTAGGCAGGTAGGAGGAGGCCTGGCGAAGTTCGTGTCTTGTTCAAGGGAATATTTGTAGTCACTTAAGATTTAGAGGAAAGGCATGGCATGGTCCCTACATTTGTTCTTTTTTTTTTAAATTTTCCTTTCATTTGTTCTTAGAACTGTCAGGTCCCATCCATCTCCCAAACTCTCCTGTAAAACCACAGCCAAGGCTTGCTAACAACATTCCTCCACGTATTTCAATTATGACCCATCAGTTGCTACTTGCTAAAAACATTACACAAATTGCACAAAGGATAAAGTTGTTATAGTCTAATTTACATTGGAACTTATCTCCGTTTCTAGGCAACATCATCGCACTGGATAATGATGGCTCCGACCCTCAGAATCTTTCACAATCTGGTAAGTGGAATGAACGAAGGAACCAATTTCTATGTGTTCAGGCCAGTATCTCAACCTATTAGATCCAGCCTGGGAATAAAACCCATTTTTAATGCACCATTTGATAAGAACACTTAACCTCAGTATGTGTTGTAATTAGAGAGATAATTAGAACTTCACTAGAACCTTTTAAGACTAGGAATACATTTGAAATTCACCTAGAATGAAAATTGCATTATCTAATACCAATCCAAGTTATTTTTCCTTCCCCCTTTACCTTGCCTTCCCCGCCCCCCCCCCACCAATTCCAAAGATTTTGCAGTCGAAGGAGTGTGAAAAGATAAGAATTTTACAGGTAGTGCATATTACAGAAGGCTAATGGATTCAGTTGAAAACTGCTCTACAGTTATTTGAAAAGAGAAAAAAAACACCTTAATTTTGAAAATGAGCTTCAGAGGGTGAGCATGAAGGCGAAGTGTGAGTCATGTGAGCAGACAGAAAAAACCGCTCTTGCATGAATCCTCTCATAAAATGTTAATATATGCATAAGAAAATTGTGTTCCTTAATCTCTGAAGAAACACTTATCACTAAGAACCCTTTAATTCCTTTCCTGTGCTTGATTTATTAGCTTATGAAATTATGTTAATAACCTTCATGTTAATGGTTTGGGGGCTCAAATGACCTGATTTTAATAATGAAGTAATTTATGCAATAAATGTAATCAGCATCTAGGAATCTCACTTAACAGAACATATTGGTGATTAGCCAATGCTAAAACAAGTGACTGTCAGCATGGGGTGATGCATGGCCTTCTGTGGAGAAAATAGATCTCACTGACAGGCGCAGAGGTGGGGACGACTGGGGGCACGTGGTCTGAGCCTGGCCGCAAAAGCTTTGCCAGCGACTGAATTTGAAATTAATTTACGAACTGTAAAATGAGTCTGATACTTCAGAGTAAATCTACATGTGAGGTGTATCCATGACAAGGAACCTGGTTATCTTTGTTGGAACGGGGTGATTTCCTGGAAGGAAACTGGGGAGTACAGAAACAGAGGATGAAGGAACAGCCAAACAGCTTCCGGGGGGAGAGCAGAGCCGCAGGAGGGGAAGACATCCAGCCGAGGAGGAGGTGGATGGATGCCGAGGAGGAGTGGAGGGTTTCGATCCTGCCATCGTGAAATCCGTATCCTAGAACAACCTGGGTGCTAGTGTTACTCAACTTCGGCTTTTCGTAATGTTCTGCTGAGTTACCCTATTTGCTTTGCTTTTCTTTGTTGGTTTTGCTTGTTTGTTTGTTTGTTTGTTTTTACTTGTTTTCCATTTCCTACAGGTCTAAAGCTTAGGAACAACTAACTGACGCTCTTATCGACTCGTCTGAGTGCAGAGACACACTTTCATCGTGCTAGATGGATGAGACTTTCTCTGGTCTTCAGAGATCCCAAAGGAAACGAGTTTTCATCTCTTTGTCTTATTATTTAAACATTCTGTCAAGAATGCTGTCTCCTCGCTCCCAACCAAAACCTACTGAACCATCCTCTGACTTCCCAGAAAGGAGGACAGGTGCAGTCGCTGCCCCTTCTACTGACTCTGCAAAACCCCAGCCCAGGTTGAGGAGAGCGGGTCCTGGCACAGAAGCTGTGTTTCTAGCAGAGAGCAGATGCTGCAGTACAGACTCCCCTGCACCCTCGATCTTCACCTTCGACAAGGACGTTCCACAAAATATCACTTTTAAAAGTCCAAGAACACTTCTGGAGTACTAGAGAGAATAGTATGCCTCCCTCTAAGAAAGCCTTACATCGAATGTCCTTTTGGCACAATGTTAAAGGAAAAAAAGGCAAAATATCAAAATAGCTAAACTCTTGGGGCGCCTGGGTGGCTCAGTCGGTTGAGTGTCCGACTTTGGCTCAGGTCATGATCTCACCGTCCGTGGGTTCGAGCCCCGCGTCGGGCTCTGTGTTGACAGCCCGGAGCCTGGAGCCTGCTTCGGATTCTGAGTGTCCCTCTCTCTCTGCCCCTCCCCTGCTCATGATCTGTCTCTGTCTTTCAAAAATAAATAAATGTTAAAAAAATTAAAAATAATAAAACTAAAATAAAATAGCTAAACTCTAAGGCGCGATCCAGTGAAAACATTAGCGTTGACGTGAGAGTCTGTGGATTCCTAACTTGGCTTCCACCTCTGACTACCTGTGGAACTGGGTGAGGTCCTTGATGCTCTAAGAGAAATTTATATGTATTCCTATCTTTTCTATATTTTAATGAATGGGTGTTAATTTAACGATAAAATCATGAAAAGCATACTTTTGGAAACTATAGACAGAACACACCTTGCAAGAAGAGAAATCTTTAGTAGAATTTTAATTCCTCACCCCCTGCTGTCCATTGGCATGGTATCGGCTACAGCAGAAGTGAGAGGCAGCCTCGTGTCTCACACGGAACAAAGCTCCACTCTTCCTTCGGATTTACAGAGTGGATCCTAATTATACCACACCGGAAAGCACGAAGTAAAATGCCTTTGGAAGGCTTTTGTGCAATCCGCAACAAGGACTGCTCTACATAATTCCGTAATTTAAAAAAATTACAGGGGGCAATATTGGCTTGCACTTCGCAGCATCTAAAAGTCTCAAATCCCTACACACAGGCCGTCAAGGCTGGCACCATGTTGGTGCTGAACGAACGTTCACCACCACTGTCCCGTGAATCCCCACTGCTGGAAAGCATCTGCAGATGTTGTTCCATTTCGCAAACAAAAATATCTGCGGGGAGGGCTTGTACCAGCTGTGCCCATGTCTCCAGGTAGAAAATCTGGATTCTTAGTCCACAGTAAGAATCATGGCACAGCCATATTTTCCTCTCTCAGGATTCTCAGCAAATAAGGGTTTAACCTGTGACCTCAGTCCCCTCCCAGCAGATACCATTTGAAGTTATGTAAGCCATCTCTCCTCATGCAAAATTGTGAGGAGTTTTGAATCACACAGCCAGAAAATATTATAAAAAGAGAAAAAAACCATACTTGGGCCTCCTACAACATAGGAAGTAGAGAGCGAAGCTAAACTTTCCTTGGACCCTAAGCAACGGCATCCACGATGTATAGCTGCTGTCGCTGAGTTCTTATGGAACTCCATGGCTTTTAATATTTTTTTCTAAGCTCTTACCTCTGTGATTACTTCAGGTGCCTTCCCTCCTCACCAGTTAGGACTTTCAGAATCACCAGGGCATTTTCTTCCATTTTTGCGGCAAACATGGTACCTTGCAAAGCAGGTAGGAAAAAGGAGTGTTAACAGCAGTCGTGTTGGAAGTGGTCATCCCTGGAGTGCTTCTTTCATCCCTTTTCGGAGTCCCGATTCTGCCCAACCATCCACGTTATTTAGGTTGGGGGAGGGGACGGCTAATCTCCCGACCTCCTCTCTGGTCTGCCACACCTGCACCCTCTACCCTTCAAGGAACACCGGCCAGCTCACAACCATGTTGAGAGGCTGCGTAAATTATTCTTTGGGTGGCAGAAACAGATGCTACTCCAACTCCCATAGTGAGGGGACATTCATCGTGTTAAGAGACACAGTGCTTCCCTTTGCTCTGATGAGTGTGGCGACCAACGCGTTCTTCTCCTCCATGGGCAGCTTGCCCTTGGTAAACAGGAGCTACTCACACCTCCTGACTTCAGGGTTCAAAACATGTTTCTACCGCTCTCTTAATTAAAGCATTTATTTTTTATCGCTCCCCGCTGCTGGGTAAATTAAACCAGCTATTATGTCACAGAAAAGAAAATGAATGAAAAAAAAAATAAAAAAATCGGTTCCTTAGATTTTATCTCCATTTATTTTTCTTAAAAGGAGCATATCATACTTGACCCCAGTCAGGCCAGGGATGTAACAGCAATCTCTTCTGAACATATGCTTTTCTTCCTCACCCTCCCCACACCTTAATCTTTTTGGCAGTGTGAAAACTAACTTGTTTTGTATTAAAACTCATTTTATGAAATGAATGCGTAACAGAAAAGAGACTTCCTCCCGCTAACATACCTATTCCCCGGATAAATGGATGTATCTTCCCACCAATGGCAAGAAATAGATTATTTTAAAACCGCTGGTGTCTTTATATAATGGAACCACCACAGTACTGTGTGGATTTTGGAGTCAGGATAACTCAGATATAAATCCTGCCTCTCTTGTAAGAGCTGTGTGACGCCTTGCTTTTCTCATCTTTAAAATGGGGATAATCATAATACCTCCACTTTTGATTGTAGTGAAGACTAACTGAATTTGTACATATAAAGCACCTAGAATGGTGTTTGGCATAGAACAAATGCTCAATTACTGTTATCTATTATTCATGTGATGTAAAGAGTCCATGAAAAATCCCATTCATAAAAGGCCCTTCACCCCCTGTAACTCCAGGACGGATTCTGGGAATCTCCAGGTAGCATCACGAACAAAGAAAATGTCTTGCATCTTATTTCTTCTCCAAGACATCTTCCTCCTTTCTACTCAAAAATTCTTTTGATTCAGCACAGCCTTGAAAAGATACTTATCAAAGACAGGAGTTAAGGAAGTATATCCTTTAAATATGATAATCAGAGTCAGCCAGATAAGCACTGGACTCAATGTTTAGAACTCTTAATAACTTGGGTTTAAACCCTATAAAATTGAAGGCAATCAAAGTGGTGGCTGTGTCAGCATCTCCACAGAAGCAAAAAATGATCAGAGACCAGAGGAAGTTAAGACGTTCGTCTTTTCCCTGCAAGGATTTCTCATCTTACGTATAAAATACAGATTACCGTCAAAGCATCAAGCTTTAGGGAAATTAAGATCTGGCTGGTGGAAGGAATTAAAAAGTATTTATCTGAAGAGTTCTGCAATGTTCCATGGGGATGGGGGAAGGTCACTGCTTCTCTTACTTCCACCCCATCAAGATTACCCTACAATATGACATTTCTTAACCTGAGTTTATTTTCCAGGTCATTACTTTGAGTTCTCAATATTTTGCCCCCTTTAAGATTCTCAGTTAAAACAGCATGTTGACATTAATCATTCCTTTTCCTTCCTTCCTTATTTCTTTTCTTTTCTCCCACTGTTTTTGTTGATTTGTTTCTTTAATCCTTTTTCCATTACTATTTTTGAGTAGACTTGGACATTTCTTTGCATCAACCCAAGCTAATCGAACTTAATAAGTCAATTTTGAGTCTCCTAAAGGAGACAAATAGAAAAGTAGGCCAGCCTGTATTCTGGATTGTGGAAATCAAAGGAATAGCAACGTGGAAGCAGATACTGATCTTTACAGTATTTTTCCTGAAAAACCACAAACTAGGCTACCAACCAAAAAGGTAATATTACAAATGCAAAGCAGATCTCCTAAGTGCATCATGCCACCAACTTCTCTTTCATTTGCCATCAGTGTTTAAGAGCTGAACCATGAGGCTATTTCTCTCACCAGTGAACATGCTCTTTCTGGTTATAAACAGAGAGAGCTTCTCTTGACCTCTTTTTTAGGCAAATCAGATCTCCCAGAATCCTGAAACCTCTCAGTGAACTGGGATTTAAGTTCAGAAGAAAGAAAAATAAGAAGAAGAAAAGACAAATTCCAGGAACTCTGTGGCCCCATTATCTGAAACAGAAGTTCAGTTAGTTCAGGTGAATGTACTTAAGTCTTAATATTGCAACTTAATAGTTCCATGTCTGGAATCTCAAGTTGAGGGCATATGTGCACAATTGTTTAATTAGTATGTCTGGGTGCATGTAAAACTTGGGCCACTTATCCAATAACAGGCTTATTGGGGTTTTCTTTAAAGATGCTCTCAACTCTCTTGCAACTTTCCATCATTCATACCATCTGGTGTCAGGGAAGCCTTGACTATTTAACATCCACCTGCAGATTTGGTGACCGTTCCTAAAAGACCACGTGAAAGCATTTCCATGGCTCTCCAAAACAGAATAGATGCTTTCTTCTGCTATGTATCCTGATGTTTGATCATCATTTTTTAGCCATTCAAAAGTTCCCTTTCCACATAAAACCCTTTCTAAGTATTGCTGTCATGTGTTTACTCATTTTGTGCTTGGGCTGATGAGATGCATATGAAGAATCTGGCTAGGGAGCCTGAGTGGCTCAGTCGGTTGAGCGTCCGACTTCGGCTCAAGTCATGATCTCGTGGTTCATGAGTTCAAACCCTGAGTCGGGCTCTGTGCTGATGGCTCAGAGCCTGGAGCCTGCTTCAGATTCTGTGTCTCCCTCCCTCTCTCTGGCTTGCACCTTCCTGACTTTCTCTCACTCTCTCTCTCTCTCAAATATAAATAAACAAACAAACAAACAAAAAAGAATCTGGCTACAAATATCTTTGCAAGGTTTTCCTCTGTTTTTGTTTTAAATCCAGAATGCATTTGCTTTTTCTGCAAAACAGAATTCTTTAGGTGGTTAGGTTTCTAGGTCAGTCCTCTGAAAATTTATTTAAACTTTAAGGCAGGTGAATTGGAGTGTTAAAAGCATTTCCAATTGTTTCTTTGGGGAAAACAATGAACTGGTCCTAATGAATTTTGAAAGCAGGGTGAAAACTCTGATCTAAATACAGTTCCAGTCTCCAGAGTTGAATTTCCATTACATCACTCTCCTCCTTTTCCACTCAAGGACGGATGAGTTTTCTCCTCCCTTTCCCATTTTACCTCTTTCCCAGGGAATGAGAGTGGATTTCTTCCCACTCATGTCTCCTCAAATAACAACAGGACCCTCAGGGGGTACTGCCTAACAGCTGGAACAGTGAATCCAACTGTGAACAGTGACAGCAGGGTCAAGAGAGAATCTTCCCACAGCCCATTCCTAAAAAGGGAATGTCTGATGTCAGCCATGTAGTCCTTAGGGACCACTGGTAATAAAAGATAGCAGTGGCAAAACTATGGCGACAGGAAAAAGATCAGCAGTTGTCAGAGGTTTGGGAGGGAGGGATGAAAAGACAGAGAAGAGAGGATTTTTTGAGCAGTAAAAATACTTTGTATGATATCATAAAAAGGTAGATACATGTCACTAAACATTTGTCCAAATTCACAGAATGTACAATACTAAGAATGAACGCTAATGTAAACTATGGACTTTGGGTGATCATAAGGTGTCACTGAAGATTCAACAGTTGTAACAAAGGTGCCACTCTGGTGGGGGATGATGATCATGGGGAAGACTGTGCATGTGTGGGGGCAGGGGTACATGGGAAATCTCTGTACCTTTTTCTCAACTTTGCAGTGAACCTTAAACTGCTTTGCAAAAAATTATAATCTTAATTTTTTTAAGGAAAAGAAGGGGGAGAGGGAAGAAATACTGAAAGTGGAGCATTTCTGGAAAAAAAATATATATGCAGTCACTAACATTGTAGAATAACCATACTCTTGCAGGGTAGGTATGATTTCACCTCCATTTCACAAAGAAGGTGAATGAAATGATGAGCGGGTAAATGACTTAAACAAGGTCACTTGGTTCATAAGTGGCAGAGCTTAGGATTCTAAATTCTGTTCATGTCAACACTATCAACTCAGTCTTTAATGTGCAATTGTCAACAATTATACTTCAATAAAACTGGAAAAATATGCAATTGCCTTAAAAGCACAAGGTCAGAAATGCAGCATAAACTTCTTTTCACTGTGAATAATCAACTTGCCTTTGTTCATTTAAGAAAAACAAAGCGACTGAAACTTGAGTGTTTTGGTTTTTTTTAAATAAAGCATCCTATATTTTAAAGCTTACTATTGGGCCACCTGAGTGGCTCAGTCGGTTAAGAGTTTGACTTCAGCTCAGGTCATGATCTTCCAGTCTGTTGGTTCGAGCTCCGCGTTGGGCTCTGTGCTGACAGCTCAGGGCCTTGAGCCTGCTTCAGATTCTGTGTCTCCCCTTCTCTCTGCCCCTCCCCTGCTCATGCTCTGTCTCTCTGTTTCCCAATAATAAATAAATGTTAAAATTTTTTTTTAAAAAGCTTATTATTGTACTTTAGTAATTTGAATGTTAAGGTCTCGAAAATTTGAAAAGCATACCTAATATTATATAAAATAAAATTTATTATAGGAATCAAGGAAGGACTGAGCATTAGGACTTTTGTCAACACGATTCATTCCATTAATACATTAAAGGGAAAATATAGGATTATACTTTTACATGATAAAAGATATATTGATATAATTCAGTAGGCATTTATGGTAAAATCTCTAGGTAAAATGAAAATGGAAGAAAATTCCTAAACAAGATAGAGTATTTATTGGAAAATAACAAATAATGAATTATTAAATAAATTCTCGTTAAAATCAGAAACAAGAAAGAGCTGCCCAATATTACTGCTATTATTCAGAAAGTGTTTTGGAAGCAGCTAGAATTAATGGGAGCATGGCCAGAAAAAGAAGGGAGTTATACAGAGCTGGGGCCCAAAAAACCTGCATGGAGATTCCCCTCAGATCCTCAGCCAGGAACTGAGAGGTGCATGGATTGGTCTTGACTCTGTGAATCCTGCTAGTGGGAGGCTGAGGGCTAAACCGAGATATCAGAGATCACACCAAGCTTGATGATACTGTGTGGCCCAGTCAGAGTGGAGAATCCTCAATGAAAACAGAAGGCATTAGATCGAGACCCTAGAAAGCCATATCTTAAAAGTAAAATCTATATCCTAGAGCAAGGGCCACACCCTAGAACACAGAATAAAAATAGCAATAGACCACCCTAAGAAAGCCTCAACAAAGTCTGACCAGATCAAGATTGACCAATTATGTAACTGCTACCAAAATAAAACTCAATAACTTTTAAAAGAAGACAACATGATCAATTTTCCCTATGATGTATCATCTACAATGTGTAGCATGCAATAAAAGATTACTAGCCTTGCAAAGAAGTAAAATGGGGAAAAAATGAGAACAGATCTTAAAATGACTCAGATGTTAGGATTAGAAGATGAGGATTAAAAAACACCGATTATATCACAAACCTATTATAAAACACCTATTAAGGATGTGAAATTGAACATGAATAAATGTGAAGTAAGATGGGGAATCACAGTAAAGATATAAAATCTATAAAAAAGAGCCAATGGAAATATTAAGCTGAAAAATACAATATCTAAAATAAAAAATCCCCTGCATAAGCTTAACAGCAGATTGGACACTACAGAAGAAAGTGCCAATGACCTTGAAGAAAGTCCAACAGAAATTTTCCAAATTGATGAACACAGAGAAAGAAGATTGAAGTAAAAATAAACAAAGCATAAAGTAATATAACATAGTGTAACTGAAGATATAGAAGGAGAGGGGAAAGAATAAGAAACAAAAAATAAAGCAATAGTAGCTGAGAATTTTTGAAACCTGAATAAAAGACATTGATCATCAAGAAAATCAAACTTAGGTATATCATAGTCAAAGAACTGAAAATCAAAGATAAAACTGTAAAACATTCAGAAGGAAAAGAAAGACACATTGTCTATTAGCGGACAGAGACAAGAATTATGTATAACTACTCCTTATGGAAAACGGTGAAGGTCAGAAAACAATGGAATGAGATCTATAAAACACAGAGGAAAAACTGGCAACCTAGAAATCTACAGCCAGTGAACATATCCTTTAATAAATGAGGTTTAAAAAAATTGCTAGAAAAAAGAAAGCTGAGAGAATTTATAACCAGCAGATCTTCACTCCAAGAAATGCTAAAGGAAGTTCTTCAGACTAAAGGGAAATGATAACAGATGGAAACTTAGTTATACATAGAGAAATCAACACCACCAGGCATAGTAAATATGGTGGTAAATTTAAAAAAAACCTGCCTTTTAAAATTTTAAAAATTTCTTTAAAAGAAAATTGACTCTTTATAATAACACTGGGTTGTGAATTTTATAATATATATAGAAGTAAAATATATGACAACTCATAAAGGATGAAATGGGCATGTATGGAATTACACCATTGCAAGATTCTCATAGTTTACATGATTTACATGATATAATATTGATTTAAGTGGACTGTGACAAATTAAGAATGCATAATGTGAACCCAAGGGCAACAATTTAAAAAAAACACAAGAAGTATACATTGTAGGTTATGTTAACAGATGATCAAAAAATGTTGCTCTCACAATTGGAAATCCATATGTAAAAAGAACTTCAATCAATACCTCACACATATACAGAAATGAACTCAAAGTGGATCATAGACTTAAACATTAAACCCCAAACTCTAAAACTTACAGAAGAAAACAGGAGAAAATATGTATGACCTTGGGTAAGGCAAAGGATTCCTAGATAAGACGCTAAAAGCAAGACCCATAAAAGAACAAACTAATAAATTAGACTTAATCAGAATCAGAAACTTTTGCCATTTACAAGATGAAAACAAAGAGGGTAAAAAGACTGACTACAGCCTGTGAGAAAGTACTTGCAGATTATATATCTGATAAAAGACCCGTGTCCAGAAAATACAAATTCAATTAAGAATTCAAATTCAAATATTAAAAATTCAAAATGGATTTCAATAAGAAAACAACAACCCAACTTTTTTAATGTTTATTTATTTTTGAGAGACAGAGAGACAGAGCGTGACCAGGGGAAGGGCAGAGAGAGAAGAAGACACAGAATCTGAAGCAGGCTCCAGGCTCTGAGCTTTCAGCATAGATCCCGACGCGGGGCTCGAACTCTAGAACCGCGAGATCATGACCTGAGCCAAAGTCGGCCGCTTAACCGACTGAGCCACACAGGCGCCCCAACAACCCAATTTTTTAAATGGTCAAAATTTGAACATTCACATCACCAAAGAAGATACACAGATGGAAAATAAGCAGATTTTTAAAAATACTCAATCTTAGTCATTAAGGAAATGCAAATTTAAACCACAATGAGATGCCATCAAACATCTATTACAATGGCTAAAATTACAATGACCGTTATCAGTGTCAGTGGAAACGTGGAGCAAATGAAACATTCATACCCCGCTGACGGCAATGTAAGATGACATGGCCTCTTGGGAAACCAGTTTGACAGTTTCATAAAATGTTAAATATACACCAATCATAGGATCTAGTCATCCCACTACCAGATATTAACCCAAGAGATAAGAAAGCATGTGTCAACACAAAGACTTGCACACAAACTTTCATAGAAGTTTTACTGGGAGTAGCCAAAATCTGAACACGATCCAGATGTCCATCAGTCGGTGAATGGATAAACAAATAGAATACTTCTCTGTAATAGAAAGGAATGAACTACTGACATGCACCACAAGCATGAACCAGAATTCGTTATGCTGAGGAAAGAAGCTAGATTAAAAAGGGTGTATATGGTACGATTCGATTTGTATAAAAGTCGAAAAATTCCAAACTAATCCACAGTGACAGAAAGCAGGTAAGTAGTTACTGTGTGGGAATTTTTTAAAAGGTGGGGTAGGGATGGGGAGGAGAAGAGATGGGGAAAAAGATTACAAAGGAGCATTGAGAAAACTTTTGAAGTGATGGCTATGCTTATTATCTTGCTTATGGTAATGGTTTTATAAGTATATACATGTAACAAAACTTATCAAATTGTACACTTTAATTGTTTTAAATGTTTATTTATTTTTGAGAGAGAGAGAGAGAGAGAGACAGAGTGTGAGCTGGGGAAGGGGAAGAGACAGGGAGACACAGGATCCGAAGCAGGCACCAGGCTCTGAGCTGTCAGCACAGAGCCGGATGTGGGGCTTGAACCCACAAGCCATGAGATCATGACCTGAGCTGAAGTTGGGCACTTAACCAACCGATATACCCAGGCGCCCCTCAAATTGTACACTTTAAATATGTGTAGTGTACCTGTTGTCAGCTATGCTTTAATAAAGCTGTTTTTAAAAATGTTAATAGAAGAAATAAAATAGAATACCAATTATATATGTGTATGTTTGTATATATGTGTGTGTATGTGTTATTTTTTAAGTTTATTTATTTTGAGAGAGACAGAGAAAGTGGGAAAAGGACAGAGGGAGGGAGAAAGAGAATCCCAAGCAGGCTCCATGCCCTGCACAGAGCCCAAGGTGGGGCTCTGTCTCACAACCATGAGGTCCATGACCTGAGATGAAATCAAGAGTCAGACACTCAACCAACTGAGCCACCTGGACATCCCAATACTAAAATATATTTTATTAAATATATTTTAAGAAAGCAGGAAAGGAGAAATGAAAATTTTATATTTGTACTAATCAAAATATATCATTAATACAAAGGCAAATCATAGGAGAAAAAAATCTCTCTCTCTCTCTCTCTCTAGATAGATAGATAGATAGATAGATGCTTTGAATGCATCTATTTATTATTGTATAAATAAATATTTTAAGAAAAGAAAGGTCATTTCAAATGGGCAAAATACTTAAATAGACACCAAGGTAGATTAAAACGGTCAAAAGACATATGAAAAGGTGGTCAATATTCTTTTTTTTTTTTTTAAAGGTGGTCAATATTCTTAGTCAAATGAAAATGCAAATTAAAACCACAGTGAGATACTATTTCATTTCCACTAAAAAGTCTACAACCTCAAATGTTGGCAAGAATCTGCGGCAACTGGCGCTCTCATACATTGTTGGGAATACAAAATGGTATAAGTACTATGGAAAAATTTTGTCGGTGTCATAAAATTAAAAATGCACCTCCCTATAACTCAGCAATTCCATTTTAAGTATTTAACTACAACAACAACAACCAAACAAACCCCAAAAATGAAAAAACAAAAAAACCCACAAAAACATATATCCACAGCTCCATGTCAAGATGGTAAAGTAGGGGGTTGCCTGGGCGGCTCAGTGGTTGAGCTTCTGACTTTGACTCAGGTCATGATGTCACAGTTCATGAGTTCAAGCCCAACATCGGGCTCTGTGCTGACAGCTTGGAGCCTGGAGCCTGGAGCCTGCTTCAGATTCTGTGTCTCCCTGTCTCTCTTCCCCTCCCCTACTCGCATTCTGTCTCTGTCTCTCAAAAATGAATAAATGTTAAAAAAAAAAAGATGGCAAGGTAGACCTTGAAGTCACCTCCTCCACAGAACATACCAAATTGCACTTATTAATAGAACCATTCCTCCAGAAGAAGAACTGAGGGATGACTGAACAGCTTCTGAACAAGCAAAGATAGAACAGCAAGAGTGACAGAGACACAGTGACATGGGAGAATCCCCATCCCTGACACTGTGAACTGCCCTGAGGAACTGCAGTATTGAGGGACTGGGACCAGATCCCTCTGCCCTTGGGCATGAAAAAAAAAAAAGGAACCCATGGCTTTAAAGAGCAACTGGCACATAAAAGAGACAACACTAGACCTGTGCCAAGCAGAGCTGCAGGAAAGCACTCTGGGTCACAGGGACTGGAAAATTACACAGTTACTGTCCCACCCCGCCCTACAAACCTTCACCAGAGCATCATAATAGGTGAGTCTTGTCTTCACAGTGAGCTTGTGACCTCAGCTAGCCCAGCGTCCACAAGCCCACACCAGCCCCAGTAGCACTGGGGCATGAAAAAAAATGCCAGGGCTTAAAAGGGCTGAGTGGAGCAGCTGTGGTAATCTTCTCTCCCCCTCCTTTTAAAAGCCCAGAACAGGGGCACCTGGGTGGCCTAGTCGGTTAAGTGGCCAACCTCGACTCACGTCATGATAATCGTGGTTCGTGAGTTCGTGAGTTTGAGCCTCGCGTTGGGCTCTGTGCTGACAGCTGAGAGCCTGGGGCCTGCTTCAGATTCTGTGTCTCCTTCTCTCTCTGCCCTTCTCCTGCTCATGTTCTGTCTCTTTGTCTCTCAAAAATAAATAAACATTAAAAATTTTTTTTAAAAAAGTCCAGAACAGAGCAGGGTATGGATGCCATAACTAGTGGGTCCAGTCATCACAGTTAGCTTGTGATCTTCCCAAGACAAGGTTCTGCAAGCCCACACTGGCCCCAGTGGTGCCGGGACACAGAAAATAAGCAGTACTTTTTTTTTTTAATTAAAAAGACTTAATTTTAACAATTTAGTTATTTTTATTTTCTTAATTTGTCTTGTTTATATTTTTGTTCTTTTTAGTTTTTTCCTTTTATTGTTCTCTCATTTTTTTCTTTATCTTTTTTCTTTTACTTTTTTCTTTCCTTCTTTTCTTTCATTTTTTTCTATTATTATTCTCTTTATAAACAAGCAAGCATACAAACAAAACACCCAAAACTGTGGTTTACAAGAGTAACTAGCATACACAGCCAGAACTCTAGCCAGTCAGCAAAAGTCACCATGCATACATTGTCTATGGAGGGGACACCGTACACAAGACCATTCCTTTAAATTTAGGAGAAGTAGCCATTCTACCTAATCCATGGAAACAAACACAGAATCAAGCAAAATGGGGAGACAGAGGAACATGCACCAAAAGGAAGAATAAGGGAAAAAAACTCGGAAAAGAAACTAAATGAAACAGAGATAAGCAATATGCCTAATAAAGGACTTAAATGACTGTAAGGTTACTCATTGGACTGGAGAAAAGAGTGGAAGAACTCAGTGAGACTTTCAATAAAGAGATAGACAATATTTAAAAGGACTAATCAGAGTTGAGGAAAACAATAACTGGAATAAAAAACACTCTAGAGGAAGGGACAATAGATAAGATGATCCAGAAGAACATACCAGCAATCTGGAAGACAGGGTAATGCACAGCACAGTACACAAGCTGAACAGCAAAAAGAGAAAAGAATTTTTAAAAATGAGGATAGATGAAGAGATCTTTTGGACAACATCAAGCAAAGAAATATTCACATTATAGGGGTCCTAGAAGAAGAAGAAGAGAGAGAAAGGTGTAGAAAACTTATTCGAAGAAACAATGACTGAAAACTTCAGCAGGGAAGGCAATTAGGGAAGTAGAGAAGGAAACAGACATCCAAGTCCAAGAAGCACACAGAATTCCAAACAAGATGAACACAAGGAGGTCCACACCACAGTACATAATAATTAAAATGTCAAAGATTAAAGATAAAGAGAATCCTAAAAGCAGCAAGAGAGAAACAAAAATTTATCTAAAAGGGAAACCTCATAAAGCTATTAGGTGATTTTTCAGCAGAAATTTTGCAAGTCAGAAGGGTGAGGCATGATATATTCAAAGTATTGAAAGGAAAAACCTACAACCAAGAATACTCTCTACCTGGCAAGATTATCATTCCGGTTTAAAGGAGTGGTAAAGAGTTTCCCAGACAAACAAAAGATAAAGGAGTTTATCACCACTAAACCAGCCTTACAAGAAATGCTAAGGGGACTTCTTTAAGTGGAAAAGAAATGGGAAAAATTAGATATAAGAAAATTATAAATGGGACACCTGGGTGGCTCAGTCAGTTAAGTGTCTGACTCTTGACTTTGGCTCAGTCATGATCTCACAGTTCATGAGATCGAGCCCTATGTCAGGCTCTGTGCTGACAGTAAAGAGCCTACTTGGGATTCTCTCTCTCCGCCTCTCTCTACCCCTCCCCTGCTTGCGTGTACTCTCTCTCTCTCTCTCTCTCTCTCTCTCTCATTCTCGCTCTTGCTCTCACTCTCTCTCAAAATAAATAAATAAACATTAAAAAAAGAAAACTATGAGGCGTCTGGGTGGCTCAATCAGTTAAGTATCCAAATCTTGATTTTGATTCAGGTCATGATCTCACAGTTCATGGGGTTGAGCCCCACATTGGCTATACACTGACAGAGTGGAGATGCAGAAAAAGCATTTGAAAATATTCAACACCCATTCATGATTAAAACAGGGACCATATCTCACCATAAGAAAGGCCATATATGAAAAACCCACAGCTAACATATTCAATGGTGAAAAAACAGCTTTCCCTCTAAGGTTATGAACAAGACAAGGATGTCCACTCTCACCACTTTTATTCAACATAGTACTGGAAGTCCTAGCCACAGCAATCAGATAATAAAAATAAATAAGAGGCATCCATATTGGTAAAGAAGAAGTTAAACTGCCACTATTTGCAGATGACATGATACTATACATAGAAAATGCTAAAGACTCCACCAAAAAACCACTAGAAGTAATAAATGACTTCAGTAAAGTGGCAGGATGCAAAATTAACACCCAGAAATTTGTAGTGTTTCTATACACTAATAATGAAGTAGCAGAAAGAGAATTTAAGAAAACAACACCATTTACAATTGTGCCAAAAAAAAAAAAAAAAAAAAACAAACCTAGGAATAAACTTAACCAAAGAGGTGAAAGATCTATATTCCCAAAACCATAAAACACTGATGAAAGAAATTGAAGATTACAAATAGAAAGATATTCCATGAATTGGAAGAATTAATATTGTTAAAAATGCCCATTTTATCCAAAACAATCTACAGATTCAATGCAATGCCTATCAAAATACCAAAAGCATTTTTCACAAAACTAAAACAAACAATACCAAAATGTCCATGGAACCACAGAAGTCCCCAAGTGGCCAAAGCAATCCTGAGAAAGAAGAACAAAGGTAGAGTCAGATTTCAATGTATACTACAAAGGAGTAGTAATCAAACTGTATGGCACTGGCACAAAAATAGACACATAGATCAACAGAACAGAATAGAGACCCCAGAAATAATCCCATATTTTATGATCAATTAATCTATGACAAAGGAGGAAAGAATATACAAAGGGGGAAAGACAGTCTTTTAAATAAATGGCCCTGGGAAAACTGGATAGCTACATGTGAAAGAATGAAACTGGACCACTTTCTAACACCACATACAAAAATAAGTTCAAAATAGATTAAAGATTCAATGTGAGACTTTAAACCTTAAAACTCCTAGAAGGAAAAATAAGCAGTAATTTCTTTGACCTGGGCCTTAGCAACATTTTTCTAGATATATAGTCTCAGGAAAGGAAAACAAAAGCAAAAATAAACTACTGAAACTACACCAAAATAAAAAGCTTTCATAGTGAAGGAACCATCAACAAAACCAAAATGCATCTGATAAGGGATTAATATCCAAAATATATAAAGAACATCTACAACTCAACACCAAAAAAACCCCCAAATAATCCTGTTAAAAAATGGGCGGAGGATCAGAATAGATATTTCTTCAAAGAAGGCATACAGACGGCCAGCAGACACATGAAAAGATGCACAATATCACTCATTATCAGGAAAATGCAAATCAAAACCATGAGATATCACCTTAAACCAGTTAGGATGGCTAAAATCAAAATGACAGGAAATAACAAGAGTTGGTGAGGATGTGGAGGAAAAGGAATCCTCATGCACCATTGCTAGGAATGCAAATTAGTACAGTCACTGTGGAAAACAGTAAGAAAGTTCCTCAAGAATTAAAAATAGAAATACCACATGATACAATAATTCCACTACTGGGTATTTACCCAAAGAAAATAAAAACACTAATTCAAAAAGATATATGCACCCTTATAATTATTGCAGCATTATTTACAATAGCCAAGACATGGAAGCAACCTATGTGTCCATCAGTAGACAAATGGGTAAGGAAAAGGGATATGGAAAGCACACGTGTGCACATGCGCACACGCGCGCGCGCACACACACACACACACCCTGAAATATTACATGGCCAGGATGTAAAAGGATGAGATTGTGCCCTTTGAGACAACATGAGCCTAGAGGGTATTATGCCTAAGTGAAATAAGTCAGACTGAGAAAGACAGATACCATATGAGTCCACTCATAAGTGGAACTGAAAACAAAACAAAACAAATCAGTCAACAAACAAAAAACAGAATCAGACCTATCAATACAGAGAGCAAACTGATGGTTGCCCGAAGGAAGGGGGCTGGGGGGGATTGGGTAAAATGGGTAAAGTGGAGACATAGCCTTCCAGTTATGGAATGAGTAAGTCATGGGAATAAAAGGCACAGCATAAGGAATACAGTCAATGATATTGTAATAGGGATGTAACAGGACAGATGGTAGTTACACTTGCGGTGAGCACAGCACAATGTATAAGGTCGTCAAACCACTAAGTTGTACACCTGAAAGTAATCTAACATTGTATGCCAACTATACTCAAAAAAAAAATTAAAAATACATATCCACAAAAAGACTTGCACATGAATGTTCATCCCAACTTTATTCATAATAATCCCAAACTGGAAGCAATTCTAAAGTCCACCAGCAGGAGAATGGGTAAAGCCATTGTCTGATATTCATACAGTTGAAAACTACTTTGCAACATAAAGAACGCTACGAACGTGCGACAACATGGATGAATCTTAAACCCATTATGTTGTCAGACACAAATCAGTGCACACCATATGAATTCATTTAAATGACATTTAAGAGCAGGCAAAAATAATCTATTGTGATAGAACAGGATTTGCTTCTCAAAGGGTGATTTGACTGCAACATGACACAAATGAACTTTATAGGGTGATGAAAATGAACATTTCTATTGCAATGTTGTTTATACAGGTGTATATGTTTGTCAGAAGTCACTGGACTTGGGTGCCTGGGTGCGTCAGTCAGTTAAGCATCTGACTCTTAATTTTAGCTCAGGTCATGGTCTCACGGTTCATGGGATCAAGCCTCACGTCAGACTGTGCACTGAGACTGCAGAGCCTGCTTGGGATTCTCTCTCTCCCTTCCCTGCTCACACATGTGCTCTCTCTCTCTCTCAAAATAAATAAATTTCGAAAAAGGAAGTCACTGGATTTACACTTATTCATTGTACATTTTAGTCTCTATAAATTTTGCCTAAGTTAAAAATAAGACAAAAAAATCTTAATAAATTACTGAATTCAGAGCTTGAGCAAACTTTATCCTGAGTATCACAATATGAAATAAATATTGCAAATGTGGCAAAATGTTATTATGTCAGGATTCTAGGTATATGGGGTGTCTAAAATCCATCTTCTTTGAATTTCTGCGTGTATAAAATATTTCAAATTAAATTGAAATGAATAAAATATGTTTAAAATGTCTTTCCAACCTTAGTTGTATGTTTACAGTGAGACTTGAGTCATGATGCCGTTGCTTTAAAAGACTCCAGAAAAGAGAACTTGAAGCTTCATGACCCATGATTTCTGCAACTGAAAAGTCAATATTCTATTGCTACCTCCCAGTGTGGAATATAACCTTTGTCTCAACCCAAGATGGCAGTTTCTTAATTTGTTAGGTTTATCAGAGTATCCTAAATCTTATGAGCCAATGTTTTTCGGATGGGTTGGTAAAACCCATTTCTGCTGTTCTTGTTTTTTGCTGTCAATTTGCCCTTGAAATTTGGGTATCTCAGTGTCTCATTCAACTGAAAAACCAAAACCAACCCCTCTAGGTGATTTACTCTTCCATTTTATTTTATTTTTTAATTTTTTTTAAATTTTTTATGTTTTATTTATTTTTGAGACACAGAGAGAGCGTGAGCAGGTAAAGGGCAGAGAGAGAGGGAGAAACAGAACTGGAAGCAGGCTCCAGGCTCTGAGCTGTCAGCACAGAGCCCAATGCGGGCTCGAACCCATGAACTGTGAGATCATGACCTGAGCCGAAGTCGGAGGCTTAACCAACTAAGCCACCCAGGCGCCCCTCTTCCATTTTAAATGCAAAGAACTTGCCAAGCGAGTTGATACTATTGTTTACAAGGTCGTTCCATTGTTATCATTAAATTTCACTCAATTGGACCTACCAGAGGGACCGTATCCTTAAGATTTCATTTTTGCACATTTCTCACATGGAGGTGACATTTTAAAAAATTAACTGTGTAATTAGTGTTCTTACTCTATTACTATACCAATTGGAGCTCACTGAGTTCTCAGAGGGTGGTGGTGCATCAGTCTAGCGAGATCTGATTTCTTCCAACAGACTCTCCGTGCTTTTTGTTAATCACAGACTCTATCCCATGTGGGAGAGGTGTATGATAGAGCCCCTATTCTCTAGGACATGTGGTTCACGCAAATAACTATTATGATGCCTGAAGAAATGTATAAGTAAGTAAAGGGCTTTTGGAATTCAAAGGACCAAACACTTTCTGGCACCTGGGAGGAAAGTGTGGGTTATCAGAAAAGATGTCTTTAGTAAGGCTTTTAAGAGCAAGGATTTCAGTAGCTGGGCAGATGGAGGGAGTCATGGGGGGAGTTTATGGAGAAGCAGGGGTGCATCTGGCTGGGGGTCCTGAGGTGTAAAGATCCGGGTTGGAGTTAAGCTGGATCAGAAAATGAGAGTGGAAGATTGAACGTGATGCTTTAACTGCAAATATCTGAAAAGCTGACTCTGATTTAAAATGAAGTTATATCATCTCATATATCATCTCCTATCATCTCATCTCCTCTCCTCTCATCTCATACATCATGTCATCATATCAAATCATGTCACAGGATCTCCAGAGGCAGAGCAAACTTGACAGTTAATTGCTTCGGCAGCTTGGGGATGCCTTAAGGACCCAGGTTCTTACCATTTCTCTATTCTTCCATCCTTGGGGTTGACTTATTTCCAGGAATCATAACCAAACACGCAAGATCCAAAGACAGACTCTGCCTCTACCTGAGACTCTTGAATGAACAAAGTTTTTCCAGAGGGTTCCAACACACTTCTGCTCTCATCTCCTTGGCCAGAACTGAGTTACCAGCGCACCCCTGAAGTGATCACTGGTAAAGGGATCTGGATTATTCTCAGATGAATCAGGGCCTTCCTCTCCCCCTGAGCTGTATCTCTAAGTGTGGGATAAATGAAGATCTGAGCAAAATAAGGGCTCTCTTAGGATAAAGGAAGGAGGAAAAGATGGAATAATGATGGAAACCATTATATCTACTTCGGGGACCAACAGTTGTCACATGTATGCCTTCTATGTACAACCCTGGGCTTGCTTTACATTTTGGTTTAACCTGTGTGAGGGTCTAGATAACAAAGTGCTTTTGCAAGCACCACGCTGAGATATCTGGACTTTATTCCACAGACATAAGATGACTTACAGGATTTTGAAAGGGAAACGACATAGCCCGAGCACTATATTTAGAGACTTAGAGGAAAGAATCTGTGAGAAATGGAGAAAACGTATATGTACCCAAAAGTGGTTCAGCGATTTGTCAAATAATATGATGTCAGATTTTCACCAGTTTTCTTTACTTTCCATCTCTAGTAGCACCCCCCGTCCCCATCCCCCACATGCTTCCATGTGGCATGTGGTCAGTTTAACTGTACACATTCAGCTTTACCATCCTAGGAAGCAAATCTGAGGGGCAAACAGGAGGGGGCAGAATATAACCCATAAAGTCCCATGCTACTCTGATTGGCAGTGCTGCCAAGCAAAACCAGTACCTTTATCTGCCTCTGGCATAGATTCGACTTCCAAGATTCTGCTTTTATCTACTTCACGGGGTATTCAGTTACCCTGAGTTCAGCTTCCACATCCCTCCACAGTTTCTGAGCTCAGCTCTTCCAACAAGTTCCTTCATTCCATCTCTCATCATCCCCTTCTTCTACTCTTGCTATTAAGACTTTCCCAGGTGAGACAAAAACAGACACTCAGATCAGTGGAACAGAATAGAAAACCCAGACATAGACCCACAAATGTATGGCCATCTAATTTTTGACAATACAGGAAAAAATATCCAATGGAATAAAGAGAGTCTCTTCAGCAAGTGGTGTTGGGAAAACTGGACAGCGACATCAGAAAAATGAACCTGGACCACTTTCTTACACCATACACAAAAATAAACTCAAAATAGATGAAAGACCTAAATGTAAGAGAAGAATCCATACGAATCCTTGAGGAGAAAGCAGGCAAAAACCTCTCTGACCTTGGCTGCAGCAACTTCTTACTCAACATGTCTCCAGAGGCAAGGGAAACAAAAGCAAAAATGAACTATTGGGACCTCATCAAAATAAAAATCATCTGCACAGTGAAGGAAACAATCAGCAAAACTAAAAGGCAACTGACAGAATGGGAGAAGATATTTGCAAATGACATATCAAATACAGGGTTAGTATCCAAAATCTATAAAGAACTTACGAAATCAACACCCAAAAAAACAAATAATCCAGTGAAGAAATGGCAAAAGACATAAATAGACACTTTTCCACAGAAGACATCCAGATGGCTAACTGACGCATGAAAAAATGCTCAGTGTCACTCATCATCAGGGAAATACAAATCAAAACCACCATGAGATACCGCCTCACACCTGTCAGAATGGCTAACATTAACAACTCAGACAACAACAGATGTTGGCGAGGATGTGGAGAAAGAGGATCTCTTTGGCACTGCTGGTGCGAATGCAAACTGGTGCAGCCGCTCTGGAGAACAGGATGGAGGTTCCTCAAAAAATTAAAAATAGAACTACCCTACGGCTACGGCTAGAACTACCCTAGCAATTGCACTACTAGGTATTTACCCAAGGGATACAGGCGTGCTGTTTCGAAGGGGCGCATTCACCCCAATGTTTATAGCAGCACTATCAACAATAGCCAAAGTATGGAAAGAGCCCACATGTCCATCAATGGATGAATGGATAAAGAAGATGTGGTATATATATACACTGGAGTATTACTCGGCAATCAGAAAGAATGAAATCTTGCCACTTGCAACTACGTGGTTGGAACTAGAGGGTACTAGGCTAAGCGAAATTAGTCAGAGAAAGACAAATATCATATGACTTCACTCATATGAGGACTTTAAGATACAAAACAGATGAACATGAGGGAAGGGAAGCAAAAATAATATAAAAACAGGGAGGGGACAAAACATAAAAAACTCTCAAATACGAAGAACAAACAGACGGTTATTGAAGGGGTGTGAGAGGGAAGGATAGGGTAAATGGGGAAGGGGCATTAAGGAATCTACTCCTGAAACCATTGTTGCACTATATGCTAACTAACTTGGATGTAAATTTAAAAAATAAATTAAACTAAAAAAAAAAAAGACTTCCCCAGGGATGGCCTGTGGTCCTACTATGTAAGGTCTCTCCCCTTCTTCTCATTTGGGGTTTTCCATATGCCATCTTGCCACTGCCTCTAGACACACCACATTCTTGCCCCCATGCACTCCCAGAGGGAGTGAGGCTATTGAAATGCATTTTTACTTCTGAAGCACCAGGGTGGCTCATTCCATTAGGTGTCTGACTCTTGATTTCAGCTCAGGTCATGATCCCAGGGTCATGGGGTTGAGGCCCATGTTGGGTTCCCCATGGACAGCACAGAGCCTGCTTGGGATTCTCTTTCTCTCCCTCTTTCTTGGCCCCTCTCCCCCTTCTCAAAATAAATAAATATTTTTAAAAAAAGGTGTTTTGACCTCTTAATCATATCTCTGAACACACCTTTAGGAGTTAATATTTTTATCTTTTACCTCCAGACTTTAAAAATAAATAAAATTTAGAGGTTAGGTCACTAAAGATGCTCCAATATAAAGAGACAGAAAAGGCCTCGAGAAATGATGTTGGGAACTCATCTTTGAGGTGGTGAGTAACTGTTCAAACAACATTTCAAGTGCATCTGACTTTCTTATCTGCAGTCGAGGGTCTGTTATATCCCCCTTACGTCCTAGAGACATGTAAGGGGAGTCCCTTCTCTTGGGTGCTTTTCTCTAGTGGCTCGTGTCCCGGGCTAGTCTCCAGTGGGAACTCACCAGTGGTGTCTTCCCTCAGGAAGAAAGGAAGCAGAGAGTGAAGGCCAGAGCCAGGTCTAGGGGGAACCTTCTCTACTCCTTTTGCACGTGCCCTAAGCAATTACATCAGCACTGTTAGTAGCATGAGGAAGTGGTTCTTGGTGTTTCCAAGGGACCACATTCTGAGAGACTGGGAACGAGTGATGGCGGTGGAAGAGAAGCAGGACAGCTAAACCCAAGGTCAGTGAAACAGAGGCTTAACCAGACAACTGGGAGCTTTCCCCTCTCATCAAGGTCTGACTTTAGGATTTGCAAATGTAGGACAATCCCCAATACTGCCTCCTCTCAAACTCCTCATCGGCCTTTGGCCAGCCCACCAGCAACAGAAGGAGCATGGGAGGGACTCTGTTTCCAAGAAGGATGGTCCCACTCAGTGCCACTGTCCTGGGGGCAATGCATTCCTACCATCATCGCCTATTCGAGTTTTGAACTGATTCCTAGCAGTGGAAGATGGTACCTGGGCAAAGTAGGCTTGTTGTGTGGCTGAGACCTGTGTGTACTGATGTACACATGGCCTTGAGGTAGAAACCCAGAGAATCAAACCCAGAGAATCAAACCCAGAGAATCAAACCCATCGTCCCAAACCACACAGCACGTTAGTTCCAGACCCAGGACTTACGACCCACTCTCCCAACTGCCAGACCGCCATTGCCTTGCGATCACTCCATTAGGAACCAACTGGGCCTTTCCAGGGCAAATCTGAAGCCCTGAACACTTGTGCTTACATAATTTATATGAAAGGAAAAAGTAGGTAAAATTTCAAACGATCAACTCAGCTAACAGTATAAATAAGGGACATCCTGTACTGAGCTTTAAGCTTTCTTTGTCAGGCTTTTCCTCTAAATGCCTCTAGCATGTCCTTCTAGTATTGAACAAACATCAATTCTGCCGAGGTCATAGATTTTGTCAATAGAAACTGAAAACGTGCCGGCTTTTTTTTTTTTTTTTTATCATCACTAACAGCTTTCTTAATTAACCTGCTGCTAGAGTCAACAGCACAGTTCAGTGTGCAGTTTGCTCTCCAGACACTCTAGAGTCAAGATGCTCTTTGAAAAGTACAGAACACTTGCCTGAGGTTGTTTTGTTTTCCAGAAAGCAAGCAAGCAAGCAGGGGGGTGGGGTGGGGGTGGAATCCTTACAACCACAGTGAATTTGACTTAATTGCTCAAACTTCCTTCTGATTGTTTTGCCCCGAGTAACAGCCCTTCCTTAACTAATAACTTTAATTATAGCAACCACTAGTTATAAAACTGTACCTCCTTTCTTGACTTGCTCTGTTCCTGCAGACTTCTAATTACGAAACCAGGGTTCGGCAAGTCACTTTCCTAGGTTTTCATCAGATGGGATGCAGAGTCCTGGAACTATACACACTGCACGTTCCGTACTCTGTGCATCAGTCTTGTGTGGCTGAAGTCAATCGGTGGGGTTCGGTCTTTGCGACTTGCCTGACACACAGGATGAGTATGAAGCAAACACAGGATCCTGATTCTTAAAGAATTCATCTTTAGAGAATAACAAAGTTGAGGATATTGTGTACCATATATATTTTTTAAGTTTATTTATTTATTTTGAGAGAGAAAGCACAAGCAGGGGAGGGGTGGGGGGCGGAGAGAGAGAATCCCACTGAAAGTGCAGAGCCTGATGCAGGGCTCGAACTCATGAACCCAGAGATCATGACCTGAGCTGAAACCAAGAATTGGATGCTTAACCGATTGAGCCACCCGGGTGCCCCAGAGGATATGGTGTACCATCTTTAAGACACATGTAGATTTCCCCATAAACCCAAGTCCCTCATATCATCTCAAAAAGTTTAGCAGGATGATGCAGTTATTGTAAAAAAAAAAAAAAAAAACAAACAACAACAACAACACATACACACAGCGGTTTAACTTGAAGTCACCAGAACACATCCAATACAAGCCCGCTCTCTGGCTTTGTACCCACAACAGTTTCGTCTGATGATGAAGAAACTAAACTTTTCCTGCACTTTGGGCTACTCAGCCAGGGTTCTTGTTACGGGAGGGTTACGGGGCAAAGCCACGCTGGGTTCAGTAACAGTGAGAAACTACTGAAACGATCTGTGTCAGCTGCATTACTGCCAGGTAAGGATGGTCTCGTGTTTGATGACACATATTCAGCGGTTGATTGTGCAAGAAACAGCAATGTTTTTCCAGTTTGTTTTTGCCTCCTGATGCATTAATCCAGCTTGCATTCCCTGTACTGCCCTGCAGAGCTGACCTTCCTCTTGAAAATCACTCAGCTGTTCCCAGAGGCCTCCCCGCTTGCTGGTAGAGCCCCGCCCACTCTTCTGTAATTCTTGGGGGGGGAGGGACATTCTCACCCCCAGCCGGACCTCCGCCCCCCAGGTGGTCATGGTGGCCCTCACTTTCATATCCAAGTTGGGAGAAGCAGGAAAGGCGGTTCACAGCATGTGGCCGCCATATGTGGAGGGGCTGACGGCTGGGTGGGTGGTGGTGCACTGGTCATCCCTTCTATTGTGATGATGGACAACCCCCCCACACACACCACAAGAATTTCCCACAGCCTTAGTTGAAAAGCTGATCCCGGCAGATGATTTCCAACCAGTGACTGTATCTACTTAATGGGATGCTGACTGACAAAAGTTTCACAGAGTTCTTTCTTGGTCCCTCCTTCTATGGTGCCCTTTCTCTTACCACTGTCTGTCATTTTATAGAGACATATAATGTAAAATGGTTACCTGGTTAATCAGCATCGTTAACGGTTCTCTTCAATGGAACTAGTTATTTAAAATTTGCCAACCATTTCTCTACACTAGAGGTGGCAAGTCCCCTTGGGGGTCCCTTTGCTCTGAGAACAACTTTAATGTAAATGGGTAAGTCTGCATGCTAGTCTCTGGTGGACTGAAGTAGAATGACTGAGGTCTGCTGTCAGGAAAAAACACCAAGGCCCACCAAGGGGGACTCACCGTGATGGCAAAGGAAAGGTCTAGAGATGTAATCCCCACTCCACAACCAGGGAGTGATGAAGAGGTGGTTCTGGTGTAGAGGGAACAAGGTGGGTGTGCGGGAGCGCAGGGGTGCAGATGAGGAAGGAACTGCAAACCAAGAGCTGTGCACCTTGACAGTGTGGTCATCACTCTGACCTAAAGACCCACTCAGCACAAAGATCTGGGCCAGCAAAAGCTTCATCACAGGAGAGGATGGGGGCATTGAGCTGTGACTCTGCAGGTCTCTGAGGCAGTGACGGAGTAAAAGCAACCACAAGTGGGCTACGTAGTGGACTGGTCATACGTGGCAGTTCTCTCTCTGAAAGGCGCTTATTACCAGAACAGAATGATCTGGATAATGCAGACAGAGGACTGGATATCCTGCCAAACCCTGGAGACCCAAGTTAGACTTAATTTGAAAGACAAGAGAAAGTGGCTTCATAGGTACCCAAGGTGGGACTCCGGTCATTCAGGCTTCTTTAGAACCAACAGGGACCTCAGAGATCATTAGGTCTCATTTTGCAGAAAAGAACTGATCAAGTGCAGATCCATTTACCCCACCACCAAGCAAGTAATGGGTAGAAATTGTAGAGGAGACACAGAGCTGACTGCCACCCCAGGGTCTTTGCCATGGTCAAAACCTGTAACTCTCCCTCGATGCAGTATGGTTTGCTTTAAACCATCTGAGATTTAGGAGGGGGCAAACTTGAGCTCCTATTCTGGAATTTAGTGACAAAGACTGGATTCTCCAGTTTCACACATTGGTACACATGTTACTGGGTTTCACCTAGCCACTAGGAGGGCCTCACCACTTGGTTGGTGAGGTAACTACAGAGATGAACCTCTTAGTTTTTACCTTAATCCTGGAGCTCTGGTCCTTTATTTTTATTTTTATTTATTTTTAATTTTACGTAAATCCAAGTTAGCTAACATAGAGTATAATAATGATTTCAGGAGTAGGATTTAGTGATTCGTCACTTACATATGACACCCGAGGCTCATCCCACCAAGTGCCCTCCTTAATGCCCATCACCCATTTAGTCCATCCCCCCACCTACCTCTCCTCCATGTTCCCTTCCCCTATGCTCATCTGTTGTGTTTCTTAAATGCCACACATGAGTGAAATCATATGATATTTGTCTTTCTCTGCCTGACTTATTTCACTTAGCATAATACATTTTAGTTCCATCTACATTGTTGCAAATGGCAAGATTTCGTTCTTTTTGATCACCGAGTAATAGTCCATTGTGCATATATACCACATCTTCTTTATCCATTCATCAGCTGATGGACATTGGTGTTCTTTCTATAATTTGGCTATTGTTGATAGTGCTGCTATAAATACTGGGGTGCATGTGCCCCTTCAAATCAGCATTTTTGTATCCTTTGGATATATACCTAGTAGTGCAATTGCTGGGTAGTAGGGTAGTTCTATTTTTAATTTTTTGAGGAACCTTCATACTGTTCTCCAGAGTGGCTGCATCTGTTTGCATTCCCACCACCAGTACAAAAGTGTTCCCCTTTCTCCGCATCCTCACCAATATCTGTTGTTTCCTGAGTTGTTAATGTTAGCCATTTTGACAGGTGTGAGGTGGTATCTCATTGTAGTTTTGATTTGTATTTCCCTGATGATGAGTGATGCTGAGCATATTTTCATGTGTCTGTTAGCCATCTGGATGTCTTCTTTGGAGAAGTGTCTGTTCACGTCTTTTGCCCATTTCTTCATTGGTATTTTTATTTTGGGTGTTGAGCTTGATAAGTTCTTTATAGATTTTGGATACTAACTCATCATCTGATATGTCATTTACAAATATCTTCTCCCATTCCATAGGTTGACTTTCAGTTTTCTCGATATTTATTTATTTTTTTTTAAGATTTTATTTTTAAGTAATCTCTACCCCCAACATGGGGCTTGAACTCATGACCCTGAGATCAAGCGTTGCATGCTCCACTGACTGAGCCAGCCAGGTGCCCCAGCTCTGGTGTTTTATGTGTAACCAACCAGATAACCAGCATGGTTAAAGCCTAATGTGTATCTTAAGTGCCACCCAACCAGCTCCTTCTCCCCCAGATAAAATCCTATTGCTCATCCTGAGTTCTCTGTTTGGGGAAGAGCATCCACCTTCCCCTCAGCCATAAAAAGTCCCACAGATTCCAGCTTCTCCAGTTTTTCTATTTCCTCTTTTCCATCCCCACTGCTGTTGCAGTACTTAGTAGGATCTTACCACCTGTGACCTGGACTGCAATAATTTCCTACCTGGTCTCCTGGGTTTTGATCCCATTCCAGATCTTTTACCTCACTGCCACCAAGATGATTTTTTTCATAAATGTTAAGTCTGATCATGTTAGTCTTTCAGTGGCTCTGTAATCCATTCAGAAAAGCTCCAAACCCCTTTGTGTGCGCCTACGGCCCCCACGACCCACCTTCTACTTTATGTCATCCAGGCCTCCTTCTACCCAGTCCACCAGCCTCCCCCTGTACCGTCCTCCCAAGATCCTACATGCTGGCTACTCCAAGCTCTCAGAGCTTCTCTGGCCTCTTTTTCATGGCCCCCATTGTCTCATCGTAAGTTCACCCCCACGTGGGAATGTCCCTCTACCTTTTAGCCTGATGCCCACTTACATGTTTGAAGACTCAATTCAGGTGCCACGATCTCTGTGGAGCTTTTTCTAACCTCTCAGTCCCACAGGGTAAAGATGAATGCTTCGCCTTGTGTGTCCTGACTGAACCCTATTTAGATTTCTATCATGGCACCTCTAACACTGCAGACAATTATTTGTTTCATTTCTGTCTCTCCCCCAGGATGTTGGGGACAACTTGATGGTAAAGAACATATCTTACTTATCTTTGATTTTCTAGGACTAAACACAGTTCCTTGGCATATAGTAGGCATTTGATAGTGTTTTCAGAATGGAGAAAGGAAGGAAGGAGGGGAGACAGGGAGAATATTTGTTACAATATAATATTGTCCCATTTTTTATTTCAGGAAAAAAAAGGCATGTGGTAAAACTTTGACCACTGTTTCTATAAAACACTGAAGCTAATTACTCAAGGCAGTTCAAGAATTCAATTAGTAGTGTTAGGAAAGATAAATATTGGGGCATCTGAGTGGCTCAGTTAGTTAAGCATCTGAGCCTTGATTTTGGCTCAAGTCATGATCTCACAGTTTGTGAGTTCGAGCCCTGCATCTGGCTCTGTGCTGAAAGTGTGGAGCCTGCATGGGATTCTCTCTCCTTCCCTCCTTCTCTGCCCCTCTCCCACTCACTCACTCACTCACTCACACACACATTCTCTCTCTCTCAAAAATAAATAAACATTAAAAAAGAAAATATAAATATTATTTATTTTCATATTGTACTATGTGACCATTGGTGAGATAACTCAATCTTAAGATTTAAAATTAAAATTAATCTTAGTGACTATAGTGGACATTGGTCACCTATTTTGCTGTCCAGATGCCCTTCCTATGTTTGGAGAATTGCCCTGTATATAAGTCTTTGGGGGAAGGAGAACCCTTGTCTACAGCAGCTGCAGACATGGGCTGCCCACCTTCTCAGTATCCCTTGCAGTAACCTCAGTATCTCTGGTGGCAGTAATGGTACTACTGCCTCAGAATTCAGCCTCAGAATTCAGCACCAGTGGTCATGGGGACTACAGGGACCAGGGGGCAGAGGGAAGGGGTCAGGAGCAGTGTCTCCACCAGCATACTCTGAAGAAGGACGTTAGCCCAGGGTCCGAGCTATTGCCTCCCTGTTTCTCCCCAGTTCCCACATCTGGTCCTCTAGCTGTCCTAGTGGTTTTCTGCAGCAACTAATTTTTTCAATAAATTCCTTTTCTGCTTATAGTCTTTTCTGTTGCAACTAACAAACCGAAAAGATCCAGAACTCTTTGGTGATTCACAAATGGTTCTGGCTTCAGGGATTTGGGTCTACCAGTGCGTGTGATGTGTAGGAGTCTGGCTGATTAAATCTCTCAATCACAGGTGAGTCCATGGTTAATTCTTCCCATGTTATTAGAGAGATTTTTCCAGGCAGGCTATTTTCCATATAAGCTTCCTTGGGGAAGGTTTTCTTGCCCTAAATCACACCCCTTTGTGTCAGCACAGTGCCTGGCATATATTAGGTACATGATAAATGCCTGCTGAAGGACCTGTGAATGAATATTTCAAATCCAGGAGACTCGTTTTACTGTATCAAATTTGGTGATGTTAAGGTAAAACCTTACAAACAGAAGCAAAAAAGATGGTCTTTAAAGAACCTCTTCCCACGTGTGATTTGATGATGAACCTACTCAAGAGTAATGCTTGCAGATATTCTAGAAGGATACTGTTGTTCAATTCAACAAATGTTTTTGATCCTTACGAATCCTTTCCTGGAACTGTTCTAGGGTGTTCCTGCTCAAACTATCTCTTGAGCTTAATCTCAAGAGATTAATCCCAAACTTAATCTCTGTGACGCTTAGTTTCCTCTTCAGAAAAAACAAAGATAATAATCCTTCCTCAAAGGGTTGCTACCAAAGTCAAAATGTTATAGGTACTCATTTCTTTTTGTCTTTATTGTTCCTGTCTATATTCCCAGTATCCTTTTTTTTACAGTTTATTGTCAAGTTGGTTTCCATATAACACCCAGTGCTCATCCCAACAAGTGCCCTCCTCCAAGCCCATCACCCATTTTCCCCTCTCCCCAACCCCCATCAACCCTCAGTTTGTTCTCAGTAGTTACGAGTCTCTTTGTATCCCTCCCTCTCCTTAACTATTTTCCTCCCTTCCCCACCCCGATGGTCCTCTGTTAAGTTTCTCCTGTTCCACATATGAGTGAAAACATATGGTATCTGTCCTTCTCTGCCTGACTTATTTCACTTAGCAAAACACCCTTGAGTTCCATCCACATTGCTACCAATGCCCAGATTTCATTCTTTCTCATCGCCACCAGCATCCTCTCTTAAATTTGTCCAAAACCCCTCATGAGTGCCTTCTCTGCTCCACCACTGACTAAGTCACCATGGATACAAAGTTGAGTAAAGTGGTGTACCTACTCTCAAGGAGTTAACAATGTAGTCACAGAGATGGATGGGCAAAAGAAACCCAGTAAACACTCTGAGTGATGGCAGCAAACATGGGTATTGCTAAAGAAGTACAAGGAAGGGGGGCTGATGGATGGAGAGACAGAATATTCGAGAAAAGATTCCTGGAGATGGCCTCGAGGGGAGTCTCGAAGAGGGAAAGTTGAGGGAAAGAGAAAGGAACGGACTTCTCTAAGAAAACTGAACTACAGGGGTAACTACTGTTTCCTACCTGGAAAATAGCATTTCAGAATTTCTAGAAGGTGAAGCTAAAGATGGATTTGGAAGGAAGCTCAGTCTGTAGAGGGAGGTGGATCAGATCACAGTGACTAGGTATGTTAGAAAAGGGGCGTGGGAGTCTGGGTTATAGGGAGTCTCTAGAGGATTCTAAACAAGTAGGTATTTTCAAAACTTCTTTCTGGCAATAGTATGGAGGATGAATGTTGGAAGCCACAAGACTGAGACAGGGGAGGTCCAGTAGGAAGTCATCATCCCTGGTCCAGGTGACTGACTGTGTTGGTCAAAACTGGGGAAATGGTGGAAGAGACAGGGATGGAGGAAGGGAATCAAACAAGGTTTAGAAGACATTAAACATGTTATGAGAAGGCCTATTAGCGTCCTCAGGTCTCACCTTTGTTCTGCTTCCTAAATATTATCATGGTGCAAAGGGGTTGAGCTGATGATGATAAATGGTGCCTTGGCACACACGTTCCCCACCCCTTCATCTTCAAATAGGATGGAATTACCACCGATCAGACACTGTGCCCAGCACCAGGCTGTGACGGCATGATTCCAAACCACCCTTGATGTGCATTCAAAGATCACACACATAATGGAAAGGCTTCCAATATTTTCCACGTCAGGAAACATTTTTGAGCTGATGTAAATCATTCACCTTTCTGGAATTACTTATAAGATATTTTACATTTTTCAGACAATCCTATTCAGAAACTCAAAAGAATCTTTAACTAGGATTTATTTTCATATATTCACCAGACAGCCTACATACATTTAAATCAAATAGGGGGGGAAAAAAAGAAGCAAAGAGGATATTAAGGTAAATACATGATAACATTGGCCAAAAATGTCGGGAATGGCTTCCTCATTCTGTCAAATAGAAATGAGGCCAGACAGCTATTTCATTAGGATTTACATTCTCCACCCCAAACAAATCTAATCTCATGCTGGTGTTCACAGGCTCGGCCAGCAGGAAAACAGTCTAAATGTGGAGTGCAGAGATGTAGATATACTGGCTCTGTTCCCAGGAGGCCAGGTCAGGATGAGAATCAATATTTCAATAGTTTGGGATTAGGAAACACACATATCAAATCTTGCCCATTAAGGAAACAAACGTTAAACCCACAGACATTCCGTATCTCTCATGGACTGATAGGGATGAAGTGTTTGACTCATCGGTGGAAATGTACCCCATAATTCTTGTATTTTACATGGAGTAGTACAAGTTGTGTAAAAAAATTCTCAGAATGAACCTAGGTTGCTTTCAGAACTGCCGTAAATAAGATCTTAAAGCCCCTGATAAGCAGCTTTTCGGGGTAAAGGGAAGACAGAACAGGGCTCTAAATGCAGTTGTGTTATTTAGAAAATAAAGGTCACAGAAATCAAAAGAGGTAGCATTT
Source organism: Cryptoprocta ferox (assembly GCA_028646485.1). NCBI lineage: Eukaryota > Metazoa > Chordata > Mammalia > Carnivora > Eupleridae > Cryptoprocta > Cryptoprocta ferox. The sequence goes on along the minus strand of CM053577.1, from coordinate 135,163,531 downwards.
GGCTTGGGTATGCAGCAGGCTTTGCTCTGATTTGACAGACCTCCCCTGGGGACCCCCTGCCCCAAACATTTGGAAAATCCAGGCAACCAAAAGATAGTCCCAGCCAATTGGTACCTTTCCTGTTTGTATCAAAGGAAAAGCATTGAAACCACAGGAGGATTAATATCAGTTCACACACTGGGACATGCATCTGCAGGTTTAACTAGGGGAGAGGACGTGGGGATTTCACATTTACCCTTTTTCCCTCAAAAATAATGACTGAAAGCAACTGTATTTAGAAGAGGGGTTTTCCTCCAGCAGAGATTATGTCTCTCGTGTCCTAGGGCACCCTCAGATTTCCCAGAGCCACACAGGCTTTTTCTAGGGCATGCCTTGGTCTAGCACTTGCAGGTGTCCATGAAAGAGAAGAAATGCGAGCGATGGGGGGGTGGGGTGTGGACCAGAGCAGAGTCTCAAAGATCTAATTGCGACTCTGACAAGCATCAGATCAAAGGAGTCTCTCCTTGGTTCTTTGATCTCTTGATAACCACATTTAGCACCCTCCCCTGGCTGTGCCTGGGGCAGGCAGCCCTCCCTTCAAACTCCCTCATCCTTTTCTCGTTTAAATAATTCAACTGCTAAACATTTTCAAAGGGGTGGTGGAACTAAGCAAGGGCTTTAAGATCCGACTCATTTGCTAGATTTAGTAAAGCCTCGTTACCGTACTAACACCAGATTGGAAAATAAAAATACGCATCATGGAATCCTAAAAAAAGGATGCTTATCACTTTTAATACCTTCTCTGACTTCCGGTTATGCAGCAAGTCCACAGAAATGGGGCACTGAACACGACTTCACCTCCGGAGATGCCTGATGGGGCAGGAAGGGGAAGAGGTGCTCCTGCTCCTTGTGCTAGTAGAGGCAAGGATCTGAGGAGCACCCACCATCCCATCAGTCCTCATCCCTCCTTCCTTCCCTCCCCCAGGTCCCCAAGATGAAAAGATGGTCCTTCCCCTTTGGCCCCACATCATCCGGTGTCTTCCGGTGCTGAGTGTCCCTACCAGGTGCACCCAGCATGTTCCACTCAGAAATGACCTGTATTAAAACGTTAGGGAGGGAGAAGAAAAGCCAAGCCATGGAACTTGCTTCTGCCGTCAGATGATCCTAGGTTACCAGATTTAGCAAATAAAAATACAAGACAGCCAGTAAAATTTGAATTTCAGATAAATGACGAAAATATACACATATATTTTTTTACCATGAGTATGTCCTAAATATTGCATGGGACACATTAATAGTAACTAAAAAAATATTCATCGTTTATCTGAAATTCAAATTTAATTGAATGCCCTGTATTTTATCTGGCCACCCTACTAGGGTCCCTTGGTCACCAAACCTTGGGAGAACATCTCAGGGTAGCCTGACTTCAGAGAACAACAAAGATTGATTTGTGAGTGTGCCCCAGGAGAAAGGAAAGGGACTATCATCTGCTGAGCCCCCGTACACACTGTGTCCCATGTGATCCCCTCAACGCCCCCCCACAGGAAGGGGCTTACGACTCCCCTTTCACTTGGATGGAACTAAAGCCAGTGAAAGTCAAGGAGTTTGTCAGCTTCCAAGTAATGCAGGTAGGATTCTAACCCAGGCATTCCTCACTTCGAATCCAAATTTGGTCCACTACCTGCTGCTCTCTCCTCTCTCCCCAAAAAGGCCTGACAGATCCGGAGGCTTAATGGACTGGTTTCAACATAAACAGGCCTTTTTCATTCCAGATATATCTTTTCATGTTAATCCAAAGATCTAGATCTTATCCTCTAGAACTCGGTCTTGGCATTAGAAACTGAGGGGTGTGGGAAAGCCACTGTAAGAGAGGTAAGGAGATCTGAACGCGGGGGGTGTGTGGGGGGTTGAGATCTGAATGGGGGGAGTGGGGTGGGGGGTCTTAGGTACTTAAGTCAATTGAAGACAGTCACCATTGATTTTCCTCATACCAGTGAGCCTTTGTGAACTCATTAATCTGTCCTGAATTCAAGCTGGGACACCAGCATATTGTGAAGTGCTGACTTCCTTATTCCCTAGGGTAGTAGTTCTCAAGTTTAAGTCTGCTTCAGAATTACCTGGAGGGCTTGTAAAACGAATTGCTGGGTCCCGGCCCCAGCCCTAGAGTTTCTGCTTTACTAGGTCTAGGGTGAGGCCCAAGAATTTACATTTCTTTTTTTTTTAAGTATGTGTATGTATGTATGTATGTATGTATGTATGTATTTAGAAGGGGAGAGAAAGAGAGAGAGAGAGAAAGAGAGACAATCCCAAGCAGGCTCGACACCGTCAGCACAGAGTCGAATGCGGGACTCGAACTCGCAAAACTGTGAGATCATGACCTGAGCCGCAATCAAGAGTCAGATGCTCAACCGACTGAGTCACCCAGGTGCCCCCGAGAATTTCCATTTCTGGCATGTTTCTAGGTCACCCTGATGCTGCTGGTCTGGGGGCCCTACTCTGAAAACCACGGCTCTGGAATAAAAAAAGGAGGCTTCCCTAAAAATAATACAGGTATCCACTTTTCAAAAGTTTGCATTACGTCACTTCGCTTGTAGGAAAGACCTACGTTAGTACCTGTTTCCTCTAACTGAAGGAAATTCTAAGCGGATTTTCGGTTTTATGCAAAGGCAAAAAGTGAAAAGAGCATTCAGCGTGCGTTTTGCAGGGAGCCCCTTTGAGAAGAGGCATTGTGCCCCGAGATGTGAGAGAGACCTCACAGAGACCTTTCCCAAGAACTACGCTCGGCATCAAGCCCCAAGGGCTCTGAACCATGTCTGTGAGCATCTGTGTCTTATCTCGGTTTATTCTGTGCATCTGTTACCAAGGTGTGTCGGAAAAGCCTAACGGGTGGAGGTCTGAGAATGCTCAAATTAACTTTCTTTATAAATTAATGGTACTTGCTTCTTTGTTTCACACCACTCGGGCTTACAGAAAGTTTCACAGAACAGTCTACTTTCAGGTCACGGGGGAAACCCGTCTACAGTATATGCATTTATCCATGTGCCCTATGGAAGTCAAGGCCATTTCGACACCTGTCGGACCCAGCACTTGAAAGTGTCCTGCAGTCCTACCTCTTCAGTGAAGTCTACATCCATTCCTTCACTCAGTCGTCCCCACAGATAGGCGCCCACCACGTAACAGATACTATGTGGGAGCTCAGGCACACAGATGGACTAGACCCCGTTTCAGCAAATGCAAGGAGCCCATCATGTAAACAAAGTAACACCAGTGGAATGAGAGGTGTTATCGAAGCAGATAAAGTCAGTCACAAAGGAAGAGAGGAGTGGAAGGGAGGGTCCTCAGTGGACGTAGCTCTTGGGCTGAGTTTCGAGCGCTGAGTTTGGAGATGCAGGAAGACAACCGGAGGAGGGGCAGTCCATGCGGAGGGAACAGCATGTGCAAAAGCATAGAGGTGGGAAACAACACAGGAAGTTCAAGAGCTGCAAGGAATTTACCATGACTGATGTACGTGTCAACTTGGTGACAGGTGGAGAGTGAGTGCCGTGAGGGAGCCCAGCAGGTGGATTCTGACGAGATGCTTGAGTTTCTCTTTGTTAAGATGAGGACGAGGCACTAGGTGGTTTTTGGGGAAGGGATGCCATTCAGACCTACGTTTTGGAAAGGTTATCTCACTGGAGGGGTCAGGCATGGCAAACTTGGAGGACCCACTGGAGGTAGAGAGTGTCACTGAGGGTAAGGGCTCTCAGAGTTGGATAGAAAAGCAAAGACTGTTGGTCTAAAAGAAAATTTTCACAACCGCTCTTGCTAGTCTCCGGTGCCAGAAGGATCCTGGCTAAATTTGGGGGAATAAATTTCAGGAAATATTTCTGTGTGTTTTTGTACTGCTATCTGAGTAAGTGTGTGCCTTCAACTCTGCATTTCCATTCTGGCAATGACCACCCTTTACACAACTTTTTTTTTAATGTTTATTTTTGAGAGAGAGAGACAGAGCACGAGCAGGGGAGGGTCAGAGAGAGAGGGAGACACAGAATCCGAAGCAGGCTCCAGGCTCCAAGCTGTCACCACAGAGCCTGATGCGGGGCTCGAACCCACGAACTGTGAGATCATGACCTGAGCCGAAGTATGATGCTAAACCAACTGGGCCCTGCAGGCGCCCCAAACTTCTTTAAGATCGTACTGATTGCTCAGTTTTACTCTCCTCCCTATCACCATTTATTTATATAAATTTATATTTATATGATGTACATATATATATCACCAATATTTATTCACCCCAAATCATTTAGTAGCTTACTGGCAAATAAAGGGACAGCTCAAATTCAGAATGACACTCGAAACAGTGGAGATATCTCCAAAGACCTGTGAGACCACAGAGGAGAGAAAGTTGAACCTAAAAACAGTCAATTGTACAATAATTAATTTTCAAATCACTCTGCAATTAATTTGTGGACTTGAATAGAAAATATCAATTCATTCCCTACATTGAAAATGACTTCCCAGAAGATTATGTATTCTTGTTACGATGTCTGACAGAGCCCCTGTAGCAATGGCACTTGATAAATACATTTTGGTAATTGAGAAAAGTAATTAAACTGTTTTAGCCTATTAATTTCACCAGACTATCAAACTTCTAAAATAAATAGAACAGTCTTCATTATTTGACTTTCCTCAAATAACAAATATTTTGATTTTTTTTAAAAAAATGTTATTTTACATGTGGTTACTATCAAGAGCGTAGTATTGGGTTATCAGGTATGGAAACCTCGCTCTGGCGGGGAGAACTTGACTTTACAGAGGCCAGTGGGTGATGGACACAATCAGAGCTCACTGCTGAGGCACAGCAGGAAAAGAAACACAAATATTCAAAAATATTGTTAATGTTTATTTATTTTTTGAGAGACGGAGAGAGAGCAAGAGCGCGCAGGGGAGGAGCAGAGAGAGAGGGAGACACAGAATCCGAAGCAGGCTCCAGGCTCCGAGCTGTCAGCACAGAGCCCGACGCGGGGCTTGAACTCGTGAACCGTGAGGTCATGACCTGAGCCGAAGTCGGACGGGGAACCGGCTGAGCCCCCCAGGCGCTTCGAGAACACCAATGAGCAAGGGTCACAGGGTGTCAGGGGATGAAAGCCTCTGGTAGAGACCCCCCTCGCTCGGGTATTGGGAACGTGACCCAGCAGCAGGAGAATGACCAGTCATTGGAATCTCTTTAAATCCTCTTCCAGCGACTTGATGCCAAAGACGTAATGTGGAGATGAGACACTTCACACCCAGGTGTGAACCCTTCTCTGGGCTCCCTGCGGGCTGTGGGGTCAGCTGGGTGTCCCAAGGGGGGCAGCTGTCCTCTGGCGAGTCACCCGCCGCCGTGCCCACGGTCACCGTCTGCCTTTGAGAGCTGCCAGCAGCTGTATCCACTGGGAGCCCGAGAAGGCAAAAATCGTCCCCAAGCGCAGGGCCTCGACCTCACAGGGTGGGGGTGAGGGAACCCACGCCTCTGCAGCCGCAGGAACTTCTGAGATAAAACTGAAAAAAAAAAAAATTAACGGGGAACAAGTAAAATGAGAGAAAGGAAATTAAATGGGATGCTTTGTGATCTCCTCTCCTTCTGGCTCTTTCCAGGGAGTTCATGGTTGCTCGTGGTGCTGATAAACGAAGTGAAGATCGGCCCTCAGAGTCTGTAGCGAAGTGAAGGCAGCTTCTGGGGTGTATCATGGATCTGCCCCGAGGCCCCAGAGCTGCGGTGAGGACCCGGCCGACTTTCGGGGGCAACAAGGACCTAAGGTGCCCGGGGCCAGGCGGCGCCTTCTGCTCCTCCACAGGCGGGGTTGCTCGCGTCTCTCTTGGTCACCTGGAAATCCTGGGTGTGTGGCTTTTAGCGGGCATCTGTGAAGTGCAGTGTGGACGTCAAAGAACGCACTGGAGGGGCGCCTGGGGGGCTCAGTCGGTTAGGTGTCCCACTCTTGGTTTCGGCTCAAGTCATAATCTCAGGGTCCTGTGGGTTCGAGCCCTGCATCGGGTTCTGTGCTGACAGCATGGAGCCTGCTTGGGATTCTCTCTCTCCCACAGTTCTGTGGGTTCGAGCCCTGCATCGGGCTCTGTGCTGACAGCACGGAGCCTGCTTGGGATTCTCTCTCTCTCTCTCTCTCTCTCTCTCTGCCCATCCTCCACTGTGCTATCTGTATGTCTCTCAAAATAAATAAGTAAACTTAAAAGAGAGAGAGAGAGAGAGAGAGAGAGGCACTGGAGACGATTTTTAGAAACTAGTGCACCAGAAAAATTGTCAATTCTGGGAAAATTATAAAATAAATCGGGTTCATCACTGTTGCCATTCCTTTCTGTTTCATCACCCCTGTTGGATGCTGGGGCCCTATTTCCACCTCGGGCCTCCCAACTGTCCAGCTGTTTTCTGTCTACACAATTTTTTGAAAAAAATTTTTATTAAGCTTATATATTTATTTTGAGAGAGAGTGAGAGAGGGCACTTGCAGGGGAGCGGGATGGGGACAAAGAGAGAGAGAATCCCAAGCAGGCTCCATGCTGTCAGCACAGAGCCCAGGGTGGGGTTTAATCTTACAAGTCATGAGATCAGGTCATGATCTCAAAATCATGAGCCTGATGCTTAACCTCCTAAGCCACCCAGGGACCCCAAACCCGTGTTCTTAAAGCACACTGTCCATTGAAACTATCCTTCCTTTTCCTCACCCTGGGTCTACTTCCAATCTGCAGACCTCCCCAGATTCCTTTCTCACAGCATAACTGATTTCAGGTAAAAAGCAAAGTGACCACTTATTTATACTAAGGTGTGAACAGCAGCAGCCGCCCATGGACGCAGGTACTCTCTCATGGTGCTCTTCTTCCTTGAAGCCTTCAGCCAGCTGACTCGCTGGTTCTCCAGGCTCCTCTTTAGCCCAGGGCGACCGCGAGGTATGGAGACAGGGTGTTCCTGATAGAAGGGGACGGACGCATCTGGCAGCCCTCTGAAATCCTTCTCTCTGCAAGCAGGTATGTCAGCCGGAGGCCATGCTGCAGCCAGCAAGAGGGGAGGCCCAGAGAATCGGGCAAAGGCGAGCGCTGGCCTCACTCCCTCGTCTCCCCGAGTGGCACCCCGGATCCTTCCAGCATATGCTCTTGCTGAAGCGCTCCATTGGCCGTGACCCCCCCCCCCACCCCGCCCCTTTGCCCCTCAAATCCACCACTCAGGCTCCATCCCTCTGAAGAGATTTTTAAACGTCCGACACAGTACCGTTAACTGTAGACACGGGGCTGCACCGCAGGCCTCCGGAAGGAACTCATCTTGTGCAACTGAAATTTTAGGTCTTCTGAACAGCCACGCCCCTCCCCTGCCGCAGCCCCTGACCCCATCGTTGTCCGGTCTCCGTGAGGTTGACTGGTTTAGGTTCCTCGTGCAGGTGGGACCAGGCGGCAGAGGCTCCTCTGCGAGCAGGTTCAGCCACAGGGTGACGCACGGCAGGGTTTCCTTCCTTCCTTGGGGCTGGATGATACTCCGTCGGGTGCACACATTCGATCTTTGAACCACAGTTTCAACCTTCCCCCAGGCCCCATCTGCAGCTAGGAACACACCTGTCCCTCCCCGGGGCTGAAGGAAGATGGGAGGTACTGGAACTCAGTGACTTTCCCCGGCACTGTCACCTCCCGAATCTTGACTGACCCTGCTTTCAAGAGCCCTCAGTCATCTCTGCCTCCCTGTTCTCCTGGTTCTTTCCCCCCTTGTTATTACATAGTAATGGTTCAAGTTTTGGTCAAAAGGACCCCACTTCCTATCTCGGCTTTGCCAGGAGAACTGGGTAACCTGTGGTTTCTTTCACCCTCAAAGTCCTCGCTTGTAAAATGAAATCATGGCACATTGCATCGTGGGTCATTATTAAATACAAACGACGTAACGTGTACGCGTGGAATACGTGTTTAATGACTATGAGCCATTACTGGTAGGGTTTATACCAGCAGGCAAAGACATCTGTGCCACCTGGGGCCACCTTACGTGACACTGGTGATTCATTCCCTGGGTCGAGCATCTCCTCATCCCCCAAACCCCCTTTATTCTGGAGAGGGGGAAAAGTGCATTGTTACAAAGACAGATTAAATTTGGTTTTTTTTAACTTTACTTTTAATGTTTTTTAATTTATTTTGAGAGAGAGAGAGAGTGAGGAGGGGAGGGACAGAGAGACAGGGAGACAGATTCTCAAGCAGGCTCCATGACGTCAGCACAGAGCCTGATGCGGGGCTCGAACGCAGGAACCCTGAGATCACGACCTGAGACGAGATCAAGAGTTAGATGTTTAACCGACTGAGCCACCCAGTCGCCCGAGTTTAAATTTGTTTTTAAACGTTCGTTATTTAAATTTATTATTTATTTAACTTATTTATGTATTTATTATTGAGAGAGAGAGAGAGAGAGAGAGAGAGAGCGTATGAGTGGGGAAGGGGCAGAGAGAGAGGGAGACACAGAATCCGAAGCAGGCTCCAGGCTCCGAGCTGTCAGCACAGAGCCCGACGCAGGGCTCGAACTCACAAACCGCAAGATCATGACCTGAGTCGAAGTTGGACGCTTGACCAACTGAGCCACCCAGGCGCCCATAAACATTCGTTATTTTGCTAGAAGATGGGATGGAAGGAGGACCTGAGATCTACAGCAAGAGAGCGGAGAGGAGGCTGGGAGCATTGGGACGGAGACGGGGGACGTAGCTGGGAGCATTGGGACAGAGACGGGGGACGTAGCAGGGAGCAGGGCTGATGTGCGCGTGCCCAGAGACAGCCCTAATTACACTCTTTTCTTCTCTGTTGCTGTTGTTGCTTCCTTTGGTTTAAAAATAAAGTGTCCTGTTTTAGCTCTAATTATGCCTTTTAATTTTCATATTTATAAGATTAAAATTGCATAACCCGCCTGGGACAAACTGTGATCTAAGGCATTTGATGTGCCTTAAAAACAGAAGGGGGGGGGGGGAAGAGCCCCAAGCTCAGCCCGATGAGGCAAACGCTTCTGTACTAGGAGAGCCTTATTGACTTAAGTTTCTGGATTGTTCTCCCAGGCAAGGAAAACCATCTTAAAACACAAACAAACTTGGGTTCTGGGGCATTTCCCAGAAAAGACGCAGGTACGGTTTAGACAGAGGGGATTTGGTTTTGTTTTTGGAGCTTCGGCGGGGCAGTGAGAGGTCAGCGCTGTGCTGTAATCCACTCTGGTGCCTCGCTCCCGTAATCCTGACCACAGCCCTCCGAAAGCTGGGCAGCGTGGCAATTAGTAACATGAAATTTCATTTTCTAAACATCTCCTCCTCGATACCTTAAAAAGCTACTGCTGAGTTTTAAAATGCCCTGGAAAAACTCTGGCGGTCGAAATTCCAGAAGAATTTCCCTAGGAGAAGTTTGGTACAACTATTTCCCCCTAAAATAAGTTAATAAGATGGAAAGATGGGGGCAAGACGGCGTGTTGCACATGACGTCTCGAGAATAGGTTAGGAGGCAAAGGAGGCAGTGATGTGTGGAGAGGAAGAGGTTTTTTATTTTTATTTTATTTTATTTTATTTAAAAATTTAAAAAATGTTTTTAGTGTTTATTTATTTTTGAGAGAGAGAGAGAGAGAGAGAGAGAGACAGAGTGTGAGCAGGGGAGGGTCAGAGAGAGAGGGAGACACAGAATCTGAAACAGGCTCCAGGCTCTGAGCTGTCAGCACAGAGCCCGATGCGGGGCTCGAACCCACCAAACGTGAGATCATGACCGGAGCTGAACTCGGACACTCAACCAACTGAGCCACCCAGGCGCCCCATATTTTATTTAAAAATTTTTAAATGTTTATTTATTTTTGAGAGAGAGAGAGACAGAGAGTGAGCAGGGGAGGGGCAGAGAGAGAGGGAGACACAGAATCCGAAGCAGGCTCCAGGCTCTGAGCTGTCAGCACAGAGCCCGACATGGGGCTCGAACCCACAAACCACAAGATCATGACCACCTAAGCCACTCAGGTGCCCCTGTTAACTTTTATTATAAGCAGCTGGGCAGCAACATAGAAAAGAGGAATCAAGAGCTTGTACTGTCTACAAACCAGTTAATAAACTCCTAAGAGACCAACTCTTCAGCTAGGGCTTGAATTGTGCCCCCGTCCCCGCCCCGGTTCCTGCATTGAAGATCTAAGGCACAGCTCCTCAGTATGGGACCTCATTTGGAAAGAGGGTCATTGTGAGGGTAATTGGTTAAGACGTCGTACTCGAGTAGGGTGGGCTGTATGGCAGTATGACTGGCGTGCTTATAAAAGCAAGAGTTTGCTTAATTGTAATGTTTAATTCCCTTGTTAATCCTGAGTTTCTGTTTTTCCTTCAATAAAAAGAAATCTGATGTAACAGACAAAAAAAAAAAAAAAGGCAGGAGGTTGGACACAGACCCATGCACACCGGAGAACGTGTGAAAGCAAAGGCCGAGGGTGGTGCTCCTCGAAGCCAAGCAACCCCAAAGATGGCCAGCACCCCCCAGAAGCTAGAGGAGAGGCCTGGGGCAGGTTCTCCCTCCCGGCCTCAGAAGGAGCCGGCCCTCCCCACACCTCGATTTACACTTCCAGCCTCTAGAACTGGGAGGCAGCGAATTTCCGCTGTGTGAGCCGCCTGGTCTGTGGCACTTTGGACCCCAGCCCTAGAGAACTCAGCACGTATAAGTCACAGGATTTATACACCGGGCCCTCCGATCGTGAAGAGTGCGGACACCCATGTACGCTTCGGGCAGCTTCCTGAAGCTTCCCTAGTCTGCTTCCTGTTTGCAGGGGGAAGTGTGACGTTCTCCAAGTATCAAAAGCAATCTCCATCACGATTAAGAGTGTCTCGTCTCTCAGTCATTCGCCCCTGGGCAAGTCTTGTCCACGGCAGGTCATTAATAGGTTAATTTAGTTCCCGTACAGCTGAGGTCTGATGGAGAGGAGGGGTCCTGACCACCGTTTCAGGGACGATGTGAGAGAGTCTTGGTAAATCTTAATCATGTCCATTCTCTGCTTGCGCTTCCCCGTTTCTCTGAGGATAAATTCTAAGCATGCCAGGACCTCCAGGCCTGGTGTGACCTGAGCCCTGTGCACCTGGCTCACCTGTGTCATACCTCTCCTCACCTCCAAATCCTCACTCCTGCCCCACAGGCCTTCCAGGTCCCCCGGTGCGCCGGGCACATTCCCTCCCCAGGGATTTTGCAGACGCTGTTCCCCGTTAACAGCCCCACTCATCCTCCTTAGGCCGCTTTGGTGAAGTGGTCTCCCTCTTCCTCCATCAGCCCAAGTCACAGCATCTGGCCATTTCCTTTACGGCACTTGTCACACTGTGACACAGCGCATGTGGTTGTCCACTCGCTGTCCCCCACTAGGCTGTGAGTGTGGTGGGCTGTCCTGTGCACCCCCACAAAGTGCCCTCCACACGTACAAGGAGCTCAGTATACACTTGTTGCATGAATGAATGAATGATGGATCCATCTCTTGACTCTTTGCAACAGTGCCCAGCAGCCTGGGCTCGAGAGAAAGAAAGCAGAGGATGGCGGTGCCCTAGGGCTGGGAATGGCACTTGGGAACATGCATGAGAACCTACAGGCAGAGGGGACCCACCTGCTTCAAGAGAAATGCATGCATGAATCCACTAGGACATTGGATAGACTGCCTGAGACGCAAGCACGGAAGAGGTGCAAATACTCACGCTTATGTCACATTTGTGCTGCCCACGGCTAACCTAGAGGGGTCAGGCCAAAGAGCCCGCTACACTCCTGCCCGGATGTCCCGCGTGCCCAGCGGGGCCTGGAACGGCAGCATAAAAGCTACTGCAGAGTACCTGCTCCCGTTCAGAGCTTGCATCTCACACATTAGCTCGTTTAATCCCCCACAACAACCCTGTGCAGTTAAGTGGAGGGGGCGGGGGGCGAGGCGGCAGAGCCCCCGCTAAACCCAGGCCTCTCTCTGTTTGCAGACGCTGAGCTCCTCTCTCTGCTGCATGTTACCCAGGGCATGCGGCTTCCTGTTCCTGGTCAGTACTTTTTCTTTTTAATGTTTATTTTTATTTTTGAGAGAGAGAGAGAGAGAGAGACACAGAGCATGAGCAGGGGAAGGACAGAGAGAGAGAGGGAGACACAGAATCCGAAGCAGGCTCCAGGCTCTGAGCTGTCACCACAGAGCCCGATGTGGGGCTCAAACCCATGAACCGTGAGATCATGACCCGAGCCGAAGTCGGACGCTTAACCGACTGCGCCCCCCCCAAGCGCCCCTCCTGGTCCCTCCTCTTAAGGAGAGGGCTCCCAAGCCATCACAGAGAAGGGAAACGAAGGCAAAACCCTCAGGAGGTTGACAGAAGGCGTGAGGCAAACAGTTGATCCCTCGCACAACAGGTAGTTGCCAAATTACTTCCGTCGGGCCCTAAAATCTTTTCTTTTACAAACCACTGCTTAAAACGACCTTGCCCAGAAATCCCTCCTTTCGCGATGACTTGACTGGAAAACCCTCATGGCGGCACCACATGTTGGATCCCATTTGTGGTCATTCTTTCTCTCCTTTTAAGCACCAAACGCTCTCCTTGGCACTTTGCAGATTGGACATAAGGTGCTGCCTTCAGGGGCACAGAGTGAAAGCCATAATTTTCTGCCCTGCTTCCTGTTATACCCGACTTTCGTCTTTCTGTTTATAAAAATCATTAGGACGGGTTGTGCAGGGAGCAGCTCTTGCGGGGGGTGGGGGGGAGTTCTGTTGAAATTCCAGCTTGGGAGCTTGGAAGGAAAAAGTAAGATCAAAGTGAGGTAATGTGAGGAAATGCAATCGTAAGCAAACAGCCTGGAGAGGATGGTGGAAAGCTGGTCCCTCTCACCGCGTATTTCCAAGAAGAAACATATTTGCGTGACCGGTTCACATCTAAGTAGCCGCCCGGATGGATGATTCTGGCAAAAGTGATTCCGGATGGATTATTCTGGCAAAAGTGATTTCAGAAAATCTGCCTGATGATAGTCATTCAACTTGCGCTGCGTTCCTGTTGATCCCAGTGTTTCCCAGCCTAAGCAGGTGTCCCTGAGCCACAAGGAGGGTGCGATCCTGCGCTGGGGGCTTCCCAAATCGGCCTGCTTTGGGGAACGTAGAGACGGTTCCATTTGGGATCTGCTGGCATTTACAATCATGAAACCAAATGAGATCGGGGAGGCCTGGCGGAGTAGAAAGAACAATGGTTCTGGGGCGTCTGGGTGGCTCAGTCGGCTAAGCATCTGACTCTTGGTTTCAGCTCAGGTCATGATCTCACAATTCATGAGTTCGAGCCCTGCATTGGGCTCTCTGCTGTCAGCGAGGAAATCTCTTCAGATGTCCCTTTCTCTCTCTGCCCCTCCCTGACTCGTGCTCTCTCCCTCTCTCAAAAAATAAACATTAAAAAAAAAAAAAGAGGGGCACTTGGGTGGCTCAGGCCGTTGAGCCTCCAACTTCGGCTCAGGTCATGATCTCAAGGTTCCTGGGTTTGAGCCCCACGTCGGGCTCTGTGCTGACAGCTCAGAGCCTGGAGCCTGCTTGGATTCTGTGCCTCCCTCTCTCTCTGCCCCTCCCCCGCTCACTCTCTGTCTCTCGAAGTAAAATAAAGACATAAAAAAATTTTTTAAATAAATTTAAAAAAGAAAGAAAGAATAACGGTTCTTTCTGAGCTCTGCTAGCTCTTCAATGTGAACAGATCATCTGTACACTGAGTCCCCTTCAGCTATGAAACTAATGACTTAGATTAGGAAGTTCTCTTAATTCCTGTTTCTCCCAACACCTAAGACAATGCCTGCTGTTTACAGAACAAGTTAACTGTTTTCACCTATAATGTTTACTTCCTAAACCAGAACAAAAAGTTACTTGCAGGACATGATAGCCTTTTTTCAAAAGGAGAAGTTGATGTTTCCCCACTTTTCTTTTTTTTTTTATAACTGGCCACAACTCTGATTTCAAACACAATCAAATGCATGGCCTAAAATAAGTTATGTGCACAGAGATTTTTACCTGCAGACTGAGCTAGAACTCTAACCTATGCACCATACAAACCACTGACACTCAGGGTTGGGAGTAGATTTCGCTCGACGTGAGGCACCAGGCAATGAGGAACATTTATGAGTATCGGCCCATGTCCCCGCAGGGCGGAGCGGCTCCTGGCCCTTCTGGCTCAGTTGCCCTGTCTGCTCTCCAGGGAAGATCCCACATCCTCTCCCAGGCGGCTCCTCAGATGGTCAGCCAGCTTTCGGTTCTTCCTGGTCACCTCAGCACCGCCAGGGAGGCCACCACCGTGCCAGGGCTGCCCCACCCCTATGTACTCAGTCTTTCTGAGGCCCTCGCCGCCCCAGGAACGCCTGACTGCAAACAAACCTGGTTCCCAATCGGTCTCCTGGGCAGACTTCCCAGACTCTCGGTCACAGCCTCACCGCGGAGCTCTGTGCCCCAGACCTCGTGGTGTGCCTGCCCCTGCTGAAGGACGGATGCGAGGGCGTGTGGCCCCCAGCCATCCTGAAGGTTGTTCGGGGAACGTTCTCCAGATCAAAAGCTGCCGTTGCCATCTGCTCACCGACTTGCAAATGTAGAGGCTTCGAACCCTCTCTCCTAGTAAACAACTGTCCCAGAATAGGATCCTATATATACTGTCCTTAAGAAGGTGAAGAGGGGCGCCTGGGGGGCTCAGCCAGTTAAACATCTGACTCTTGGTTTGGCTCAGGGTCATGATCTCAGGGTTTGTGAGTTCGAGCCCCACATCAGGCTCTGCGCTGCCAGTGTGGAGCCTACTTGAAATTCTCTGTCTCTGTCTCTCTCTCAAAATAAATATTTTTTAAAAAGGCAGTTTTTTTCTACTCCTTGGCATTTGTTTCTACAGTAAAATCTTAGTTGGAGAGCATAATTCGTTCTGGAAACATGCTTGTAATCCAAGGCACCCGTATATCAAAGCGAATTTCAAGAACCATTGGCTCAGTTGTGATCGGGTGACATTCGGCATCACGAACGACTTGTATTGCAAGACATGGCTCAATTATCAAGTTATAATTTATTAGAAATGTTTGCTCATCTTGCGGAACACTCGCAGAACAAGTTACTCGCAATCCAAGGTTTTGCTCTATACTTTAAATGTCTGCCTAGTACCGATGATGCTCAAGGGCTAATCCCAAGAGAAAGAGCAAAGGAGGTATTGGCATGGCCCACGCATGCATGTCCCCTGCCCTACTCATGGTGTACCTGCCCAGCACCCTTCTTCTTCTGGAGAAAGGATCTGACTTGGGGCACACACAGCTGGATGCTCACACCTGAGTCCATGTGACACCTCCATCAGGAAGCCCTTGGGTAGTTATCAAGTCGCAAACTCCCGGCCTCACCCAGAACCACAGAATAAGGCTACTGGGGAGTATGGTTGGAGGGCTGTTTCTTGTGCTTAGCACGCACTTTTGTCCACGCGCTAACAAATCTCAGGAATTTTTTAGTGGAAGGTGCTGTCCGCCACTGTGGGAGGTTGGGGATTCATGGCCAATAGTATGGAGAGTGCAGGAGGCTGGAGATGGGTGGGGGGTATGTTTTGAAAATTATTCATTATAATTATTATGATAATAATTATTGATAATGTTAAAGTCTCACTGCCTTTGGGTCACACCACCTGAATCTATTCATATATTCTGTCTTCTCTAACTAGCTGGCACCTCAAATCTATGCCAGTTCAGAAATTCTGAAAACAGTTCTGTTGCTGAACTTTTGAAATAAGCTGTTGGCATCACGAATGTGACACCCCTCTTTTAGGGGTTCTAACTTCCCCCCACATTCAGCTATAACAATTATATTTTGTGCACTGTTGGAGGAGCAAACGGCCAAATTAAAACCATCCAGAGCTCTGCTCCCCTCTCCTCTCTCTTCTACGCATACAACCAATATATAGCCCCATCTGCACACAACTTCCCTAGAGGACACGGGGCCGTTCAGACACAAGAAGCCTTCACAACAGATTTGAGTGATTTTTAGACTCCAGCCAAAAGAGTTTGTGGAACAGTCTCATGCTACATTTTTTTCCCCAAATAATTTTCATATGATACAAAAATATTTCTCTTTACTAAAGAGCATTAATATTTTCTAGCCTTAAGTGAACGTTGTATCTGTACGTACCTTAATTTTATTCACACACACATATGTATATATATATATATTTAAAATGTAAAAAGGTACATAAAATATATGTGTGTATACATATATATGTGTGTATATGTGTATGTGTGTATACATATGTGTGTATGTGTGTATATATGTATGTGTGTATATTTATGTATGTACATGTGTGTATGTGTATGTATGTGTGTATGTAAAAGAGTGTATATGTATGTATGTATGTGTGTATATATATGCGTGCATATATACATGTGTGTATACGTGTGTGTATACGTGTGTATATATATGTGTGTGTGTATATGTATGTGTGTATATATGTGTGTATACGTGTGTATATGTGTATATATGTGTGTATACGTGTGTGTATATGTATGTGTGTATATATGTGTGTATGTGTGTATACATGTGTGTATATGTGTGTATATATGTGTGTATACGTGTGTGTATGTGTGTATACGTGTGTGTATGTATGTGTGTATATGTGTGTGTATGTATGTGTGTATAGACGTGTGTATATATGTGTATACGTGTGTATGTATGTGTATATATGTGTATGTGTGTATATGTATGTGTGTACATGTGTGTATATGTATGTGTGTGTATGTGTGTATATGTATGTGTGTATGTGTATATGTGTGTATGTGTATGTGTGTATGTGTATATGTGTGTGTATATGTATGTGTGTATGTGTGTGTATATGTACGTGTGTATATGTGTGTGTACGTGTGTGTATACGTGTGTATATATGTGTGTATGTATGTGTGTGTATGTGTGTATATGTATGTGTATGTGTCTATATATGTGTGTACACGTGTGTATACATGTGTGTGTATATGTGTATAGTGATTCTACTGCATTTCCAGAGCCCCTCAGACTTAGGATGGACGAAAGGTCCCATTTTGCTCTTCCATGGGCTAGTCCCACTGTCCCTGTACCAGAAGCAGACGACGTCACCCTGAACCTTTACTTTAGTCTGAATTTAAGTACCACAAACTTCTTTTTTGGAATACTTATTTATTTTGGGGACAGCGCAAGCAGGGGAGGGGCAGAGAGAAGGGGACAGAGAGGATCCGAAGTGGGCTTTGTGCTGACAGGCTGACAGCAGTGAGCCTGATCTGGGGCTCGACCTCACAAACCGCGAGATCATGACCTGAGCCAAAGTTGGACGCTCAACCGACTGAGCCACCCCGGCGCCACAGTACCTCAGACTTCTATTTCTTCTGCCCTATTGGCTAAAGGCACTTGGACCTCAGACTAACTGTAAATTCCTTCTAGGAATCAAGTAACACTTTGCCAAGTAAGTGTAACAGTATGGCTTGATACTGTCCACCACCCCCTCTTCAGAAAAGGGAATACTTGTTTAATAGTACTTGGAATCACCCTCATTTTAATTAACCCTCCACAGCCTATGGAATTAAAAGTTTAGAAAAGCAATATCACAACATATTGGGTGACTGAAAACACCCTTCAGAATTGGGAAAGGGTATGGGAAGACAGGGAAAAGGACTAAATAATTCAAGAAGTAGTTTTTCATATCAGTGATATTAAGAGCTACAGTCATTGTTATAAAGTTTTAGGATTTGAATGTGGGACACTATCCACTATCTACTTTCCACTATAAAAAACCATTGAAATTATTATTTTAATTTTTTTTTACAGCTTAATTCCAGGCACCATCTAAAGCTACATATTTCAAAATCATAACGCTGGGGCCAATTTTTTAACAAAAGACATTCTTTAAAACTATCATTTTGAGTAACAACCGTTCAACAGTGCCTTAGTCCAAATAAAAATCTCATTGCAGCTTCCCTTCAGTGCAAGATTCTAGGCCTGGCTGGAGCTAAAGTTTTCCTTTCCTGAGTTGGTTGGAATTTCCATGAAGGGCAGGGTTGATCCCTGCAACAGAAGGTTAGACAGGTCAGCGATTTGGCAGTAGAATAAAGAGTTCGGGAGGGACCAAAAAGTAAGATCACAGAGAGCATTAAAGTACAGTCTTACTCCCCCAAATGGAAAACAGTTTAGCACACCATGCACATACATGATGCAGATGAACAGAAATGCTTAGAAACCAAGGAAAGGAGGAAAACTGTTTTCTTTTGCTGCTTCCCCTCCCCCCCCCCAAAGATCTTTGAGTCTGCACAGACACACCCAACACATCTGGCTTGTTTCCAAAGCTCCAGACTCTAGTGCTGCTGTAAAAATAGCTGTGAGCTCGGAGGAATGAAGGGCAGCAAAGATCTGTGTTTATGAAAGGGACCCTGCTTGGCTTCAGCCTCAAAGATTCTTACAGTGCACCAACTCATTTGTCCATGTGGATGAATGCGGTCATGACGAAAGTCACATTTACAGGGCAAATAGTCACATGAAGTAAAAGTCTCCGAGAGTGTTCGCGCTTTGAGGGGAAAAGAGAGAGTCATTCCAGATGTTGCTAAGATAATGCTGAGCTGTTGCCATAGAGAGCTGCAGGAATGGCATTAGCTCACATGGAAATAATGTTTTAACGAGCTGGGAGTGGTTCCTGGAGCTTGCCCCAGTGCTTGCCCGGATCTAACGCACCCTGGGTCACTGCAGAAACTATCCTCAGGTACCGAGCTGGTAGAAATAGTCCAGCAGAACTCTGGTAGAAAGAGACATCACTGCCAGCCTGGGCAAGGGTAACGATGACTCTGCGGACCAAGAAGAGAACTCTTAGGACAGCTCTAGGTCACGAGAAATGCTCAGATGTCACCACGGAGATGTAACCAGGGAGCCCAGTTTCAGAGGACCCAGTGGAACCCAGTACCTCTGTGGCAAAAAAAAAAAAAGGCATCTTTCTCCTTCCCATAACCGTTGGGTGAAATCTGCCACTGTTCGGTTATATATATATATATTTTTATTCATTCTCTGTGATAAACAATCCTGGTGACATGAATTGATTTTACATGATTTTGGTGCTAATGAAATGTCGAGATTGTCAGCTCAAATTAAAATCTTTTTTTTCCAGGGTGAATAAATATGAAAGTGTTCTTTGAAATTAGGCTTTGAGCTTGAGTCTAGAGCTCCTGACGAAATTATGCAACACCCCTCCCCCCCAAATCCTCATACTAACATAAAACAGTGTAAAAATACTCACAGATGTGCCTCTGCCTTAACCACATGATTGCTAAGAGCTGGCTCCTCACTCCCCGCAGGGCCTGTCCGAGCACCCATCACTGAGGACCTTGTAGAACTCAGCCTTAGAGAGCCTTACCTTCAGAGGGACTTCTCTCCTTGGCTTGGCCACTGTGGGTATGAAATCCTTGACATGAATACTTTAGGGAGGATCTACCAGATCTGTCTTGCTACTAGGGGTAAGAAGTGTGCAGAGAACCATCTGAGCCACAATCCTAAGTCAGCTGCTACTTGGGAAGGAGGCAAGGCTGGCTCCCAGCTGTGGGGTGTGAGGCAGAGGGAATCTACAGATGACAGGAGGGGGTCGCCTTGGGAAGCAAGAAACCATCTGAAAAGCCAAATGGTGGAAGAGTGGGAAGAAGGAAGAGGGGAAAAAACTAGAAGAAAAGGTTAAGAATAGAAAACCACATGAAGGACCCAGTGGGTTTGGAAGGCGAGAATCTGGAGTGTTTCTCGAAGCCACTGGTATTCAAGGGAATGGAGATTTTACAGAGAAATTGGAGAAATATGTGGTGAAGCCATTGAGGACACCAAGTCAGTTCAGAGGACCATAGAAATATCTTGATGGCCTTGAACTCAAGTCCTTATGAGGAAACCAGGAGGTTTTGCTGAGAATATTGAATAGGATGACTCTCTAGTGAGAATTAGATTCAGTTTACACTTGTCCTGCAAAATACAAGGTAGATACTGTACAGGACGAATACACACTAAACAATTATTCGCTGTGGATCTAAAATCCACATGTAGCTAGGCATCCTGTATTTTTATTTGCTAAATCTGGCAACCCAGATTCAGTGTACAATGCATCCTGGGATTACTTGTACAAAATGAACTACAAAGTTTACACAGTGGGTTTCACACATGCCTCCAATTCTGTTTCCTCTAAGGAACCAGGGGCAGGGGGGAGGGTAACCTTTAACATAATGTGGCTTTGGAAACAGTTCCCCTTGATCTCCAGTCTTCAGGCTACCGTATATACCACATGTGGCTTGTGAACCACAAATCATGCCAACTGCACTATGGCAGCCCCTTATCGTCCCCAGGCCCTTACTGCTAAGTCTTCATCTCCCTGACACACTTCCTCTAAGTACAGTTGTTCAGCACCGAGCCCATAAATCATTATAAATTAACCTCTAGAGAAGGTTTTGTTTGCCTCCAAAATATGCTTCAAAAGGCTTAGTAACCTGTCTTCCTCGTGAACTTAGGAAAAGCGGCACAAAACAGCATAGCATCCATTTTCTGTGCCATGATCGTTCTCTACATGGTGTAGCTTCCTAATCGCTATACTTTCTTCTCTGTTTTGTTTTTCTTTCTCTCTCTCAGGTGCAGGAGACCAGCCCCCGTGGAGCCTGTCCACACCTGGAGGATTCGGGGTGCTATGGAATTCTGTTTCCATTTTTCATGTCCTCGACTGACAACCTCACCCTCTGCCATGATGCCAACTAATAGCTCCATGGGGATGACCAAAGCCCCTGTCTCCTGCTGTGGTCTCCTTCCCAAGCTCCCGACCTGCATATTCAACTGCCCGCCCCACCTGGCATCAGGGTGCTTCATCAAAAGAGCCAGAAAAACATCTTGGACCCCCAGGTTGCAGGCCATTCCTAAAAAGGCATGACAGGAGATGAAGCACCCTGTAATCACAGGAAGTGGTTTTACACTGGAAAGAAGAATGCTCTGCAGGTGGCCTTTTCCAGGGGACTTTGAAGGATAAAAGGCCAGGGACTCATGGAAGGGAGTTCCACTTTGAAGAGGAGATGCAGGGCAAACAGCCCCATTTTCTGAGACAGAGGGGCTAAGGGAGAGTCTCTGTGGTTCAAGGAAATTGAGAGAAGCTCCCCAAGGCTTGATGGGGGACTGAGGGACAAAGAGGGGCAGAGGAGAGGATGCTGCCTGGGACTGGGGCTGGGCCTGGCCGAGAAGGAAATTTCCATTCCTTCTTTCACATGAATGAGGTCAGGCAAGTTTGGGGTTTCTTTTATTCTTTCCACAAAGTCTTTTATGGAGGCAACGTTTCATGGGTGGTAACTAGAAGTTTGACAGCACCCTGCTTAAGGATAAGAGTGGTCCCATTTCACCACCAGTATGATATGCAGGGACGGGCAGTGCACCACCTTTGTGGGGTGAGTGTCTGAAAAGGCAGATGTGGTCAGTGCAGTGGTGTGTTCTCACAGCTTAAAACTTCAAGTTAGATTACTGACTAGGTTAATTTTCTGTGGGATATTGGATTTGGTTTGCATTTCAAAATCAGAGTTCATTAAATGTGCAGTGCTGTCGAGTATCTCCTATTGAGAAGCACATCTTGGACTGTCATTATTGGGAAACGTGTGTGTTGACACTTCCTTAGCTCCAATGCTAAGAATGCAAATATAGGCGCTTGCTATTGGTCTCACTGGATTTCACTAGGCAGCCTACACCCATATTTTATTTTAAATCCCCATTCCAGTTTCTTGAAAAATTAGCACCACTACTTACATGTAACTCCAAAGCAGGGCAAACCTTACATTGTATGGGTCCTCCACATAATGAGCAAAGAGTAATTTAATGAATAAAGATGCTTTAAACAATATCTCTGCCTAACTTAGCAAATATATGATTCAATACCTTTTGAGGACAACTTAACGTGTAAGTCTATTTGAGAGTTGGGTTTTGTTTTTGTTTTTCTTTTAAACACCGCCATACTTATACAGGTGTTTAAAGCTATATTGCAGATCGATAACCTAAGGGTGGTAAGTCAGATCACAGAATCTGAGCCCAGGAAAACCATCATTTGAAATCATCAAATCGAAAAAATACTTAAAATAGAAGAAGTAATCCTATGATACACCAAGTCAGCTTTACAGAACTGGAAAAAATCTCTTCTGATCAGCTCTGGCTTTGGGTGATTTAGGTGACTTTCCTCTTTAAGGCAAAAGAGTAGGTTCAAAGGCAAATGAAAATTTCAAAGGAAGAGCTCACAACTTCCAAACTTTTTTTTTTAACCTCTCACTTGCGGAAGACCAGGACTCCTGGAGGTTTTAACCAAAGCTGCTGAGATCTGAAAAGTTCTCACTTTTTTTTTTTTTTTTAATGTCCACACTGGAGAGCCCATGCCTCAGGGGAATACAGGATAGATACAAGATGGGGAAGGTATTCATAGGCCTGATAAAAGTGTGTAAGTGTTCTACCTTATTTCCAAGTTCTAGAAGCCATACATTGTCCTTTCTGTTTTCTCAATAGTCAAATGTGGAATTTTAGACAACACACAGGAGTCCCACAGTAAAGGCTACGTATTTTTGCCTCATATGGCTGTACATTTTACTAAAGCAAAGTGTGAACTATAATCACACCATCTATCCACCTGTTCAAAGGGTCAAGAAGTTCTACATCTGGAGTGCTGTCTCTGAGTTCCAGACCCCATACAAACACAACCTTCCAGCTTCCTCTTGGGTCTTAAGCTCAAGAAGTCATGAAGACAGCAAGAACCCTGAAGACATGTTTTTATAGCCTTGGGGTTGTGATCCCAGATGCTCCCCATGACCACAGGTCCTCTTTGTTTAATGTCTCACGGCCAGAAACTTAAGGAAGAACCAGAAAACCACGTCCTGGTCACTAGAATCAAAGGTTCCACTAATATGCTTTTGACACGATTGGGTTTTTCTCTAGGAAAATCCATATTCAAGAAGGCTTGTGTAGGAAAATACGAGTTTCAGAGGCCAAGCAGGCGGTAAGTTGGGAGACAAGACAGTTACCAAAGGTTAGAACCCAGACAGACTGGAGAGTCAATACAAGGCAAACTCAATAGAAGTCGATACAATAAAAGCATAAGATTAACCCTACAGTGAACACAGATGTAGATTCAGGTGAGGAATGGTTCTCAGCTCTGGCTGAACATTAGAATCAGCAGGGCTATGTTTTACTCCAAATTAAATACCCAACACCTCCCCACACCAACTGAGTCGAAATTTGGAGCATGGGTATTTTTATGTTAAAAAATTTAGGTAGAATTAAAAAAAAATTAAAGTAGGTAGAATTGAGAAGCATTATGCTAACAATTTCTTAAAAAGTCAAGCCGGGGCATATACTGGTCTCATGTTATGGACAATGAGAGCTTAATCTTAGGTGAGGACAGGAATAGATCATACCTGGCTGGAAATAGACTGGGAGGAGGCAGATGAAAGTAGAACTTGATATAGACGCTCAGGCAGCTGTAACTAGCCTGGTTATAAAACATGTTGGGGCCAAGGAAAATAAAAGAAAGCCTGATCCTCGGTCTGTGGTAATGATATGGCTATTATTCCCCAGGTCTATATACATAATCCCTTCAAAGTCAAGTGGCCTGGCTGTTGGCTCTACTCCCTCAGTGCCAGGTTTATCAATAGGGACCATGGCACTCTAGTCTCCAACTAACCCCCCACATCCCAAGGTCTTGCCACCTCAGAGGCTCTGAATGTGTCTGGGCTCAATTATCTAACCCCTGAAGTAGCTGCATTCCCCCATCATCCTTCCCAGTCTCCAAGGATCCAACACGCAGATATTTCAGATCTGCTCCATACCTAGCAGGAAAGAAAGTTACCACCTGTATGTTTCCTCCAAAAATATCTTTGAGTATTGTTTTAAAATCCTGCCACCTTCTTTCTTGTCTTATTATGAATACCTTGAGAAGGAGTAAGTCCTATCAAAGCCATCTTGCAGAAGACAGTCATTGAGACGAGATAAAAAGATTTCTTGGTCAAGTTCAAAGATGGCATGACTTCTTCCTCAGGTGGCTCAGTCTGTCTTCTAACAATAAACACAGTCAATCCCCAGGTGATTTCCCTATTTCTATAATAATCTTCCAGGATTAACAGATTGTGAATACCTTCCCACATAACCGGAACCATCCTATCTTTTACCATCTTACGTTCTGAGCATCATTTTAGATTTAACTGGTTTAATAGTTGAAGTTCCTTTGTGCGATAACTCTGGGTTCTATTTATTAAACCAGTATAGAAACCACCATCTGTTTTTAGTGTTGATGTCAGCACTTTCCAGGTTAGGGGTATAATATATCTGCCAGAGGGATCCTTTTGGCTGCAACAATATTCCCCAAATTGACCATTCCAGCTAAGAAAAGCAGCACTTAATAGAATTATTTTTCCTTTGACAATCATATTCTCTTTCATGTTTCCCTCTTGCTTTCATTCTCTTAAACCCTCAAGAGTTGTCCCTGTTACACCCTAAGACTCCCAGAGCAGAAAACTTAGCCTGCTCTCCCATTACGTTAATAAATCCACTTAAAGTGGACACTTTATGATTTTTTTTCTTTACAGATTTTACTGGAGATTTGTGGATTTGCAGGAAGAAGCCACACTGCAGACCACCCGGCCTTTGACTACCTCCCTTGCTCTGCCTTTATTTCTCTTCTCTACTGTGCCACATCTGGTAAAGGGTTAGTATCCAAAATCCATAAGAAACTTACAAACTCAACACCCAAAAAAACAAATAACCCATTAAGAAATGGGCAGAAGATACTCTTTCCTGCTTTGTCAAAGATTAATTGGCCATACATTTGTGGGTCCAATTCTGAGCTCTTTATTCTATTCCATTCGTCTATGTGTCTGTTTTTGTGCCAATACCATACTGTCTTGATGATGACAGCTTTGTACCAGAGGCTAAAGTCTGGGATTGTGATACCTCCCATTTTGGTTTTCTTCTTCAACATTACTTTGGCTATTTGGGGTCTTTAGTGGTTCCATACAGATTTTACGACTGTTTGTTCTAGCTTTGAGAAGAATGCGGGTGCAATTTTGATTGGGATTGCATTGAATGTGTAGATTGCTTTGGGTAGTATTAACATCTTTAACAGTATTTACCCTTCCAATCCATGAGCATGGAATGCTTTTCCATTTCTTTGTGTCTTCTTCAATTTCCTTAATAAGTTTTCTATAGTTTCCATCATACAGATCTTTTACATCTTTGGTTAGGTTTATTTCTAGGTATTTTATGTTTTTTTGTACAATTGTGAATGGGATCAGTTTCTCGAGTTCTTTTTCTGTTGCTTCATTACTGGTGTATAGAAATGCAACCGATTTCTGTACGTTGATTTTGTACCCTGTGACTTTGATGAATTTATGGATTAGTTCTATCAGACTTTTGGTGGAGTCTGTCGGGTTTTCCATGTAGAGTATCATGTCATCTGCGAAAAGTGAAAGTTTGACTTCATCTCTGCCAATTCTGATGCCTTTTATTTCCTTTTGTTGTCTGATTCCTCATGCTGGCACTTCCAGCACTATGTTAAACAACAGTGGTGAGAGTGGACATCCCTGTCATGTTCCTGATCTCAGGGGGAAAGCTCTCAGTTTTTCCCCATTGAGGATGATGGTGCTGGGAGAACTGGACAGCAACATGCAGAAGAATGAAACTAGACCACTTTGTTATACCATACACAAAAATAAACTCAAAATGGATGAAGGACCTGAATGTGAGACAGGAAACCATTAAAACCTTAGAGGAGAAAGCAGGAAACAACCTCCTTGACCTCAGCCGCAGTAATTCCTACACATCTCCAAAGGCAAGGGAATCAAGACCAAAAATGAACTATTGGGACCTCATCAAGATAAAAAGCTTCTGTACGGCAAAGGAAACAATCCATAAAACTGATGGGCAACCAACAGAATGGGAAAAGATAGTTGGAAATGACATATTGGATAAAGGGCTAGTATCCAAAATCTATAAGGAACTCATCAAACTCCACACCCGAAAAACAAATAATCCAGTGAAGACATGGGCAGAAGATATGAACAGACACTTCTTCAAAGAGGACACCCAGATGGCCAACAGACACATGAAACGATGCTAAGCGTCACTCATCATCAGGGAAATACAAATCAAAACCACACTGAGATACCACCTCACGCCGGTCAGAGTGGCTAAAATGAACAAATTAGGAGACTATAGATGCTGGCGAGGATGTGGAGAAATGGGCACCCTCCTACACTGTTGGTGGGAATGTAAACTGGTGAAGCCGCTCTGGAAAACAGTGTGGAGGTTCTGCAAAAAATTAACAATAGAACTCCCCTATGACCCAGCAATAGCACTGCTAGGGATTTACCCAAGGGATACAGGAGTGCTGATGCATAGGGGCTTATGTACCCCAATGTTCTTGCCATTTGCAGTGATATGGATGGAGCTAGAATGTATTACACTAAGCAAAATAAGTCAGTCAGAGAAAGGCAAATACCATATGATTTCACTCCTAAGTGGAATTTAAGAAACAAACCAGATGAACATAGGGGAAGCAGGGGGAAGGAAAGAGAGGGAAATAAACCACAAGAGATTCTTAAAGACAGAGAACAAACTGAGGGTTGATGCAGTGATGTGGGTGGGAAATGGGCTAAATGGGTGATGGGTATTAAGGAGGGCACTTGTTGTGATGAGCACTGGGTGTTGTATGTAAGTGATGAATCACTGAATTCTTCTCCTGAAATCAGTATTACACTGTATGTTAACTAACTAAAACAATTTTTTTTAAAAAGAGAAGAATAAATATTCTAAAAACAATGTTCTCTAAGAAACCATAATGAAAACATGGCATCTCTCATCACTTTTAACTGAAAACTTTTATAAATCAACGTCTGATGTGTGTCGGACACCAAGCCTTTCAAACGAATTTTTCTTGCTTTTTTTCTGTCTTTCTTACCTTTCTAAAAACTCATTTCTAATAACCCGAGGTCCAGAGCATCCCCAAATGCATACTTCATAAGTCCACTAGTTCATGGTGCCCATCAGAAATTCTATAGCTTTGGCTTTGGCAGTTGACTCTTCCCACAATGGGAATGGTTTTCCTGAGAACAGGGAGGCTTTTTTTTCCCAATAGACTGTTTTTCAGAGCAGTTCACACCAACATTAAGCAAAAATCATACAGAGTTCTTACATATCCTCTGTCCCACATGGGCACAGCCTCTCCCACAACCAGAGGGGCACATTTGTTACAAGTGACGGATCTACACTGATACAGCATTGCTATCCAGAGTTCACAGTTGACATGAGGCTTATTCTTAGCGAACAGAAGCATTTTTAGCAAAGGGTTTTATGATACCTTCTCTGTGTTCTGGGCTCCGCTAGGTCTTATGAACTAACCTGCACTCCCCCATCAGAGGCCAGACAAACTTAGGGCAGTGAATTCTGAGTTCAGTTTAATTCCAACTGCCTTCAACATTCTGCAGAGCTATTGCTATGAACTTACCTTAAAATTCTGGGACAGAAAAATCAACCTATCTTAAAGTTCTAGAACTGTCACAAGAATGACTAGTAGGCAAGCCATCAGGGGCTGTTTCCATAACACATGTACGTGAGCTTTCAGGACAAGGGCGCCTGTGGCGCCTCATACGGTTATATGGTGAGCCACCAAAATACATGGATACTCAGGGCCCAGTGCAGGGTGTTCAACTCAAACCCGCAGTGTGACAGCATCAAGATGTGGGTAACAAGTTATAAGTGTTGTTGAAAAAGAAGAGTCTTGTCCCTGCCTCTTTGATTGCATTTGGATCCTCAACTTATTTTTAAAACAGTCTTATTTCCAAAGCAAACACATCTCAGTTACTGTGCCCTGATGTGTGCCTCCGTACCAAATGGAGCCCTGACAGCCGCTGTCTGAGGACTCGAACACACCACAGTGATTGCTGACTTCCCCACTGTGATTGGAAGAGGCCTTCTTTGTTAAATGATGCCAAAGACTGAACTCCTTTGAGAGGACAATTTCTCAGGGAGCTCATGTATAACAAACTGAGAATTCTGAGGATGTTTTAGCATATTAGTTTGTAACCCCTAAAATCCGTGCTAACACACTAAGCCAGAAAATAATCATAATTGTTTGGACATTGGAACTCAGGACAAGAGGAGAGCAACTGGCACTTGTTTTAAGTTTGTGGAACTTAAGTTTAAGTTTTTTTTTTTTTGGAATCATGGCTAATTCTAACTGATCACAAAAGAATGGAAATTAACCTTTCCCACTGGCCTTTTCCACAGCGAACAAGGGTCATTTTAACATGCATAATCAGGAGGAGCGCTTCCCTTTAGTTGCCTGCTCTTTTAAAAATAAAGCTTGGTCACTCTTAAATACAGAGAACCAGCCGAGGGTTGCAGCAGGGGAGGTGGGTGGAGGGATGGGCTAGATGGGGATGGACATTAAGGAGGACACTTTTCAGAATGAGCACTGGGTGTCATATGTAAGAGATGAAACACTGGGTTCTAGTCCTAAAGCTAAGACTACACGGTATGTTAACTAACTTGAATTAAAATTTAAAAAAAGTAATTAATTTAAAAAAATGAAGGTTTGGTCAAACAACTTAACTTCGTAAAGTTTTATCTTTAGGGCGCTTGGGTGGCTCAGTCTGTTGAGCGTCTGACTTCGGCTCTGGTCACCATCACATGGTTTGTGAGTTTGAGCCCCGTGTCAGGCTCTCTGCTGTCAACACACAGCCTGCTTTGCGTCCTCTGTCCCCCTCTCTCTGCCCCTCCCCCACTCATGCTCTCCCCCTACCCCCACCCTCTCTCAAAAATTAATAAACATTAAAAAATATTACAAAATAAAAATTATCATCTTTGAATGCTAGCATGAAGGGAGATAACATTTTTAGCTTAAAATTTTTTTTCACATTTATTTATTTTTGAGATAGAGAAAGACAGAGTGTGAGTGGGGAAGGGGCAGAGAGAGAGAGAGGGAGACACAGAATCCGAAGCAGGCTCCAGGCTCTGAGCTGTCAGCACAGAACCCGATGTGGGGCTCGAATCCATGAACCGTGAGATTATGAATTGAGCCAAAGTCGGATGCCCAACTAACTGAGACACCCAGGCGCCCTGGCTTTGTTGGGTTTTTTTTTGCTTCTCTGTAGTGTCTTAATATCCCATAGTAAATGTGTTGCTTTTTATCATTTTAAAACCTTGTTTGTAAATAAATACATATATATTAAAAAATTCTAGGGCGGCCTAGGTGGCTTAGTCGGTTAAGCGTCTCACTTCGGCTCAGGTCATAATCTCAGGGTTTGTGAGTTTGAGCCCTGGGTTGGGCTCTGTGCTGACAGCTCAGAGCCTGGAGCCTGCTTCGGATTCTGTGTCTACCTTGCTCGCTGCCCCTCTCCCCTCTCAAAAACAAATAGACTTTAGACAAAAAAAAAAAAAAAAAAAAAAAAAAAAGAAAGAAAAATCATAGGGTTCCTATAAGACAAAGCCTTTCTTGACCATTGTCAGGGACCAAAAATAGGGGTAAGTAGGTTCCCTTACTTTAAGAATAGAGCATACTATCTTAGACCAATTTGGCCATACACCTCCAGAGGCTGGAGGCAGGGGTGTGGAGGTAAATGTGTACCAACCGGCTTTCCTACAGGAAAGAAAAAAGCCCTGATTGGTGGCACTATTCATTTTCATGGTGGATTTCAAGCTACTATGTGATGTCACAAAGGCAGAATTGAGAAGCAAGGTGTGCACACTGACCTCTTTTGAGCCCATGTGGGCTAGTGCACGAAACTCCAGCACACCAGCGGGATGGGAGACACACACACAGGCGCACACGCTCACCACCAGAGATGTGTGATAATAAAAGCACTTCTCAGACTGATTCTGCAAACATTTGCCAGCAAACAGGCAGATATGCAATCATAGCACATGCCCTGGAAGGTAAGTAAAGTCCCAGGTGTCTGCCCTTCCAGGCACTCCGCTAAGTGCTCTCTGACAGAGACTCACTTGAGACGCATATTCCCAAACACTAGCAGCAGGATTCCGCCTTCGTTCCAGGGGGTATCCGGTAACGGAATCAGGGCCAAACAAGATGACATTCCAAGAGTGCAAGTGACCAGGCTTGCCGCATCCTTAATGTCCATCTGTACGAGGACAGAGGTGCCAGGACACTGTTGCCAGCCAGCCCGGGCATCTGGAACATCACTCGGCTTGACAATGACAAATGCGTTCTCACACCTCCCATGCTACGTCGCAAAGCCGCAGCTGCTGGAGATAGCCAAGAAGTGAAGCCTTGAAGGAGCTACATCTGGATGGGGGCCAGAGGACTACAAATGGCCAGGAGCCACCTCTGGGCGGTGTTCTTGGTCAAAGCACATACTACCCACTCCGGAGTAGCGATTAAAAACCCACATCTGTATACCCCCTGCTGGGCCTGTGGAATGAACAGGCCCCTGGGGCTAAGGAAAGCTGGTGCCTGCCTGGTCCCACACACACTCTGGGGGGCGATCCTTCCATCTCATTGCTGATCAGCCTCTGTGTGGGAAGAGCAGCCAGGATGAAGGCCATTGGGCAACGCGACCACTGATGGCTCCGCTGGCCACGCCACCCGAATGTCCTGGTCTTGAGATTTCCCTGCAGGACAAGTCTATTTGTTCGGAGCCAACTCCCATGGGCTTTGGTGGGTTACTTGGAGGAGGGAGGTGGTAAAGACAGAAGACAGCCAAGCATCCCACAGAACACCCAGGGCAGGACAGCGGCATTAAGATACACAATGTTTCCGCCCGCTCATTTCAGGGGATGTCGGCCAGTGTCTACAGCCCCTGGTCACGTGACCTTTGGCAAGTCACCTAGTCTTTGGAGCCTCTGTTTCCCCATCTGTAAAACAGGGAGATGGTGTGATTGAGTAGTTGATGAAAAAGAGCCTATATAATGCTTCCACAGACATTGCAGGTCACTCAAGTTGTTAATATTGTTATTAATCTTGACTAACTGACATCAGGCAAAAAAATCATAGCTGGTGTCATGTGACAAGAAACACTTTCTTTTTTAGAGTTCGTTTTATTTTGAGAGGAAGAAAGGGAGAGAGAGAATCCCAGGCAGGCTCCAGGCTGCCGGCACAGAGCCTGACACAGGGCTCGATCCCACGAACCATCAGGTCATGACCTGAGCCGAAATCAAGAGACGCTCAACCGACTGAGCCACCCAGGCGCCCCGAGAAACTCTGTAAGGACATGAAATCATGTCTTATCTCCCCTACGCATCCTCCTTCCTCCTCCCTCATTCCTATCATTTATTCCGAACCCAGTTTCTTGAATCTGTTTATCAATCTACCAATTAATGAACCCTCTTATTTTGTTTCTTCTTCTTTTTTGTTTGTTTGTTGCTGTTGTTGTCCTTTATACATTATCTTGATCCCTGACTTGAGAACAATGGAGAGAGTCTGGGCAGGAAATGGGAGAAGAGGCCCCATTATCATCATTTTTACACACTAACAAAATAAGAGCTAAAAATAAAAATCCTGAAAGATTATTCAGGAACAGAAGATCGGGATTTGACAATCTCAGCCTGTCATTTTTATTTCTGCTTGACTATCATGCCTCCTACTGTTTTAACCTAGTTTTTAAAAAATTTCTTGTACGCGCTCCAGAAGCATCCTGCCTGTCACGAGTAGTTTTTTATTGCTGTGATATGTCATGCCAGGAGATTTGTTGCTGCTGAGAACATCTTTAGGGGATAACATGATTTAATGATCAAGCCCCTGTAAGTAACTATGTAAGCACTAACATATGCAAGAACACATCATCCGCAGACACTCTCATGTTAACAAAGATTTTCCAGTTCTGAAAAACTGGCCCAAATCTCAGGACTTCTCTTTGTGCTTTCCGTTCAAGTTCCCTCTGATGCCCTGATTACACACTCTGCAAAAAGCGTCAAGCGGGGTCTGGCGGGCAGGCCCGGGACCGTGGCATCCTTCCGCCCTGTCAGCGCCGCCAGCCGAGGGCCTGGCTGACGAGGGGTAAACGGGGGCACGGCACCGAGGTGGCCGGCCAGGGAGGGGCAGGGGGAGCTCACACCTTCCCTGCGCCCTCTGCCCTCCTCACGAGCCTGCAAGGCCAGCAAAGGCCTCGAGCTGGGTCCGAAGGCCCCCCAAGGCCCCCCTCGGTAGCATCTTCCGGGACTGTGCCCGCTGCACATGCATCCTTGCCCTTGCAGGCTTCCCTGGGGACCACCTCCAATGCCCAAGGTGGGTGGGTCCCTGTCACCAGAGACACAATCCCCGCCCGCCCCCCTCGCCCCACGTTTTTTCCCCAAGGCACCATATTAGGCTGTAAAGACCAAGAGGCAGATATTACTCTAATTGCTATTTCATGCCAGAAAAGAGGATGCCCGGACCAAATAAAAAAGGAGGTGATTGCTCAGTGGGGATATTTATTTATTTATTTATTTATTTTTAATGTTTATTTATTTTGAGAAAGAGTGAGCTCACGCAGGCGAGAGTAGGCGAGGGGCAGAGTGAGAGAAGGAGAGAGAGAGAGAATCCCAAGCAGGCTCTGTGACATCAGTGTAGAGCCCGATGTGGGGCTCAAACTCACCAAATGTGAGATCATGGCCTGAGCCCAAACTGAGAGTTGGGTACTTAACCAACTAAGCCGCCCCGGCGCCCCTTGGTGGGGCTATGCAAACGTCCACTGGGACAGCGGCAGGTGCCTGTGGCTCTGATGGACACAGTTCTGGACAGTGGTGAAGAGTAGTGGCAGCCAGAGGGCATCCATACCACCTGGAATCCTCATAGACTCTCCACCGTCCACCCCTTTGTGGGAGGGGGAGAGTGCGAGGGCAGGAGGGACTCCTCCTTGATGTATAGCCACAACAGGATGCCCTCCACGGCCCCTGGTGGGGCAGATTCGCGAGTGCCCTGAGTCTGGAGGGGAGCAGAGCCATGCACCCCACACAGATTCACCTCCGAGCACAGCAATGATGCTTCATGTCTAGGGGCAAAGGTATCCTCCTTAAGAGCTGCACAATTAGAGACCAAGTCAGTAGAACTGTACAGCTGGAGGGGACGCTCTGTAAAGGAGAAAATCCTCTTTCCCCCTTTAAAGAAAACGACCTGGCTAGCTCCTGGAATGAGGAAAAAGGGTGAGGGTGCAATACAAGGGAGGTGTTCTGCAGAGCAAAGTGCTGGGGGCTTGGGGGGGAGACCCTTTGAAGCAGGTAGGAAGGGAGCGAGGAGCCCCTTACGGTCCCCACTGAGGTCTGACTTCCCTCTGGGTACTTACGACCAGCCTCTCTTCCCTGTTCAGCCCCTGCTCCTGCTGGCCTCTCGCCCCAGGTGTGGGTAGGCCTACCTCTATTCAGACTGGGCTGCAGGTCAGGTTCGAACAGGCTCCGGGCTCCAGGGAAGAACATCCCAGTCACCTTCTTGTACTTCACTGACAGCCCCAAAACGGCATCATAAGCACATATAGATAATAACTATATCTAGATATATATACAATCAAAGCATGTTAGCCAATGTTTTATTTTAAAAAATCTACTTTAATTGACTTTTCTCCTCAAGGGCTTTATTTAGCTCAGTCCCTAAAGAAAAGAATGATATTGAAGACTGACAGATAAGTCTCTACTAAAGATGCCTTTGGTATGGGTTGAACTATGTCCCTAAAAAAGATGTGCTTTTGTGACCTTATCTGGAAGGTGAATGTGACCTTATCTGGAAGTAGGGTCCTTATGGACATGCTTGAGTTAAGACAAGGTCATTAATCCAATATGACTGGCGTGTTTCTAAGAGAGAGAAGGATGTGTGAAGATGCAGACGCACAGGGGAACGGTGGCCATGTGAAGACAGGGGCAGAGCTGGGAGTAATGGAGCCACAGCCAAGAATGCTTGGGGCTCCCAGAGCCACAAGAGGCAAGGAAGGATCCTCCCTGCAAGGATTCAGCAGGAGCAGGGATCTGCCGACCTCGTGACTTCGGACTTCTGGCTCTAAGAGAAACCAATTTCTGCCGTTTCACACACCCCAGTCTGTGATACTTTGCTCTACGCAAAGCAGACAAAATAAACCCCTCTGTCCTTCACTGGCCTAGAGGCCTTGTCCAAGTTTCATGACCCTTTACTCTCTGTTCCCTGAGCGTGAGTTCCTTCCCAAGACACTCGCTCCTCGGATGAAATGCAAATGGGTCTTGGCGGGCCCACCCCTGGCCTTCCAGATACATCCAAGTCCTAGAATGAACACAGCTAACACTCTCCAGCTAGAACTCCTACTGTCTTTCTCTGAAACATGTCTTCCCCCACAAAATGTTGTAGACAGAAAGACCCCCTCAAAACCTATCTTCAAAATTTCTCATTTCCAACAGCATTTACTGACAAACGATCATATACCAACTACAATTTGAGATCAGTGGGGCAGGTTCAAGTGACATAGACAGTCCCTGCCTTCAAGAAGCTGATGCTCTTCTGAGAAGAGAGTGTATATATTTATATGTCTTCAGTGGGCTTTACCTAACAGCATCTAATTCAGTATGAAATGCAGCGTGGAGCTCAGGTTCTCGGAGTTCTGAGAGCAGGCTCCATGCAGACAGGCTGGGGGAGCAGGAGGGCGACACTGGGAGGATTGGGGGGTGGAGGGAGACGGAATACTGTGGGACAGCAATGCGTCCACCTGCTCCCGGCGAAAGACCCAAGACTCAAGAACAACAACATGTTCCCAAGATTGTAGATGGACTTGGAGCCTAAGCCAGGGGGAGGTCCACGTGCCTTCAGATCGCTAAGGGGAAGTTGACTGGTCCACAGGGTAAAACGGGCAGAATGATAATTAGCTAGTCTGACCCCGAGTTGTGATGCTTTTTCTGCCCTGTTTCTATGGGTTTCCAAAATCCTTAGGGACCAGATGTAAGTAGTCACTTGCAAGAGCAATTCTCGAAAGATTAACAGAGCCCTGAAATGTCACGGCGACTCTCCAAAACGTTCCGTCCCTCCCTGCCATAATGAGCACGGCAGCACGTGGTGCGGAGCAAGGCTGGGACTGTACGAGGTGTCTCACGCGTGCTCACCGAGACACGCTCCACAAATAGCCCCGCAGGCGTTCCTCAGCCCAGAGCCGAGGATGCCAGAGGCTGTTAGCAGCTGGGGACTGTGAAGACCAGAAACAGGCCTTAGCGATATGGCCACAATCTAGCTCCTGGTGGTAAGGCTCTTATCACACTCACTCCCCCGCCTACTGCGTGGAGAACATTCTTCCAGGAACGGCTCCGCTGCCTTTACACTCTGTTATTTGCACGCCTGGTCTGTGAACACCAGGCAGCCGAGTGTAGGGTGCCGTTGGGATGGATTTTCGGGACGCTGGCCTCGCTGAGTGCTCCAGACAGTCAAAGAGTGGACACCCGGCGGTCCCAAAAACCAGCTCGCACGCCAGGGGGACCGAAGGATGAAATGTTTGCAAGTGTCACCGAGATGCTGCAGCGCTCTGTTGAGCTTCTGTGAATTTCTCTGGTTCCTAAGGAGCTTAGAAACCACGATGCCTCTCTCTGCTTGTTCCGTAGACCCAGACCTGTGTCCTCTTCTGCCCTTCCTTCTCCTCGGGCTGAAGTGGGCAATCTTCAAGGAGTTGCTGCAAGTGTCCAGACAGGTTCATCACCCAAGTTATTATCTGGAGAACGTCTGTGTGTAGGTATTTTGCTACCTGCCTGCTAGGTCTGGAGACCTTCCTATTTGATCTACCTGGTGAGGCAGGCCAGGTCACCCGGGCACCGAGACAAGGATCCAGGCCGGGGCCCCTGCCCAGTTCCCCAAGTGAAGCAGAAACACATCTGCCATCTCTCCTTCCGCAGACATAATGTGTCCTTGAAAAGAAATTATTTTTTATTACAGAAAAGGGGTCAGCACACCTCTTTTGGTAAAGGGTCAAATAATAAACATTTCAGGCTTTGTGAGACCCATGGTCTCTGTTTCAACTACTCAGGTCCCCACTGAAGTGTGACAGCAGCCACAGATGATGATAAACACATAAGTATGGCTGTGTCCCAATAAAACTTTATTTATAAAAGGCAGGGGGACAGAGTTAGTCTGCGGGCCGTTCTCCTGTCAATGTACATACACAGAACTCTTTTTGAACAGCCTATTGTAATGTTAGGCGTGCTCTTACGGACACCTTTATTTCTCCCAACACCAGCAGCAGGTAGGCCGATGTCACGTACATTCATTTTCTATGAGGCTCCCTAACAACTTATCTGATGCCAACAGTTAGCAAATGATGGAGTAGAAGATTCAGACCCAGCCCTATCGTTTCAAAGTCCCAACACATCTTCCACCACACCAGCATTTTCCAGAGTGTGTCTCTCCCTACTAATACGGGTTATGTAAAAGAGGAATTCTGGAATCCAAGAAGTTTAGGAAACTCCACATTAACCGAGGTTAAGGAGGCTTTTAATGTTTATTATGAATTTCCAAGTGGGGATTACAGCATGCTGAGTTTTCTAAACACAGTAGATGCCAGAACCCTTTTACTTTCCTGTCAAAGCATCTCTCAGGACTCCATGCTTCTTGGATCAGAGTCTGGGAAGTCCTTTATGAAGCATAAATGCAAGCTACAGAGAAGAACGCATTTTAGAGAAGAAATGTCAGATGGGGAAGTGGGACAGGGTGAGGCCCCACGGCAGCCCACCTGAGACAGACCTAGATTCTGATCAAACCGTGGGCCAGCACAGAGATAACTGAATGAAACAGGAACCCCTGCACCCCTAGATTCAAGCTCAATGTGACCCAGGTAACCAAAAGAAGCGAGGAGGGAAATGTAGTTTGCTTTTCCCACACCAGAGGTGCCTCTGCTTTTTCTCCTCGCTAGGAGGAGTTACTAATCTGATTAGTCACCATCCAAGTTGATAACTGGGCCTCTTTTCCCTTGCAATCTCGTGAGTAGAGGGAGCAGGACCCAGTCAAGAAGCAGCATGAGATCTGGTTACCGTCCATAGTTTCTACGGAAATACTCCTTTTTATGATGCCAAATGCCAGTTCCAGTGAATACAATATTTCATTGAGCCAATCACAGAAGTGAGTGTCCCCTGAGAAAGATGTGGATGATCTTTTAACATTTTGACTAGAAACCCAGGAACATCTGAACTCCATGTGCAAACACCCCATTGCCCTCCAGGATTCTGAAAGGAGTGATACTAAAGGAACAATAAACGGATAAGAATCCATATTCATGTTCTTTTTTTTATTACTATTAAAAATGTTTTTTAATATTTATTTATTTTTGAGAGAGAGAGACAGACAGACAGACTGTGAGCTGGGGAGGGGCAGACAGAGAGGGATACACAGAATCTGAAGCAGGCTCCACATTCTGAGCTGTCAGCACAGAGCTCAAACTCATGAACTGCAAGATCATGACCTGAGCCGAAGTCTGACACCCAACTGACTGAGCCACCCAAGTGCCCCTCCAACTCTTTTTTTAAAAATTTTTATTGTTTTTTGAGAGAAAGAGAGAGAGAGAGAGAGAGAGAGAGAGAGAGAGAGAGAGAGACAGCAAGTGCACAAGTGGGGTCAGGGTCAGGGTCAGGGTCAGAGAGAGAGGGAGACACAGAATCCGAGGTAGGCTCCAGGCTCCAAACTGAGCCCAGAGCCCAACACAGGGCTCGAACTCACCAACTGGGAGATCATGACCTGAGCTGAAGTCTGACACCCAAAGGACTGAGCCACCCAGGCACCCCCATATTCCCATTCTTAACAATGGCACCAATGCCCCTAAATTCCCAGGGCGACTTCCTCTAGTAAAACCAGGACTGGGGCCCACAGCCGAAGCTCACGGTCTAAGTGAAGGGTCTGCTCACCCTCTACCATCAAATCCAAGAATCCAGCACTCTGATGTGTTTGTGAGGAGCCCGCCTCCCAGGGATCCTGGCTCAGTTTAGTAGTGATGCTGCATGTAGGGAAAGAAGATGTGCAAGAGAGGGATGGCTTGCGAGCTTCAGGGACTAGGGACAAGGAGACACAAAAGAGGGAAATGTGGCTTTTAAGTCTCACTGGAGCTTTTTGGCTGTACTGCCTACTGCAAGGCAGAGAACTTAATGCTTGTCACTGGACGCTGTCTGTCTCTCCAGTCACCTCACCAGGGAGGATTCTGGGATGCTGAGAACATCTCTCCCCTTCAGTCCTTCGGAGCGTGATTCAACAAGCAGTCCCTGAGCGTCTGTAACTGCAGAAAGCAGATATCACTGCCTCCCAAAGAGCGTGTGGGAGAAGCTTGCTGGGAGGGGAGGTCCGACTGGGATGACGAGAGCCTCGATGGAACACGGGCGAGACGGCAAAAATGCCCACCTCCTCCTTTTGTGAGCAGGTGCTCCTCATGCTCAGGGGGCACCTGAGAAGGGCTTGCAACCCCCAGAGACTGCAGGGTCTCTCTGCAGGAAACATAAGACCTAGAACACACACAATTCCTCTTCACAAGCAATGCGCGATCTCATATGTCTATCTTAAGCTTTCCTGGCGCAAAGTAATGGAGCAAAGAGATGCCCAGGTCCTAATCCCCAGAACCGGCGACTGTGATCTTATTTGAAAAAAGGGTCTTTGCAGATGGAAGCAAGTACTGGATGTTGAGACGCAGAGACGGTTATGGATTATCCAAGTGGGGCCTGAATCCAATGACAACTGTCCTCAGGGAAGATGCACAGATGAAAAGGTGGTGTGGAGATGGGGGCAGAGATGAGAGGGATGTGCATGCCACCAAGGCAAGCCAGCAGTCCCCGGAAGTGGAAGAGGCCAAGAACAGATTCTCCCCTAGAGCCTTTGAGGGGAGCACAGCCCCACGGACACCTTGCGTTTGGACTGGTAGCCTCCAGAACCGTGAAGGAATGAATTTCTGGGGTTTTAAGTCTCTAAAGTGTGGTAATTTGTTATAGCAGGAACAGAAAGTAATAAAAGTCCTCATTTTTAAAATGCATTTTTTGTTTTATTTCAAATGTGTGCCACACGCACTGAGCAATTCACTAACACGGAGCTTCTGCAAGTCTATCTATACTTCCAAGGATCTAGACCTCATGGGTGGCCCATCACACAGACCTGGTCTCAGCCCCTCTCCATGGAGAGGACAGGAATCTTCTCATAGAACCAACCAATGGAGTTGGAGGTGGTCGCGGACTTTCATCAGTGTCTTGACTTGTGTTTTAGAGAAAAAACTAAGGTACTGCCACCAAATTCAGACCCGCCTTCTCTCTCTGCTCAGAACAGTTGGGGACACCTCGTTGACAGCTCCCTTCTGAGCTACTGAGGTGGGATTCCAGCTGGCTGACTTAGCTGCGTAGTGCAGACCTCCCTGTCCGCTCTCCCCGGTTAATCCAGGACAGTGTTTTAAGGGTGTCTCAGTTCCCCACCTTGGAAGAAGTTGCTGCTTCACCCACAGTGGATTCTTGTCTCCCCTGAGAAAGTACAAGGGTGAGGGTGGGGCCTGGGTGAAGCAACTCAGGTTCCCAACTTGCACATTTACACAGAAGGCTTTTTGTGTTTTAATCAGTTAGGTCAAAAGGCATAGCAGATTTTGAAGACATGAGATGACCAAAAGGCACCTCCCCCTCCAGGATTTGAATAAGCCCATTTCAATTACGTTTCTGATAGGAAGGCACTTAATTTGTTCTAATAAACAGATATCCAGTGAGAAGGCAGGCAGCTGTAAGCAAATTCTAGTAAGAAAACAATAGGCAGTGTTCTCAGTAGTCACTTTTCGACTTTTAGGGTCTGGTGTTGTATTTTTCCACTACCAAAAAAAAAAAAAAAAAAAAAAAAAAAAAAGACTATGCATAGGAAAAAAAAGGAAACTGGAAGTTACTGCCAAAACAGATCAGTTCCACCAAAAATGCACCAACGAGCACTCTTTTCCCTGCCCTGGAAATCATGTGGCTCTCTCCACCCTTCTAAATGACACTGTCCTGATACACTTTATTTTCCCACTAACTATACAGAATGGAGATATTAGCTGATAACACGGCCTGTAATGCGTTTAGCAGAATGTGGGTTTCTTCTTCTTCTTCTTTTTTTTTTTTTTTTTTCCAAGAGCACAACCAAGTTCTGGATTACAAGGCTTTAGAAATTATGGCCAGTATTTCTCTGTTTTGTTTTGTTTTTCCTTTTTATTTTGCAAAACCGTGCTGCCTGTCTCTTATAGTGTACCACAGATGGGACCCAGAGGCTGCAGCAATAATCCATACATAATCATTTCAAAGAAATCACAGCCAAAGAAGGGGTGCATGAATACTGCATTTGGATTTTACCCAATACGTGTGTGTCCCTCCGTTTGTGCCAAATGATATTCCATAAATCATAAATATTCCAGAGCCTTAGAGAAAAGAGTGACAGTGGCATCAGTTTCTAAGTTAAAGGCAACTATAGTGTTGATGTAAAGACAGCGGCCAATAGCCTCAGGTTTGGTCATGATTTGGGTTCAAGAAATCCACCAGCGTGAGAACCCTGCCTGGTCCCGACACTTACTTCCCACAGAAATGAGAGCGTACGACTCCTTCACGGTAGTTTCGAATAAAGCCAATAATTTGTTTCCAGCTGGTACAATTGTTTAATAAAATGCCGGCTGGGTCTCCCCAAGTAATATTCTCCTCTCCTCAGCAACAATGAAAATTACCCTGTCTTGGGGACCACTAACTCAATCCATACAAAATGTTCTCGACTTGAAGTACCATAAGATTTTCAATGACAGTCATTTGCCATATGGAGGGATGGAAAAAAAAAGTTTCAGAGATACATAGTAAACGGGAGAAGGAAAAAAAAATCTTAACAGAAGGCTGAAGCCATTTCGCTATTGTAATAATTATTCCTGTAATGTTTTAATCAAAGGAAGCAGCCTGTCTCCCTCCACTCATCTATATTCAAACCACGACACTTTGTAGGTGTTAATCTCCACGCCTTCAGGCTGTTACAAGGCAGCGGATATTGGCAGTCCCTGAATTGTAGAAGCCCGTATGATAACAGTACCTGGCACTGCCCTTAATTATCTCAATTATGTTAATAGGTGTTGTTTGTCAACAGCTAGAAAGCGAGGAGACCCAGACCGTCAGGCAATTGGAGAGATCGGTTTGTAGATGGAGGTTTGGGCAAAGAAGGTTTCCTTTCTGTTAGGATTTTTTCAACTTTTCAAAAAAGGATTTTATATTTATGAGAAACTAAAAGATCACTCATAATCTCAGCTAGTCTGCATTTTCTTAAAGTCATTTGTCCAATGTGGTTTCAGTAGTTTTTATTTCTTCTTCCTCCCAAGTGACCGAAAACAATATATATAACAAACATAAATGACTGGATGGATGAATAAGTGAATGAGTACAAATGTTATATACACAGAACATAGGGAATAAGAGTGATTTATTTTCTAAATAAATACATTTTAGAAATTAAATTTAATACAACGAACTGGTAGCACATACTTTTGAATGCAACAGGAAAGCACCGTGGGCCCTCCATATAAAAGCGAATGATGCTATTTAGTATTTAAAACCCTAACACTAGCTGATCTTTTTCAGAGCAGGATAGTGAAGCTTGTATAATAAGCATCCTGGTCATTTTTCTAGTTTCCTGGCGCAAACTGCTGGGTTGAACCCAGCCTAGTCTTACCCAGCCAGAGACCACAGAAGTGAATTTGGTTAATGGCAATTGAATTATTGGCTAGTCACCGATCAAACACACACAGGGTATGTTCCCATATCAGCAAAGGAAGAGAGAAAGAAGTGTGTGTTTGTGTGTTGTTTTTCTTTTCTTTCTTTCTTTCTTTCTTTCTTTTTTTTTTTTTTTTTTGAGAGAGACAGCACACGATCGAGCAGGGGAGAGGGGCAGAGCGAAAGAGAGAAAGAGAGAGAGAGAATCTTAAGCAGACTTCATGCTTAGGAGGGGCTCTATCCTGTGATCCCTGGAATCATGACTTGAGCCAAAAATCGAGAGTAAGATGCTTACCCTCGGACTGAGCCACCCAGGTGTCCCATAAGTGTGTGTTGTTTTTCTTAAGCCATGTCCTCTTTATTACCTACCCTGAATTCAAAACTTTAATGAGTGTTTCCCAAGCCGCCTGGGCTGATCACCACCTAATCACTGGAGGGAGAAAAAAAGAGCAAGGGCTTGCCTGAATGTTTGGGTTCTAATTCAACACTCAGAGCCACAGTCTCCTCATTTGTGGAAATAATGCTTATCAAACGGGTTGTTTTTTTTTCATGTTTATTTATTTATTTTGAGGGGATAGGGGCAGAGAGAGACAGAGAACCCCAAGCAGGCTCCACACTGTCAGTGCAGAGTCCGACGCGGAGCTTGATCCCGTGAACTGTGAGATCATGACCTGACCCAAAATTAAGTCAGACGCTTAAGCAACTGAGCCACCCAGGTGGCCCCAAACCAGTTGGTTTTTACCAGCCAGCTCTCACAGCCTTTGTGTTGTGGCTTGCTGGAGAGGCTAGCAGAGTAGGGAAGCGAAAGGGGGTCGGAGTAGAGACTGGCATATTACTGTTCTGCCAGAAGCACCAAAAGGCGCTGGAACTTTCTAAAGTCCATCGAGACTCTCTAAATGTGTGACTATTTGAGAAGAGATCTTGCACAGCAAGGCAGCAGAATGGAGAGCTCGAGGTGACTGGTGAAGGGCCTGGTTCTTCCCATGACTAGCTGTGTGATCTTGGTAAGAAACTGAACACTTCTGGGCCAAATTCCTTACCTGTAAAACAGCACCAATACGATCACCCTTTCATTGGGTTATCTGTAAGAATTAAATGAAGTAAGAAAGAAAATTTATAAGCTATCAAATGCCTTGCAGACGTCAGTCTTTCCTGTCCCTTTTTAAAGGCAAATCCAGGGGCGCCTGGTGGCTTAGTTGGATGAGCATCCAACTTCGGCTCAGGTCATGAACTCATGGTTAGTGAGTTCAAGCCCTGTGTTGGGCTCTGTGCTGACAGCTCAGAGCCTGGAGCCTGCTTTGGATTCTGAGTCGCCCTCTCTCTCTCTGCCTTCCCCCACTCATGCTCTGTCTCTCTCTCTCTCTCTGAAAAAAAAAAACAACATTAAAGAAAAGGCAAATCCTGTTTCTCCATTCCGAGTCCTCTTATTTTCACTGAGATGCTAGACATGGCACCCTCCCAGAGTGAATTTTAGTCCAATCCATACAACACCCAAGATTTTCCACTGAGAAGTGACTGACCTCCTTGGTCACGTGTTAGAATTTAATTCCATAGAGAAAGAAAAAAAATATTGTTTCTTCTTGCAAAAGGGAGTTTTTTTGTTTGTTTGTTTTTTAAATAATACTGATTGGAAATGAAGCCAAATCAAACATAAGTTTGAGGTTTCTGCCTAAAAAGAACTGAAGAGAATGTAGTCTACAGGGGCCCTGATCACCGACAAGTTGACTGGGACAGTGGGGCCTTTTCCTGCTCTGCATCCAGGGTGGGCCAGGGGTAGGGGGCCGGAGGGAGCCCTGGACCCCGTGTTGCTAGCAAGGCAGTGGAACCCGGATTAGCGTTCTTCCCAACAAGATCTGAATTATGGTAGGCTTCCCAGGTACCATATAGAACACCCAGTTAACTTTGAGTTTCAGATAAACAACAAATAGTTTCTTAGAATAAGTATGTCCCACATATTGCTCAATCTGGCCATCCGAAACTGCTGCCGGAGGAACCACAGCAATCCCCCAACTCAGTCTTCATTTTATGTATGAGAAAGAGGAGGTCCGGGAGATAAGGCTGCTTGTCCGCATCAACAGCAGCAGCGGCTGGCCTAGGAGCGCCCAACAGAGCTGACTTTCTCCCTACAGCAATT
Source organism: Cryptoprocta ferox (assembly GCA_028646485.1). Lineage (NCBI taxonomy): Eukaryota > Metazoa > Chordata > Mammalia > Carnivora > Eupleridae > Cryptoprocta > Cryptoprocta ferox. The sequence goes on along the minus strand of CM053577.1, from coordinate 135,119,826 downwards.
TTATGACTGGTTTTTTATTTTATTTTACTTTTAAATTTTTTAAATGTTTATGTATTTTTGAAAGAGAGAGAAAGAGAGAGAGAGCAGGGAAGGGGTAGAGAGGGAGAGGGAGACACAGAATCCAAAGCAGGCTCCAGGCTCCAAGCCATCAGCACAGAGCCCAACGTGGGGCTTGAACCCGTAGACTGTGAGATCACGACCTGAGCTGAAGTTGGATGCTCAACCGACTGAGCCACCCAGGCGCCCCTATGACTGTTTTTTTTTTTTTTTAAAGACATTGAATACACAGCACCCTCAACTTTCCTGAATGTCTGTTCACATAAATTCAGGAAACTACTGAGCTGTGATTAGTGGTTGCTGTTTTTATACCAAAGCCTCTGTGTGTTTGTGGCCAACAGAAACAGCAAGTGCTAAAAGGTTAATTAATGACCATCTACACCTACCTCTGCTGACCACAGGAGGGGGCTTTATCTAAGGTCAGTGATTTCACAGGATTTCCACCATGACCTAACTTGAGACAAGTAAGTCATTGAGCCAGAAAGGGGCAGATTAAAGAGAAGGAAGAGAGGGGCAGACCAGGAATGGACTTTTACCTCAGAATGGAGAATCCGGGGCACCTGGGGGGCTCAGTCGGTTACACACCCAACTTCGGCTCCGGTCATGATCTCATGATTCATGGTATCGAGCCCAGCATCGGGCTCTGTTGCTGACAGCTCAGAGCCTGGAGCCTGCTTCAGATTCTGTGACTCCCCCCCTCTCTCTGCCCCTCCCTGCTCGCACTCTGTCTCTGTCTCTCTGTCTTTCTCTCAAAAATAAACATAAAAAAAAAAGAAGAAGAAGAACTGAGAATCCAGATATCTGTGTTTGGTCACAGTCCTACCCTTTTGACCTTCGTCCTTTGACCCCGATCTACCTACTGACCCAAGGATGCCCTTGTCTCGCCCCCTTTCCACCGCTGGGGCACTTGTGGGTGTGCTCATCCCTCCATGCTCCTCCATTTCTCCCCTACGAAGGACCAGGACTGGCAAGCGTTTGCATGCAGATTTCTACCTCAAGGTCGAAGCATGCAACAAAAAAGCCGCGTGGCACCATTAGAGCTGGGTTTGAAAGAAGGGGAACGCTCGCCGTGTTTTAGGTGGATACGGGGGGATAGACGTGACACTCCAAAGCTTCCGTTTCATGAATATAAATCAATACTTTTTTTTTCCTTTTCTTTTCAAATATTTTCACCTTGTGCTATGAGACACTTGGTACACACAAAGCATTATAAAAAGAATGCTAGGAGACAAGCTTTGTCTCATCACTTTTTCTCCCCACACTTCAGAGCTGGCCAAAACACTCGAGCTCTGTAATTGGCCGAGTCTCAATGCCTGCAAAGTGTTTTTGGAACCGATATTTATTGTACCCTCTTGTGTGACTTTCCTTTAGCAGCTCACATGGCCCACCAAGGGACTTTCCCTTTCGTGTTCAGCAGTTAGCACTGAATCTCCCTGGCAAGGCTCTCGGTGACTGCACAATCTCACACCTGCCAGAGCTGGAAAGTTCTGGAAATACGGACTCTGGGCCAGACATTCCTTTGGAGCACTTCACCTCAGCCAGTTCCGCATCCTCCCAGCTGTTAGACAAGCAACCAACTTCGTGAACTTGGTTAAACTTTTCGCAGTGACAGTGTGCACGGAGCATATCCAAGATCCCAAGTGGATGCCAGGGTCCTCGGTTCTAACCCTGGCTCTCACGCTGCCTCTCTTAATGCCCCACTTTTTATATCACGCCTCGCGCTGTCCAGAGCACCCTCACATCTGATCCTCCTTTGTTCTTTGTGACGGTTCTGTAGGACGGAATGGGCAGGTTCAGATCAAGGGGCACCTTCGGAGGGTTTACCTCGTGCCAGGTGCTTTGCACGGCATTTTCACGTCTTCTATCTCATGTGATCCTGCTGGCAATCCTACAAGGCGGGCAAAGGGAAGGTACCCACCATGCAGAGGAAAACCTGAGCATTTGGAGAGTGGAAAGCCCCAGGGCTGAAAGCTGACTCTTTTCTGCACTGTATATCCTCTGCTTTAAATTCTGTGCCTCCGTTAGAATTCTCTCCCTAACTACGCTGAGCCTAAGAAATGGCACCTGCCCAACGGAATGATATCTTACTTGCATAGATGTGCACTCACGTTAGACTTAAAAACAAAGACCACAACTTGTTACTTATGCCTATTCATGGCCTCTTTATTCCTGGACAAAGAACTGGCCTCTACCCAGGCCACTGGATGGATAAAGCTTCTCGAAGTTAGAGGAACAGTGCTGGGTGCCTCTGCTCTGAGCTCCCGGAACCCCTTCAGCCTTCTCTGCAGTATTTGATTAGTAATAAAACTGCTAATGTGCAAATTCTCTGTATTTAGCATTTGACCGAAGTAATACAACATGAGGTGTACAAGGAGAAAGCTAATCATCTACCCAATCCCATCTCCCCACAGTAACCAAATTAATATGGTGCTAGGCATCGGTACACACATTTTTTCTTGATCATATAAATACACAAGCTTATACTTATATTTGAGTTTGCTGGCGTTTCCCTGAAAAAGACTCATACATTTTTCATTACTGTAAAACTCTTTTCGTCTTTCTTCTTCTTCATGGCTTTTGTTTTGTTTTGTTTTTTGGTTCATAATATATCATGGATATTCCTAAATCTAATTCTTCCCTAATTTCTTTATGCGTACACACACACACACACACACACAAATAATATCACATAAGGGGATATCATATAAGAAATAATGGTAGCACAAAAATTCCCATGTAGTGGCTATACCGTAACTCCTCTTTTTGATCTCTGTTTCTGGCTTTTTGCCACTATGAGCAAAGTTGGAATGAACACCGTTGAAAGTGCAGGGAAGGGATAAAAAGCCCAATCTTTTCCTCTACCCACTTAGGTTACTGTGGCCTGCTCCTAAAAGTGATGAAAGACAGATTCACAGGAGAAGAGTTTACTTCAGGTGCACACAGGAGTTTTATAGGAAAGAACGGAGAATCAAAGCAGTGGTTAAGGCCCCAGAGTGTATATACTATTTTAACAAAGGGTGACGAAGTGTGGGAAAATGACCAAAGGAAAGAGGGGTTGGGCCTCCCGAACGGGAAGCTCTAGGGAGGCACATATATGTGGAGACTAGTGTTAGACAGTGGTCAGGCTTGTTTAGGCAGAATCAAGGAAATGCTGTCTCCAGTGACAAGGAGTCATCTCCCCCCACCCCTCCCCCACCAGCTTTGGGAGGGGAAGTAGGGAGACCTTCACAAAGGGAATATGGACCCTGTATTAGGCATAAAAAGGGAGGGCAGGGTTGCTCCCGTGACTCCTCCAACTCAAAATTACACTTCTTTCAAAGTGGCATATTTGGGGGGTGGCATCCTCTGATCTTGTTCAAATGTATGTTCTTAAATATAATTTATATAGAATAGATTCCACTCCCCTCCCCCCCCCAAGCAAAGTGCTGAGTTAAAAGCATATGCGCATTTTATGTTTTATAGATATGGTCAGATTACTCTCCTAGAAGGCTGGGATAATTCACCTTTCACCCGGCAAACGTGAATCCCTAAGCACCCCAGTCTTCCACATCGGGCTGGCTTTGGTGTTCGTTGGTTAGCTCAGCCAACCTGATGGATGTGCAGTGGCACCTCCTTGTGATTTTAATTTGCATTTTGTTCCCTACTAGGGAGGATTGAACATCTTTCCACATGGCTATTGGACCATTTGAATTTGCTTTCTCTGAGCTCCCCATAATTGTTTAATTGTTTTCCCTCTCTCCTTGGGGTGTAAACTCTACTACAGCAGGTACGGAGTATGGCTTGTTATTCTGGTATTTCTTTCTGGCTCCTAAGAGAGCTGCTGGCAAATAGTAAGCACAAAATAAAGAGTTGCTTAATGAGTAAGTGAATAATCCTTCCACCTAGCATTTCTTCCTGTAGGAACTATATTAAAGAAATAATAATGGCTATATGTAAGGCTAAACTCACAAAAATATTCATTACAGGATTGTTTATAACTGGAAATAAAGCAGGTAATGATATTTGATAGAGAAGGAAAGTAGTAACAATAACTTTCATTTAGTGTAAACTCAGGTAGTAGGTTAAAAGTTTTTTTATATAATTTATCCTGTTTAATCCTCATACTATAGTACATTTGAAAAAGCTATTACAATACTGCATGCATAATAAAATCCTAATTGTTTAAGGAAATGCTTCTGTATGCATAAATAACTGGAAAAATATATACCACTGTCTACAGTTTATATGTGTGAGGATAAAACAACGTATTATTTTTATTTTTGTTTTGCTTACACCTACTTTTATCTAAGTCTTCTCTACCTCCTGTCATAAGAAAAAGCATGTAAGGAAAGCTAGCCCTTAATGATATTCTAGTATGTAGTGCTTTCTTCTTGGTCTTTTTAATAGGTGCTGTATGTATACATACATATGCATAATATACATTATTATATGTAATAAAGTATAAGTATATGCACACAAAATAATAAATATTCTATATAACAAAGTATATATATTCTAAATATATCTGTATATACATAGAGACCTCTCTTCACACACACATATATAAATATATATGTATATAAAAGCCAAATAAAGTGTTATAATAAAAACTAAAGCTGATAAATACCCAATGAAATAGCTCATTGGCCATCTCATTTTTCCTTCATAATATATGTCCTGGGGCTTGCTTCCCCATGAATGAGGTATATTTGTCTCCTCAGTCTTTTAGGGTCGGCCTAAAGGGCCATTAATCATTCTGTCTGGATCTCAGAGAGAACCCTCTGGAAACAGGGAGAGAGGTAACAGGCCCATTCAGCCTTGGCAGCAGTGATGGAGGTGCCCAGCCACTGGGATGGAACTGGGCACAGGCATGAAAGTGATGATGAAGAAGGCCATTTCCTGCCTCGCTGGCCCGTGCCGCAGGTGAGGCACCCACCCGCCCCGCTCACACGCTCAAAACAGTTCTATCCCCTAACGTCACACGAAAGTGAATGAGGTTTTCCTCCCCATGGAAATCAGGACTGGGATCCAGACAGCAGAGTTGAAATGAATAGTGAGCACTACAACATGAAAACCAAGGAGCAATTGGCAATAAAACATAAGGAATCTTTCCCGTTAGAGGCAAAAACACCCCAAAACCAAACAGGTAAATAAATCAGAAATTAAGAAAAAAAAAAGCCTACTCTAGTTATCTCAAGTGTTTTACCTAAAATTCCCTTTCTGGGGAGCAGTGACCTCGATGGAAGTTGTGGTAAGCAAACCACTCCCCCATTCCCTGTCCCCTTCATCTCTGTTGGTTTAAGCTACTTCTAAGGACCTCGTGGGCATGAAGCAAAGCCCAGGCCCATCCAGGGGCTCAAGGAAGCCTGTATGGAGACACAGTGCAAATGGCGCAGGTCAATCCCCAAAGAATCAAAGTAAAAGCCATAATGTAAGTATGAGAATTGATCAAACCATGTCTTCTTTCATGGCCTCTAGGTCAGCGAGCATCTCCCTCCTAACCGTCCCGTTGTGCGTCTTTCCGATAGTTCAATGCCAAGACACCCTGGCCCCTTCTGTGAACCAAGGTCAGGTGTCAGTGGAAGTCAGCATGGCGGGTAGGGGTATTCCCACGTCTTTACTAAAGTCTTAAAATAAATTCCTTCTTACTCAAGAGACTTGGGTCCGTCATAAACTAACTACAGCTCCCTTGACCCAGGCAGGGAGTTATTCCTACAGAGGCAGGTCCTCAGCTGGACAGGGAGGGACAGAGCCCAGCTGGTGTCAGGTGCCCATGAGCTCTGAATGGCTAGCATCTCTTCTATCACCCCTTCCCCCCAAAAGGATTCTCTTCCTTATCCCGCCTGTGTTTATTTGTCCTTCTGCACCTGACCTGACAGGGAGCCTTGCCTGTTCCTGACACCGGGCACCGTGCTGCAGAGGCACGAAGCCTCCCTCCCAGTCACAAAGGGAAAGTGCCAGAAGTCAGGGAGGGGCAGGAGAGGCAGACACAGAAGCAGCCAGCCCAGTCGAGGCGGCTGAACCGGCACACAGAACCCCCTCCAGTTGCTGCGGTAGAAAATACAGATTCTGTCTGGAGCATCATCGGCTCACGGAAGCCCACGGTTCGGCTTCTCGGCAGGTCTGGGAGCCAGCTGAGTTCTCACTGACAGTCTCAGCTCTGCCAGAGAGGGAGCACTGAGCCACAGAAACGGGCAAGAATGATCGGCTGAGAACAACGAGGGCTCTTTTGGGGGATGTCTGAGAAAGGGTTATGAAATATTCACAGGTGTCAGTCGAGGGGAGGCCTGGGTCCCCTCCCGGCTCTTCCACTGGCTGCCTGGACCCCACCGGGGCATCCCCAGCCTCCCTGTGCCTCCGTGTGCTCCCTATGCAAGGACTAAAGGAGTGAACGGATTTAAAATGCTGAGAATTCCGCCCGCCACAATGTATTTTTCATTATTACCTATTTTTTAATACTTTAGGACACGGAATGAAGACTGATTAAAACACAGAAACACCTCCCCCCATTGTCCCCCAAACCTGAATGCTTAACAAACTAGTTCTGGTGTTCAAGTGGGGCTGGCTACTTGAAGATGTCTAGGTACTAGAACTTCGCAAAGTTGAGCTGACAAAATGAGCAGAAGAGAAGCAAGGACTCCTCAAAGACCCATAAAGAAGGGAGACGTAGGTATAAAAATGCACGATGGCCTCCTCGGCTCACCGTCCGTCCAGCACACACAATGGGGGGTGAAGAGACAGGACCGTGGTTGGCTGACAGACTTTCGAAGTCCACCTGAGAGGCCGAAGTCCTTCACAGCAATTATTCACATGGTATTTTCGCTGTGCACAGAAAAAAAAACTCCCGAAGCATTTAATTTACAGATGCAGAAACCTCAGTGACTTCTCACGCGTTTCTCAAAGCCGCTGTTGGAGCCAAACATTATCGTGAAGTGCGTGGGGACCGGTACATGTCTGGGTTTGGGTTATTTTTCCCCCCATATGAAGACAGTTTTATTTTGTCCAAGGCTTTGCTCACCAGGCAGTCATAGACAGAGATTCAAGTTAGGATTCCTGTTTCCCACTTTTCTTCCTAGAGCACATGGCTCCCTGCCTTCTTTTGGACTCTTTGACTTAAGATATTTATCATTTCGGCGGGGGGGGGGGGGGGAGATGTGCTTTGCCAAAAGTATTTTGGTCTCAGGCAGAAAACAAAAAAATAGCTGCATTTCAAAAATGATCCAACTGTTGTTAGGTTTCTGATTTTTGAATCCCCCCCAACTGGTTTAAAAGAAATTCCTGCCATTTGAAATAATTACCTGAATCTCCTGAGAAGCTTTAAATCATGATAGGCAATTCAATAGATCCCTGGCTTCGCCAAGGCCATCTGCGTGTGTGGGGAGCTGTAAGCAACAGAGTGGAGCCAGAGGTAGTAACAGGAGGACACGTGGCAGGTGTAAGGTCTCTTCCCCGAGAAGAGACCACATCTCCAGGTAGCTCTGATAACATCCCCATGACTTCTTGTCAGCATGATACCTCCAGCACGGTTTTGTTGAGAAAGGCCTTTTGGGCCGGCAAGACCACGTGGGTGCAGACCCCACGCTTGTTTTTCACATTGAATAAGTTAGAGGAAAACAGAGGTAGAAGGCATTACTTCAAAGACATAAACTTTCTTTTCCACAATTATCTACAGCAGAGTGGGTGCCTGAGAACACAGACGGAAGGAAGGCAGGGAGGCTACTGTAATGTGGTCATCTGGTACCAAGAAGAACAAAGGAGTCTTCCGGCCCCAGAGCATCGACATCTACTGGACCCGGTTACTTTGAGGCACGGAACGGTTGACCAAGAAGACCCATTATGCATGTAGGCAGAAAGAATGCTCAGCCTCAAATACATACTGTGATCAAAGACAGCTTTTGACTTGCAATCACTTCACTTACCAACCTGACAATTCCTTCTGACGGAATAAAAGAGGCTGGTGAGGAAATCAGAACTGATCTGCACAAGCCTAGGCAAGGGTAGAGTTGAAGTCTGTAACTTTAGTGCACTCAGTACCTGTGGTGAGGCCCCATGCCTTGCGAGAGCTGGGCCGCAGACCTCCCTGGAGGCCCTCCAGCAGCAGACAGGAAGAGAGAAAGATGAGCAGCCACGGGAACCAAGAGCAAATCCACTGCCACTCTCTTGAGACCGGCCAGGAAATGAGTTTCAGGAAAGGCAGTGACTGAGGGGTACTGGCAAGGAATGTACATGAGACTCAGACAAAACAGGCAGGAGGTGAATGGACATGGGATGAACGCAGGGCAGGAGTTGAGAGCATCTAAATGAAACTCGAGGATCCTTCTGGACTTCATGAGTGGGAAGATGGCATGCAAGGTGCTTGAGCCAGGTTGGGGGTAACGGATGAAGACAGAACAAAAGATTCTAATCACAGACTCCAGAGCAGCAAATAGTGAGTTAACTCGAGCAAGGTCAGGAGAGAATGCTGGGTTAATGTGGAGAAGTGGCTCTCCGGAAAGGACCTACTTTATACCCAAGCCAGTGGTTGTAAGAGGAAAACTCACCCTCAAATCTATTTCTAACCTGAGCGCCCGGAATCATATCCAGTGGATAACTTATACTTCTGTACTCCTCATTCCATACTACACATTGCACTTTAGAGGGCTCCAAGATTATATCCGAAAGAGGAAAATCCTTTGGGTGCTGGCACTAGAATCTACTAGAAGAAAATAGAGAGAATTTTTGCTACATTTCAGGCATAAACAGAGATGAAAATCTGTCTCTTAGGAGTGATGGCATGGAGGGTGTGGAAGAGAAGGTTTTCTCAGATTCTCGAAAGATGCTTTTAGATCCACGGAAGAGAAACAGTCAAATGTGGATGTTCCTGACAGCATCTCACAGCTTTACTTGGGATAAATGTTACCAATGTTTTCTGAAATTTGGAGAATTTTCAAATTTACATTCTGTGGTGCATATATATATATATATATATATATATATATATATATATATTCTACCGTACTGGAATATTACTCTTCTACCTTGTAAAAAATGTTACCGCTACACTTTGGCTATATGAGGTGCCCGACTGGAGTGGATGCACCTTTGGGGGGGTCCCAGGACAAGTTCCATTATTTATTAGCTATGCAACATTGGGGAAAATCGCTCAAACTCTCCAGGCTTCAGCTTTCCATCTGTAAGCGGAGGGTGATGATACCGTCTTATGGAAATCATCGGGGCGGGGCGGGGGGGGATGTGGATCAAATGGGATACAGGAAGGTGTTAAAAGGATTTAAGAATGTAGTATCGAGCTTCGGTGGCATAGCAGATGAACCTGATGTCGCCTGGAATGACACTTACAAAGAGACCCAAACGTTGGATGAAACAGAACATTTATAGACGTAGAGGAAAATAAGGGGAGCTGCTGGGTGCCAGAGATGAAAGAAATCTAAAGCCCTCGGGGGGAGTACACACGAGCAGAGGAGAAGCAGCCCCCGGGGTCTTCCAGTGCCTATGAGGTAAGACGTGGAGGCTTTGCCACTAGAAGGTGATGGGGGGATGGGGGGGATAATGTCCTGGGTGAAGGGCCACCCCTGCCTTTCCGAGGGCTGTACTCATTTGCCCAAGCTGCCATCACCAAACACCACAGACCGGGCGGCGTATGGGAAATCGATTTTGTCACAGTTCTGGACGCTCAGAGTCTGAGATCGAGGTGCTGGCAGATGGGGTGTCTCCCGAGGTCGCTCTCTTGGGTCCTCACACGGACTCTCCTCTGGGTGTGTGCATCCCTGGTGTCTCTTCTTATAAAGGACACCACTCACATTGCAATGTGATGGCATTGAACCTTAACAGCCTCTTTCAAGCCTTCCCTCCAAACACAGTCATATCCAGGGGTTCAACGTATGAATTTTGGGTGACACAACGGAGTCCATGACAAAAAAGCTTTATGTGTCAGGAGGCAATAAGGAAGCTTGAGGAAATCTGCCATTTCATCAGGGCCCTCGGTGGGAAGGGGGACAGATCACCAGTAAGAAATAAAAGCGCAACTGGGATGGCACTGGGTGTTATATGGAAACCAACTTGACAATAAACTATATTAAAAGAAAGAAAGAAAGAAAGAAAGAAAGAAAGAAAGAAAGAAAGAAAGCCCAAGTTTGCAGCCAGTACTGCTGTGGGCTCTGAACCTGTCATCCCTACACGTAAATTAGGAAACTACCATAACATGTTGGTCTAGGGGCACTGAAGTTTCTGGAACCCCACCTGAAACTGAAAAAAAAAAAAAGAAAGAAAGAAAGAAAGAAAACTCCATCCCAGAACAACTGGAGCAAAAATTTTACAAGTCAGGATATAACACACATTTTTTAAAATCCTGCTGAAAAATGAATTCATTAAAAATATATACCGAGGGTGCCTGGCTGGCTTAGTTGGTGGAGCATGCGACTCTCGATCTTGTGTGTGTGTGTGTGTGTGTTATACAAAGAAAGCTTGAGACATCAAATTGTGTGACTGTAATTGACCAATCATCTCAAGGTGTGTTCCCGGGACCAGCAGCCCTCCATCGCCTCAGAACCTGCTACATGTACAAATCCCTCGAGCCCCATCCAGACCTGCTGAATTCGAGACCTTGTGAGTGGGGCCCAGAAATCTGTATTTTCACAAGCCCTCCAGGGGATTCTGCTGGCTGATGAGGGGCGGCAAGCACCGACCAGGGGACGGGGCGCCCCGGTGACTGCAGAATGCCGCACTTACAGCCAATAGCCCCCCCATCCTCCCCAGAAGCAGCCAGCCTAGACGCTCAGGCCACCAAACATGCCATCCCCTGCCTTCCCCCATCGGTATGTGTTTAAACCCAGGTCACGTGCCTTCCTTCCCAGAGGGATTTGCCCCAACTCACTAGCCTTCCCTGGGCTCTCCTCAGAGCTTGGCGCATAGCTGGTACTCAGTACGTTTTTACTGAATGAAAGAATAAATGAGAGCTGCAGATGGCACCGGACTATGTGTTTCTGTTTTTGTTCTAAATGTTTATTTATTTTGAGAGAGCGAGCATGGGGGAGGGGCAGAAAAAGAGAGAGAGGTGGAGAGAATCCCAAGCAGGCTCCATGCTGTTAGCCCAGAGCCTGATACAGGGATTGAACCTACAAACTGTGAGATCATGACCTGAGCTGAAACCAAGAGTCAGACGCTTAACAGACTGAGCCACCCAGGTGCCTGTTTTTTAACAAAATCAAAACAAAACAAAAAAACAAAACAACAACAAAACCAAGCCAAAACAAAACAAAACAAAAACCTTGAATCCAACATTTGGTATTTAAAATAGGGATGGGGTTGCCACCCCCAACATGGCCAAGGCTAGGGAGGATATCAGTGGGGTAAAGAAAGTCGACTTTGTAGAAGGATCCTGAATTCGTCTGCTCGGGCTGTCTAAACAAAGTACCATGGACTGGGGTGCTTCCATGACAGAAATGTGTTCTCGCACAGCTCTGGAGGCTGGACATCCAAGATCAAGGTATCTGCAGACTTGTTTCCTCCTGAGGGAAGTGAGGGAGGATCTGTCTGGGACTTCTCCCCCAGTCCCTGGTGCCTCGGGCATCCCTTGGCTTCCTGGAGGTATTCACCCTCTGTGTTCACATCATCTTCCCTCTTTAGGTGTTTCTGTCTCTTCCCATGGCATTCTTTTTAGGAAGGTCCCAGTCATCGGCACATACCCGCCTGCAGGATCATGACAGCTAATTACACCTGCACTGGCCCTTTTCTCAAAGTAGGTCGCGTTGTGAGGAACTGAGGGTTAGAACTTCAATGTATGAATTTAGGCAGACAAAACTCAATCCATAACAGACACATTCAGCGTGCCATGTAAAATTTTAAATTACATAAAAATTTTAAAATACAAAACAATGCAGTGTATAATTCATGGGCATATAAGTGCTTAGTGAAAGTATAAAAACATGTATGGGAGAAAAAAAAGACCACCTTCAGCACGGTGCTTCCCACACAGGAGGGAGAAAAAGGAGTGAATGGATACCTAGAGGCATCTGGAAAGGGGATTTGACTGTATTCTGCCCCAGTCAGTTCTTTTATAATATGAACCAAAGACAGTTCAATGTTAACATCGGCTAAATGTCAACAGGGGTATTATTTTATTCTTTGCAGTTTTTTTTTTTTTTTGCACATCTGAAATACTTCCAAGTATTTGTTTGAGAAAGTAGCATTAGGGAAGAACATGATGTTAGGACAGACTCACATACAAGGTAATATCAACTCTGTGCAGGTGAAGACAACTGCAAGGGACAAATGGGAGGGCTTGAAAAGAAGATCCAGGCCAGATGGCAAGGAGGGGCGACACGAGTCCCGTCAGGCTGCAAGTCCCAGGACATGGAGGGTCAGGCAGGTGCACACAGGGGAACCCCGGGTGACACTGCGAAGGTCAGCACAGGCGGTGAGGTGCCATGTACGTGCAGGTGAGACCCAGGTGAGCCAGGTCCACAAAGGCTAGCCAAACAGAGAAGCATCCAAGATTCGAACTTGCCGCAGGGGGTAACTAATGCCGGTGCAAGAACAGGAATTCTATCTGTCAAGCAGGACTGGACTAGAAAGGTTACTGCAGAATTCTAGAGAGAGAAGTCTACAACTTCCCAACTGAAGCTCAGGAAGTGAACGACCGCAGCTTAGCAGAGGCCCCCAAACACCTGGGGTCTGGGGAGGGAGGGGTATTAGCCTTGACCCCTCTCTGCCTAACCTGGAAGATGTAATGTTCTCCAGGCCTGGAGTTGGGCACTTTACAAGCATCACCTCCTTTGATCTTGCGACAACCCCATGAAGGTGGTGACGCAAGGCCAGTCGGTGGCAAAACTGGAATCCAATTCCAGGGTGTCAGATCCAGAGCCCACAATCTCATTGCCTGTGTTTCATTTCATAATTTCATTCATAAATACCTGCCTGACTGTGTCACGTGCTGGAGGTACAGCACCAAGTTTAAGTCAGATGAGGTCTCTGTTCACAGCACTTGTGTTCTCGAAAGCAGCTGACCACCCCTATCTTAGGTAGCATATGCAGGATGAGAGGCTTTTTTAGAACACATCCCAGTAACCTTGGCCTGGCATTTTAGCGTCAAGTGCAGGAGGAGGGGAGTTTGAGGGAGGACATATAATCAAGAGGTTGTACAGGCACAAGGTCCTGCTACGTGGAAAGGCCGGGATTTCTCAAAGATACTTCTAATCGTTTTTGATGTGACAGGACTCTGACAATGACCTTTGAGCTAAGAGGAAAGGAAGGCGGCCCATCCCGATGGGATGCTCACTGACAGGGAGGCCCTGGTCTGGTCGAGGTGCACAGTGACTGTTATTCCAGCCCGGGGAGAAAAAAAAAAAAGTCAATTCAAAAATTGCTTGTTCATATCATGGTAAATCCTTAATGCTTTTAATGAAAATTCTTCTCCTTCATGAAATATTTTCTATTTTAAAGAAGAACAGCAAATGAATACAGCATTTCCAATAGCCTTTAAGTCAGGTTTAATTGGGGCAATTCCCTCCAGTGAATCGGAAGATGACATTCGTCTTCATTGCCTGGGTGGAATGTTAAACTGGGAGCAGGGCTGAAATGTCAAGGTAAAATAATGCTGATAATTATTCTGAATGTTACATTCCCCTTGACCTTGGAATTTAAAGGGCCAAGATGAAGGCTTTTTGTCAAAAGTCAAGAAGTCATCTGGAGATGCTGCTGACATTTATGATTAATGTAATCTGGGATTATTAGGGGAGAAATGCAGAATATGATTAGCTTCTAGTATCTCAGTAATTCATTTTTATATCATTATAGGAACCATATAGTATATGGACATAAAAAGAGTGACACGCTGTGGATAATCCTAATCTCTAGGAATTTAAAAACGAAACCTCTAAAGATAAGGAAGGCTTTTTAATTAAAGCAGCAGTGACCAAATAATTAAATTTATAGGTCTGTAGGAAAAGAGGGAAGAAAACGACCCCCATCTAAGGAAAGATAATGGTTTCCTATGCCTAATACACATGTGCACACAAAAAGAAATCAAGCCTGTATCTGCTGGGGCCTGTCGCTTCAGAGAATTTTCTGGTTCATTTGCAGTGACAAGAGAAAGTGCAGCTCTGGGAAGGTTCCCCTGGCACTGTGCCCTGAGCTGGCGACTCCAGCAGCCCCTGAAAAATGAGACTCTCGGTGACAGCAAAGCACCTAATGGGAAAGACGGCTCTCTGTGTTTGTTGAGGGAAAATGCAGCTCCTGTTTTAAATAAAGCTTTTGGTCCAAAGCTCGAGCTGGGAAAAGTGCAAAGGTGAGGAGGAAGCCCCACGTGGTGACCTGGCTTCCATGACCGCTCCCCAGCCCAGGACATTTGGGTACTTCCTGTCCCCTCTTCTCTCTCAGCCTGAAGCAGGAATGCGGGGTGGGGGTGGGGGCTGGACGGGATTGATTCTTAGAAAGAAAAAATAAATAAATAAGAAAGTCTCACATATAAATTAAAAACAAAGCTTGAAGCGGGGGGAAAGCCTTTTGAGGGAGAAAGAGAAGATATTTCCATTCTGAAATGAAAAATTAGAAACCTGAAGCTTTATGCCACATGGTTCCGGAATCCATATACTTCACACATATGTACAAACAACATATATGCAGGGGATGGATGGTACATTGTATGTAAGGCAGTTATTTCCTCCCTTGTGTTCTTCTCCTGACAGGGACGGATGTGGGCTGGTGAGGTGAGGAAAGGCAAGGAGGTGATGGAGCCAGAGAAGAGCATGGCAGGGAGAGGGAGGAGAAGCATGGGCACAAAGAGAGAGGCCACAGGTAGGGGCTTTGGTTGCATCCTCGGACAGCAGGGGTGCTTCTGACAGTTTCTGATCGGCTTTCCGGTAGCTGGGAGCGGACTGCCTGGTTTCAAGCCTCATTCTCCAGGTCTCGCCAGGTCGGCCCCCGCGCTGGTAGGGTCCTGTGGGGGTGCGCAGATCAACACGCCCCAGGGTAAAAGCTGTGGAGGCCAGAGAGAGGCTCACTCTTCTGTGGGTCTGTGCCGACACCTCACCCCGCGGGCACTTAGCATCCTAATAAATATATCAGGGGAAGGTAAGAGAGGCGCTGTTCGAAAAGGAGTCGCGGGAGCATTTCGTATGTTGTACTGAAGCTCCCGGTGAAGACAGATGAATATACTCGCAAGATCCCAATAAGGTTGAGAAAACGGTGATGGAAAATCCCACTGAACTGGGGCACCTGGGTGGCTCAGGCGGTTAAGCATCTGACTCTTGATTTTGGCTTGGGTCATGACCTTACAGTTCATGGGTTCAAGCCCCACATTGGGTTCTGCGCCGACAGTGCAAAGCCTGCTTGGGATTCTCTCTCGCCCTCCCTCTCTGTCTCTGGCCCTCCCCACTCCCTCTCTCTCAAAATAAATAAATAAACTTTAAAAAAAAAAGATAGAAAATTCCGCTGAATTGATACAGCCCACGCGAGGACCTGAGAGACCTTTGAAGCATCTGAGACATGGGAATAATCACAGCATGTTCTACTCGGTCCAACCCCCTAGATGTTGCAGTCTTAAATACGCACACTTTAAATGGACGTCGCCAGCACCTTCAAAAGCACAGTCATGGTCCAAGCTGAAAGATGCAAGTGGGAAAAGCCTCCAAATGCCAAAATGCGCCATTGCCAACAGGCAGATGGGAGCTGTGCCAGCGACCGCTAAAACCTCAGAAGTGGCTTCATTTCATTTCAACAAACCTTCTCTGTGGACCATGTGCAGACACTGTTCTAGGACCTGAAATATAGCGGGGAATAAGCCATAGTCTTGCTGTGCTCACGGTCTAATGGAGGAGACCGACAAGTGAACCCACCATGAAGGGGCTGCACAGGCATCAACATGTAGTGCTAAGGGGTGTAGAGGAGGGACCCTCACCCACTGTGTCCCACCACTGGGTGGGAGAAAGCAGGGATAGAGTTCTCTGAGGAGGTAGCTCTGGAGCTGACATTTCAAAGAAGGAACAGGAGTTGGCCGGGACGAGGAGGAAGAGAGGATGTCTGAGAGGGGGTCAGGCAGGTAGGCTGTGGGTGTGCACCAGTGGGAACTCCCTCCAGAGGGAGACAATGCACAAAGACCGCTTCTCCATAAAAGACACCACTGTCCCCCCCCAGTGGCTCAAGCTAAAACCCTTGGAGTCACCCTTGATCCCTTTCTTTCCCTCAATGCCCATATCTAATCATGGAGTCCTGTTGACTTTACTCCCAAATATGTCCCAAATCCATCTAGTTCTTTCTTCATGCTGCTTCCTAGCAGAAGCCCTTGTCCTCTCTCCCCTGGACTCTGCAATGGCTTCCTAACTTGTTATGAGCTGAATTGTGCCCTCTGCCCTCACCCCACCTCCCAATTCATATATTGAAACCCTAACCCTCAGCACATCAGAATATAACTACATTTAGCCTTAATTAAGTCAGTTAAATGAGGCCATTCGGGGGCTTTTAATCTAATCTGACTGGTATCTTTACAAGAGGAGATTAAGACACACAAAGAGACACCAGGGGTACACACACAAAGGAAAGACCACGTGAAGACTCAGGGGGAAGGTGGCCATCTCCAAGCCAAGGAGAGGCCTCAGGAGAAACAAGCCCGCTAACAACTTGGTCTTGACCTCCAGCCTCCAGAACTCTGGGAAGTAACGTTCTATTGTTTAAGCCACTCAGTCTGTGTGTTTTGTTATAGCTGCCTGAGCACACCCACACACATGTCTTCCTGCTTCCACTCAGGCCTTCTAAAATCCACTGTCCAGAAGCTAAACCATCCCACACCGCCGCCTGGTTTAAAAATCTCCAGCAGCTTCTCCTACATTTAGAATAAGATACAAACTCCCTGTCCTGGTTCAAGAGGTGCTCCAGGTGAGCTGAAGTCCTTCCAATTTCATATTAAATGTCATTTCCTGGGGCACCTGGGTGGCTCAGTGGGTTAAGCATCTGACTTCGGCTCAGGTCACAATCTCATGGTTTGTGAGATCGAGCCCCATGTCAGGTTCTACAGAGCCTGGAACCTGCTTCAGATTCTGTGGCTCCTTCTCTCTCTGCCCCTCCCCCACTCCCTCCCTCCCCCTCCCTCAAAAATAAATAAACATTATTTTTTTTTAAATGTCATTTCGTCAGAGAGGCCTTCCCTGGTCCCCGGTGTAAAAAGCTCACCAGAAAATGCGCTTTATTTTCTTCATAGCATCCATCACTATCTGGTAGTTTCTTGTTTATGCAGTAGTCTATTTCTGTGCCTCCTACTGGAATGTAAGCTCCTCCACTCTACCTCCAGAACTCTTATCTGTCACATTCTGTCTCTTGAGCTCAAAACACAGAAGACGCTCAAATATTGTTTTGGATGAATGAACGAGAGCAGAGTGCATGACCTATTAGAGAAATGCAGGTAGTTCGGGCTGGCACATAGTTCAAGGATGGTGGAAAGGGAGGGGCCTGGAGAGGTAGACAGGAGTCAGGATATAAAACATCTTAGATGAGCAGGATGCCAACAATATCGTGGCTGAGCAGAGCTGATACCCACCTACTCACACCCAACATCTACTGTGCGTTCTGGTCAATGTCTCCTTAATTGCTATAAAATAATTATATAGTCACAGACTGTTCTATAAGAGGGCTAAGGAGCCCCACAAGGAGGGACCTAAATCTTGCCCACAACTGGGGATCAACACCCACTAACATGATTGATGGATCCTGGGAATGGGTCAGGGATGGATCTACCAGATGACACGGGAATAGACAGCCACTGACAGAAAATCACCAAGCCAAGAATGAACCTAGGAATGGGCTAAAGCATGTGACTGACTGGTCCTGAGGGACAAAAGGTGGAGGATGTCAGGATCCAGTATAAGGTTCATATTTGCAGCACTCCCACCTCTCCCAGAGTACCTGTGTGCCATGGAGAGGAAGAGGACTTGAAAGGAAAGTGGCAAAATTTTCTCAGTAAGAGACTGGTTCCTCTGCAGTGGCCGTTTCCTCTCAAAGAGACGGGCACTTCCCATGGGAGAAGGTGTGATAGCCAGAGATGGGAAACAAAGGGTATCTGTGGGGGAAAGTCCCTCAGCAAGGGAGAGTAAAGTTGAGCCATGACAGCCCTTTTCAGAGACCTGGAAATGTCAAGAGAGACAGGATTGATGAGGAGATAGTCACAGCTGGGAAGGAGGAAGGGCAGAGAGGCAGTGCTGGGTCCACATGAAGTCACCTTCCTCCTGCCAACGATGGGAGAAATGGAACCCTGTGGACACTTGTAAAAATGACCCTACTGAAGACTCAAGTTCATAAAGCCAACAGGTAAGCTTTTAGACTTGGGGGAACCGGTGAAATTTTCAAAGATCACTCTTAATGCCAAACAGAGGATGGACTACAGGGAAGAGAAGCCAGCGCTTCGCTCCCCATAGAGGGAGGCCTCTGACCCTCTCCAACTCTCCAAGAATCCTGAAAAACTCATCAGGATGTCTAAATTTCAATTCAGTTTGACAATATGACTTTTATAATTTCCAAGAATCATATGGTGATTAATTGCTATACTAAAAGCTTTGTCCCATTCGACGTCGCTAGAAAACCCATCTCCATAAAAAGGAAGCAGTGCTCTGATATCTACAGATACTGCAATTTGCTAAAAATTTGTAAATCACATAAGTAAAAATCTCAATACTCAATTAGGGCATTCTGTTTTCAATTAAAAATTATATTTTCCAATCTGATAGACCATCTTAATCATCACATTTGGCCCGGAAAGACCCCCATATGTTTCAAAACATCAAATCATCCCTCTTAGGGCAAAGATTTTGTCAATTTTACAAAAAATCCTGAGACAAGTCTTGGGAGTGTTTGTTTTCAAAAGTCAGAATTGGTTTGAGCAACA
Organism: Cryptoprocta ferox; assembly: GCA_028646485.1. NCBI lineage: Eukaryota > Metazoa > Chordata > Mammalia > Carnivora > Eupleridae > Cryptoprocta > Cryptoprocta ferox. The sequence goes on along the minus strand of CM053577.1, from coordinate 135,100,925 downwards.
GAAATGTTTGAGCAACATTGTTTTAATAAGCTTATGGACTCAGAAAGTGCTGAGGTGGTAGAGGTCATGGGGATGTAGTTTCTAGCATGTATGTTTTTTAAAAATCAGACTTATGATTTTACATCCTATGATATATTTGTGTGCATTGGAGTGATGGAAGACAAGGCAGAGAATATATGTATATATTTCATACATGAAAGCCATTGTCAAGATTCTAATGGAATACTCTTAGAATCTTATTATTCTTGAGATGGGCCAAACAAAATGTAATTCCGGCATATGCAAGCCAGCTATATTATAATCAACCATTCTGTTCGGTTTCACTTTTATAAAACAAAGGAAGTAATAGACTTTCTTGGGTTCAGTTTTTAAATTTCTGCTGCTTAAAAAAATGACATTAATTTGGATACACTAATACACATTTATGCAAGAGCCCATTAAATAGTCATAGAGAAAGGTCAATTACTTTTGCTTCTGACAACACATCTTTTCCTGGCTAGCCTACCTGGCTCGAACCAATTCAGAGGACAAGATAACAGTTCCACACTGTGGAGTGAACGCTCCTCTTCTCCACTAAATATATCCTCCTACAAAGTTGCAAAGGGTCATTTCTAAAAATTTGCAGTGAAATTAATGAAATACTGGGGGTAGGTGATGAATATTCTGTAAGAAGATTTACTGTTGGAATTAAATATATTTCATCAGCATAAGTACCAATTACCCAATTACACAAATACATTTTGAAACACTGTTGGCCAGCTGTACTGCTTACTACAGTATAAGAGTTGATGCCAGACCCAAACTCGGATATAGTCAGCACTGTAAAAGCCAACCAAGAGACAAAGGGAATTAGAGATTTCTTTTTTCCAGCTTTACTGTGATATAATTGACAGACAACATTATGCTAGTTTAAGGTGTACAATGTGTTGATTTGATGTATATTACAAAATGATTACCACTAGACCATTAGCTAATACCATCACGTCACTTAATTACCAATTCTTTTTTGCAGTGAGACGTTTAAGACCTACTCTATTAGCAACTTTCAAGTATGCAACTCAGTATTATTAACTATAATCACTATGTTGTACATAAGATCTTCACAACTTATTCATCTTATAACTGGAAGTTTGTAGCTTTTGACCAACATCTCAACCCCAATCGCCAGCCAAAACCAAAACCACTGCCAAGACAAAAGAAACTTCTGGTAACCACCATTCTATTCTGTTTCTACGAGTTCAGCTTTTTTTAGAGTCCATATATAAGTGAGATCACCCCACACAATATTGCCTTTCTTGGCTGACTTATTTCACTTAGCATAATGTCCTCAACGTGCATCCATTTGTTGGAAATGGCAGGATTTCCTTCTTTCCCATGATTGAACAATTTTCCAGTGTGTGCGTGCGTGTGTGTGTATCACATGACCTTTAACCATTCATCTATTGAAATATACTTACATTTTTTTTCATCTCCTGGCTATTGTGAATAATACTGCAGTGAACAGAGAAGTACAGATATCTCTCTGAGATCCTGTTTTCATTGCCTTTGGATATAAACTCAGAAGTGGAACTGTTGGCTCATATGGTAGTTCTATTTTTAATTTTTTGAGGAACCTCCATATTGTTTGCCATAGTAGGTGAACTAGTTTACATTCCCACCAAAAGTGCACAAGGGCATATCTTCTTTGGTAAAATGACTACTTAAATCTGCCTATTTTTAATTGGGTTTATTATTTAGCTATAAGAGAGTTTAAAAATACATATTCCATACAAAATATCTCTATCAGATTTGCAAATATATGATTTGTAGTAAGATTATATATATTATATATATAATATATATACTCCTGTGTGTGTGTGTGTGTGTGTGTGTGTGTGTGTGTTGTGGATACAAATCATCTATCAGATTTGCAAATATTTTCTTCATCTGTGGCTTGTCTTTTTATTTTCTTTTTTTAATTTTAGAGAGAGAGAGCATGCGATCAGGGGAGAGGGACAGAGAGAGAGAGAGAGAGAAAGAGAGAATCTTAAGCAGGCTCCATATTCAGCATGGAGCCCAATGTAGGGCTCGATCCCACAACCCT
>CM053577.1:135032590-135098342 GCA_028646485.1 Cryptoprocta ferox | reverse complement strand
TATTCAGGTTTTCTACCTTTTTTCTTAAGTTAATTTTGGTAATTAATGCCTATCTGAAAATTTGTCCATATTATCTAAGTTGTCTAATTTATTGGCATAAAATTATATTCCATTCATAGCTTTTATTTCTGTAGGGTCAGTAATGTCCTTTCTTTCTGATTTTGATGATTTGAGTCTTCCCTCTTTTTTTTTTTTTTTTTTTTTTTGGTCAGTCTAGCTGATGTTTTATCAATTTTCTTCATTTCTTCAAAGATCCAACTTTGACTTTACTGATTTTTCTTTACTGTGTTTTTGCTTTCTATTTCATTGATTTCTGCTCTTACTATTTCCTTCATTTTCCTTGCTTTGGTTTTAATTTGGTCTTCCTTTGCTGGTTTACACTGGAAGCTTAGTTTATTGATTTGAGAACCTTTTTTCCAACATAGTTATTTAAACCTGTAAATTTCCTTTAAGAACTACTCCAGCTGCACCCATGATTTTTGATACGCTGTGTTCTCAGTTTCACTCAGTTCAAATATTTCCTAGTTGCCCTTTTGATATCCTCTTAGATCCATGTATTATTTATAATTGTGTTAATTCCCAATAATTTGGGGTATTCCTAAAATTCTTTCTGCTATAGATTTCTACTTTAAGTTGGTTATAGTTGAATGGTTTCAATCCTTTTAAGTGTATTAAACTTGCCTTCTGACATAACATATAGTCTATCCTGGAAAGTATTCCTTTTGCATTTGGAAAGAATATGTATTATGCTGTTGTTGGGTGGAGTTCTATAATTGCCATTTTACACCATTTAGGTCAAGTTTGATAGTGCTGTTCACATCTTCAATATCTTTGCTGACTCTCCGGTTAGCTATTCTATCAATTATTGAAATGAGAGTATGAAAATCTCTAACTCCGGTTGTTGAACTTGACATTTCTTCTTTCCTTCTGTCAGTGTTTGGGTCATGGATTTTGGGGCACTGTTGTTAGATATATATACATTTATAAACTATCATATCATCTTCATGTATTGATTCTTTTATCATTTTATCATTATCTTTTATCATTTATAATTATTTTATCATTCTTTTCTACATACTAATTATTTTTGACTAAAGTCTATTTTTTCTGATATTACTATAATTACTCAAGCTCTCTTACAGTTACTATTTGCATGGTATATCTTTTCCTACATTTTTACATTCAATCTACTTGTGCCTTTGATTTGTTATAAACAACATATTGTTAGATCTTGCTTATTCATCCACTCTGGCAATCTCTGCCTTGTTCCTGGGGTGTTTAGTCCATGTACATTTAATGAAGTCATTGATCTGACTGGATTTACATTTGCCATTTTGCTATTTGTTTTCCACGTCTCAAGTCTTTTTTGTTACTTTGTTTCTCTTTTTACTTCTTTATTTTGTGTTAAAATAATTTTCTTTTTTTTTTAATTTTTTAATGTTTATTTATTTTTGAGAAAGAGAGAGAGAGAGTAGGGGTGGGGCAGAGAGAGAGAGGGAGACACAGAATCCAAAGCAGGCCTGAGGCTCTGAGAGGTCAACATAGAGCCCTATGTGGGTCTCAAACCCACCAGTCGTGAGATCATAACCTGAGCCAAAGTTGAATGCTTAACTGACTGAACCACCTAGGCACCCCTTAAATAGATATTTTCTAGTGCGTCATTTTAATTCATTTTTATAAATTTATAACTCTCTTTTTGGGCTATTTTCTTAGTGGCTGCTCTGGGGATCGCAGTATGCATCTCAAATTAAAAGTCTACTCCAGTTTGATTCTGACCAAATTCTAGTAAAATGCAGAAATTTGACTTCAGTATAATTCCATTTCCTCCCACCTCCTTTATGTTATGATTGCCACACAGATTACATGTGTATATATCATAAACCCAGCAATAGGGTGCTGCAACAAACACTTCATACAATTTTAAATGTCTTTTAAGGAACTTAAGAGAGGAAAAGAGAAAAATTACTCAGTCTTTTATTTTTACCCCTATATTTGCTATTTCTAACTCTCAGCTTTATTTTCTTTCCATATGTTCCCTACCTCAACCTTATCTTCTACTTCCCACAAAGTGGTCCGGCCATGGGAAATATCATAGGTTATCATAGGTGATAACCACAGAAACATCCTGAAACTAAAGACTGTCCAGAAGTCAGATTTCTGAGATAAATTCTGAAGGGAAGGAACTTTTCCAAAAATGACTCGAGTACCATCGTCTTACACAGGCTCTTAGAAGCAATCTTCCTGTGTAAAACAAAAGAGGATTTCGACCTATTGCCTCATATTCTTCTGTTTGGAAGGTAACTTACTACAACTCATGAACCTCATCCTTGAGTAGTTGCTGATTTATTCCCTCCCAGAGATATTCCTTGCAGTCTCATTTGCTGTAGAGTTCTAAAATCCAGGTGTTTCCCTTTACTTCTCAAGGAGCTGGTTCACTTCCTTGGCGTGATTACTTGGAATAGTCTTCCTCGGCATTATTTCAATGAGGAGGTTAGCAGGAGGATATCTTTCTGACCTGCAACAACTGAACCCAGACTTAAATCTATATTGAAATCTATATTAAACACCGTGCTGGGGGAAAAAATCCTTCTACATGCAAACTGTTTTAACTGTAGGATAATTGGAACTCACAGACTTCTAAGTTTGCACTCCCCAAAGAACAGTAAAATAATTATTCTTGGACCTGTTAAATCTTGACTATGTATTTCATTAAGATATAATTATGGTTTCAGAACATCACTAAGGAAATATTCCAACATGCCCTATCTTTTTAATTGTATGTATAAACCTATGTATGCACTTGCTTCATAAACATAAATACATATTTGCTTTTTATTTTTTTGTTGTTCTTGCTGTTATGCTGGTGGTTTGGGGTTCCTTAAAATACTGCCGATACAGCTTCTCACCATTTCAAAATAGGAATATGTTTGTAGATGTGAGGTCCCTGCCAGTGGGGTCTGCTCAATTCAGTTGAAAGGAAAACAAATGAAAAAAGAAAAAAAAAAAAAGAAAGAGAAAGAAAATATAAGCTAAGAAATGCTGGTGAGAATTGGAAAGAAGTCGTCTGTGTCTGAGTCCTTTGCTTGACCTAATTATTACCTGAGAGAACAAAAACCTTGGAGCCCTGAAGAGAAGGAAGAATAGAGAATGAGGTTCAGAGGAAAGTCTAAAGAAACTGTATGTTAGTCACCAACGTGCTTTAATTAAAAAAGGTAAAAAGGACATTCTTCTCCCTCTAAACAAAAGGCCCATTGAAATGGAAACTAATGATATCTTCAGAAAAACAGAAAGGGTTTGATGCGGAAAATAACTAACATCCTACACAGTAATATTTTGTGATTGGCAAACAGAAAGCAATAGTTCAAAATTTATCAAGCTTATCAGTTCCACCTAATTAAGGATAGAGCCAGAGGGTATCATAAACAAAACCCTAATAACTCACTTTTGAGCTCCTGGCCCCAGTGAAATCTAATATCCTTCTTGAAATGTGCTTGGTGGTCTCTGCTCATCTTGACCTTCGTCAAAAAGGCGACCACGTGGAAACATTGTGCTCTGTAGAGGCCAAGGATAAAATTATTTAGAGATTACATTCTGGTCGTTTATGACAGACTGTCTCCAGCCAGGACACTGCCAGAGGATGCATGAAATTTGTATGTGGTTCTTTGAGAACCTGGAGGAGGATAATGTAAGAATTTCTATTTCAATTATTGCCACCATCTCCACTCCATTTGCTTCAAAATGAAGCCCATCATTTCTCCAGAAAGCCTCCTCTTTCAACTTAGATGTTGCACAATGAAAGTTATATGTTCATCAGGGTGCTTGGGTGAGGGTCACAAAAGGTTCTCTAAAGCTAAAATTAGAAACAGTTTAGATATTAGGTGAATGCAAATCCAAAGACAGTCGGGCTTCTTACTTTGCATCTTCAACCCCTGCCCCAAATTCTCTTCAGAAGTCACTTCTTATCCCCTTTCAGTCTTCTTTCAGCCAGAGAGAAGAGTGTTACGGACTAAATGTTTTTGTCTACCCAGATTTGTATGTTGAAGCCCTAACTCCCAGTTTGATGGCATCTGGAGATGGAGTCTTTGGGAGGTGATTAAGATTACATGGGATTATAAGGCTGCTACCCTCATAATGGGAATAGTATTCTTATAAGAAGAGGAAGAGGTCACAGCCCCTTCTTTCTCCATCATGTGAGGATACAGTGAGAGGTGGCCATTTGTAAGCCAGGAAGAGAATCCTCAGCAGAACCCAGAATGCTGGCACCCTGATCTCATTCTTCCAGACTCTAGAACTGTGAGAAATAAATATCTGTTGTTTAAGCCACCCCATCTATGGTATTTTCTTATGGCAGTTCATACAGACTGAGAAAGGGAGATGTCCTTGAGAAGAGATGGTTGTCCTTAGACCACATCTCCATGTCACACGGAGATATGGGTGGCCATAGGAGCCAGCAGCCAAGAAGAACAGGGCAACATGAGTCAGGTAGGCAAGACATTTCTGGCAAGAGTGCTTGTGATGGAAGGGCCAGGTAGATAAATGGGTCAGAGGCAGAAATTCCACTTCTCAAAGGAATCAAATGCAGCAGGGAGTATGCAAATGCTGGATATACCAGGTGATAAGTCACTGGGTACTCTTTGGCCAAGAGTTCAGAGAAGCAGAGAGAGAACCAGAAAAGGGGTGGATTGGATGCATCCTGGATCTGCCTCCCTACAGGGTGCTATGCTCTATAGCTATGCTCTATAGCTTTGATATCTGTAATGCGCCCCCCCCCCATCATAAGTAGCCTAATAAGTGATCCCTGGGAGTGGGACTGGCCTCACACAAGGTGGTCATAACCTGGAATTATAAAGTCTAGAAACTCAGAGCTAAGAGAAATAAGAGAGATCAGTGAGCCACCCTGAATTATGCAGATGAGGAAATTGAGACCCCAAAAGACTAGATGATATTTTTTCTTCAAGGTTATAACCTGAGGAGTTACAAAACTAGTAAAGTAACAAAACGTAACACCCTCTTCAGGGCTTTGCACATCACCCCACAATATCTTCCATTATACAGTGTTTGGAGACTATCACACAGCCTTTTGGCTCAGATCTCCGCATACTATCCAGGCACAATCTTGTCTCAAAGAAATAATTCCTTAATGGAGAAGTACATTGGGGACAATAATGGAAGACCTAGAATGCAAGCTTATGGAATTGGATTTTTCGAGAACTCAAGTGTCTTCATATGAAAATGTTAAAGGCTCCTGAAAATTATAAGTAAAGAGTGTATGTGTGTGCATGCACACATTCATACATTTTCCTAGAAAGAGCTTTTATTTATTTTTTTAAAATTATCCTGTAGGTTAAGAACCAATGTTTTAGATAAAACGGAGCTTAGCTAGAGAATGTCGTGACCCAGAATCTTTCCTCCTGGGTTGTAAAGAAGTTGAGATTCCATTTATAAAGTATTACTTTTAACAACCATCATTACTTTCAAAAAAAGTAAGGTTTTTTTTTCTGTCTCTTATGCCCTCTCAAAGAAATATATTACTTTACTGTTAGAAACCCTTTGTGAACAAATACTTCCAGGAATGCAACTCCCATTCTTCCCAATTTGAACTGCGTTGTCAAGATGAGGAATCCCCTTCATAGATCAGAGAGGGCCAAGGAATTTGTTCTGTGCAGGCAGAGGAGAAAGGAGAGGTACCCGGTCTAACCCAGCCTTCACCTAGTGTTCTGGGAAACCATACTTCAGGGTCCGGTTTGCTACTCTGTCACCCTGCCTTTCCACTATGCATGACAGGAGACTTTTCCGTTCCCGGTTCATCTGCAGGAAATGCCCTCAGCAAAACTGAAAAGTAGGAAAAGTTTGCCTTCATTAGTCTCTGCAAACTTTCTGGCTTTGGGCTTCTAAAAATTGAGTCTGACAGCTAAGTACTTTGTGGTTTTCAAATCATATTGCCTGTCTCACCATAAAATCCTCCTTTTAACCAAACCCTTGCTTCCTGTCTCATGGACATCTTTGGTGCCTCCTCTCTGTCACTGCCAATCTAAGATATAGACTCACAGTTGGGTCTGGGACATTTGTGCCTTTGGAAATTTCTATCAAGGTGTTACTTCTCCCAAAGCTTGCTAAAGTATAGAATTTATATATAGCTGTAGAATAAAAGGCTTTATCAGGGAGTAATATTGTCAATAAACTATGTGGAAAGGTAGGGACATTTTCTGAGTGCCTAAAAATCATGCCAGAGGGTCCTGCCTGTACGAAAAAGCTGTCTTGCCTATATGCACCTGTAAGCTGGGGTACCAGGAAGTTTCCTTTAACACAAAATGTTTGGAAGGAAAGTGAAGAACCCTGGCTCCAAAATAGTTACACAGAAATCACCACAAAATCTCCTCAAATATGTATTTTTAAAAAACTTTTATAATCTTTATTTATTTTTTAGAGAGGGAGAGATAGTGTGAGCAGAGGACGGGCAGAGAGAGAGGGATACACAGAATCTGAAGCAGGCTCCAGGTTCTGAGCTGTCAGGGCAGAGCCTGACACCGGGCTCGAACCCACGAACTGTGAGATCAGGACCTGAGCCGAAGTCAAATGCTTAACCAACTGAGCCACCAAGGTACTCCTCAAATATGTATTTTGAATCTGTTGATAATTTTTCTCTATGTACTCGTATGCATATATGACGAATCAACCTATTTAGCACTAAAAAAAAAAAAAAAGCTGAAGAAGAAATTCTCAGTTCTACATGCAAATGTTTTTTTTTTTAAATGCAGATGTTGCTTGGCTCACAGATCCACCAGGCATGTAGAAGATCACTTGACACCAGAACTCCCACAAGGAACTCTAAGGGGCCAGGAATTGTGGGCTCATTTTTCATACAAGCCAGAGAATTGTTTTAAATCCCTTCCACACAATTTTATTTGCAGAAGTCCTGCTAATGCAAACCATACTGTTTTGAGTTCGGTAAATAGCAAACACAAAATGACTCAGCCTTTTTAAAGATATTACTCCTTCGCTAACCTTGAGAGAGGAACCAGAACACCATATTGAACACTAGAGAAGCCCAAAGCCAACTTCCAGATCTTTCCCCTTGGCCACTAGGGAACTCAAGCCTTACCTTAATTGTTTTGAAAAAGTGGCAGCATTCTACCATTTTAAGATCTGATGTGGCCATTCCCAGTCTGCTCTGTCCTGGCCAGAAGCACATTGCCAACTTCTCTGTTTTCTAAAGGCTGAACAAGTATGGCTTACAAAAATTCATTCTGACAGGGAGTTTGAGGACTTCAAATCACATGGTATGTCTTGCTGTAGAATTCTAACATTGTAATCAAAACAGTCTGTTTTTGTGAAATCTAATTTTGACCAGCTAGTTACAGGCAATGGGGATTATCGAACAGGAATTTCCATAAGCAAAACAGACCATTTATCTATCTTCTGCATTTCAGAAAAATCCTTGAAGGGATTTGAGTTTTTCCAGTTTTCTTCTATACCCATCAATCTGATGTGTGACATGCAACATCCTTCTCCCAGCTTCAAGTGCCATTATCCTGACAAGAGACTCAAAATTCCTGCCCCTCCCACCAAGGAAGTAGAGAAAACATTCTAAAATGATCCTGGGTGATTTGGGGTTCATGATGGTAGAGTAAACACACTGTGGCCCCCTTCTCTTGAAAGTAATCCCTAGAACCACCCCCAAACAACAAAGATGTGGGAATTCTGGTTCTGAAACCAGAAAATATCTATAACTGAAACAATTAAGACAGAAAGAAAACAGAGGAATGGTAAATACAGCAGAGGAGGGAAAATTCAAACTTGAGTGATGGTAGGGATGGCCATGGTGAGATTCCTTATCTCAGAGATCCAGAAAAGGTACTGGAAATCATCACTTTTCAGCATGAAGGAGGTACACATGCAATAGGAGATAAACACAGGGAAACTGTTTGGAATTCTGCATGGGAAACAAGCTGACCCTGGTCTCCTTCTCAACCTTTATTGAGGAAAACTTCCAAAATAGAGAAACTATAAACAAATACCCCTCCCCCCAAAACACTCAGAGGTAATTAAAATAATGCAGAAAGTAGAAAACTTCAAGATATTACATTCATGAAATATTAATAAGATACTATTTAATAATAATAATAATAATAATAAGCATTTAACAGCTCCCAGAAGTTAAAAATACGAGAGCCAAACTTGCAAACTCAATACAGACTTTCACAAAATGATAAAGATGGACAATAGGGGTAAAAAGGTAAGAAAATTAAGGGTTAGACGAGAATGTCCAACACCCAAATAATAAAAGTCCCATCCAAACTGAAAATGTGCATTGAGTGAATATTTTGTAAATGACCCTACATCAAGATGCATTATCATATTTCAGAACTCTAGAAGTAAATAGTTCCTAAATATTTCTAGAAAGGGAACCTACATTATATACAAAAGAGCAGGAGTCAGAGCAGCACTGGGCATTGTATTAGTCTGCTCAGGCTGCCATAACAAAATAGCACTGACGAGGTAGTTTAAACAAAAGAGATTTATCCTGTCACAGTTCTGGAGGCTGAAAATCCAATATGGCGGTGGTAGCATGGTCACGTTCCAGTGACAGCTCTCTTCCTGGTTTGCTGATAGCCACCTTCTTGCTGTTGCCCTCATGTTCTTCTGTGCATGTAGAGAGAGAAGGGGCTCCTCTCTTCTTCTTCTAATTAGGACCCCCCCCCCTTATGACCTCTTTAATCTTAATCACCTCCTAAAATCCATATCTCTAAACACAGTCACACTGGGGATTAGGGCTTCCACATATGAATTCAGTCCACGGCAGGCATCTCAACATCAACATTAGAAGCTTGAAAATCATGGACAATTACCAGGGGCGGAACAGGGGAGGGGAATCATTAGGCAGGTAATTCCTCAAAAACAGCAAAAGTGTTCAAAGGACACTCCGCAGGTACAAAATATGACAAATGTTCACCAACAATTTACATGATACAGTAATTAAAGTTTCATACATGGGTTTGAGTTTTTAAAAGCGATGTAACTAAATTGAGAGGGGAAAAGGAAAAAGAGGATAGGAGATATAAGGACTAAAATACTGTGGATCCCAAAAGGAACTCAGTAATATCTAAAATTGATTGCTCGAATACAGTAAAACCTTCGATTGTGAGTAACTTGTTCTGCGAGGGTTCTGCCAAAGGAGCAAACACTTCTAATAAATTTTAACTTGATAAATGGGTGATGTCTTGCAATATGGGTTGTACGTGACACTGAATGTCACAAGATCACAACTGAGCTAATGGTTCTTCTCTCTCACTTCCTACAGGATTGTGGGTGATTGTCTCCCATGCTCAGATGCTCATTCTCAGGCCGTGGTGTTTGGCAGAAATTGATTTCAGAACGTTGGAAGGTGCCCACAACTGGCACTAGTGTATTTTTTGTCACTTCAAAGCACCTATGGACAGTCTCTTGCTTTTCCAGACAAAAGCAAGCTTAGGAATGCCTTGCTTCATTCTAGGTCAGGCTGCCTGCAGATATAGACCCTTTCCTCTGCTGCCTTATTGCCAGTTACATTAAATACAGTCTATTAAAAACAAGAGTTTATTAATATTGTACTGGAGTCAATATCCATAAGTGATTATGAAAGTTGTCCTACAAAATAATCCTCCTTTCTCTTGTCTTCCTCACACCAGCCATGAAGGTTTTCAAAGGTAAGTGCAGGTTAATTTCTTTACTTTATACTTTGTATTTTCTTTATGATTTTGTGTTATATTAAAGCATAGTAATCATTTTTATATGAATATTTTTGGGTTGTGGAATGAATCATCTGACTTTCCATTATTTCTTATGGGGAAATTCATTTTGATATCCAAGTACCCTGGATTATAAGCATGTTTCTGGAACAAATTATGCTCAAGAACCAAAGTTTTACTGTATAGCTTGGTAGATTGTGGCGGAGATACTCTGTGAGGACCCCAATGTCTGATGTCCTTGGGTACCTCCTCCCCTGAAGAGAGGCTAGAAACTGACTTGATAAACAAAAGGGTGATTATCCTTGGTGGGCATGAATTCATCAGGTGAAAGTCTGTGAAGAGAGACTTTCTGCCTAAAGAAGTGAGAAGCCCAGGTGGCAGTGAACATTGGGTGGCCTTGAGGAGCTGAGGGGAGGCCATATTCAGCAAGAAAACGAAGACCTCAGTCCTACAACTTCAGCCAACAGGCATGTGAGCTTGGAAGAAGATTCTGAGCTCCAGAATGTAATACAGCTCAGCAGACATCCTGGTTGAGGTGTCATGAGACCCTGAGCAGAGGACACAGTGAGGCTGTGCTTGGACTCCTGACCTATAGAAATAATGAGCTAAGAAATGTATATCATGTTAAGCCACTAAATCTGCAGCAACTTGCTATACGACAATACTTAATACATAGGTGTAGTCTTTAGATATATGAAGAAATGTGCCAAAAGGCATTAACATAGTTACCTTTGAAATGCTGGACCCAAGAGGGATGGGGTGGGGCGGCTGGTGGGTAGCGAGGGACTACTTCAACTGCTGTTGTTATAAGGCCTTTATTATTTGACTTTGAAAACTGTATCCATGCATTACTTTGAAAAAAAAAAAAAAGACCCTAATTTTCACACAAGCTAACCTGAGGGAAATTTGAGGATTATAGGACTCATTTCAAATGAAATGGGATAAAATATGTAAAAGTGCTTAACAAATTAAAAAGTACTGTACGAAGATAAGGACTTATAATTAAGTTTCAAAATCTCAGTTTGTTATTAACCTAATATTTGTGTTCCTTTAAAACATTTGTATACTGAAACCCTAACCTGTAGTGGGGCTGTATTTGGAGACGGGGCCTCTGCAGAAGTAAGTAATTTCAAGTGTGGTCATAGAGGAGCGGTCCTGATCCAATAGCATTAGTGTCCCCAAAGAAGCGACACCAGAGATCTTGCTAGTACACCCCCTCTCTCTCCCTCTCCCTGTGCACGCACAGAGGAGAGTCCACGTGAGGACACAGTGAGAAGGTGAGTGTTTGTGAGCCAGAAGGAGAGTCCTCACCAGAAAAATGATCCAGCTGCTTGAACCTTGATCTTGGACTTTCAGTCTCTAGACCAGTGAGAAAATAAACCTGTTGTCTGAGCCACCGAGTCTATGGTATTTTATTACAGCAACCCAAGCAGACTAATGCAGAATTGGGTACCAAGAAGCAGACTACTGTAACAAATACCTAAAAATGTGGAGAGGTTTTGGAACTGAGTAATAGTAGTTGGAAGAGCTTTGAGGTAGACGCTAGAATCAGCCTAGATTGCTGTGAATGGTCTGTTGCTAGAAATAGAGATGTTAAAGGCAATTCTGGTAAGGATGCAGAAGAAGAGGGGAGCTATGCAGAAAGCCTCCATCTTCCTAAAGAATACATACATCATCACAAACAGATTGTTAGTACAAATAGGAACACGCAAGGCCATTCTGATGGGGTCTCAGATGGAAATGAGTAACAGGTCATAAGAAACTGGAAGAAAGGTGATCTTTGTTACAAAACGGCGAGGAACTCAGCTGGACTGTGCCCTCGGTTTCGTGGAAGGTCGAACTTGGAAGAGATGAAATTGGATGTTTAGCTGAGGAGATAACTAAGAAAAGTGTTGAAGAAGTGCTTGGTTTCTCCTTATTACTTACAGAAAAAAATGCAAGGGGAGAGAGAGAAATCAAAAGAATTGTTAAAAAAAAAAGAAAAGAAAGAAAAAGGAAATAAAGAAAGGAATCAGAACTTGAAGATTTAGAAAATTCTTTTTTTTTTATTTTTTTAAACATTTTTATTTATTATTGAGAGACAGAGAGAGACAGAGCATAAGCAGGGCAGAGAGAGGGGAGACACCGAATCTGAAGAAGGTTCCAGGCTCTGAGCTGTCAGCACAGAGCCTGACGCGGGGCTCGAACTCACAAACTGCAAGATCATGACCCAAGCCGAAGTCAGAGGCTTAACCGACTGAGCCACCCAGGTGCCCCAAAGATTTAGAAAATTCTAAGCCTATCCACATTGCAAAACTTGAGGAAGCACGCTCTGAAAACACTAAGGATGTCACCGAACAACCATGTGATGAAGCGATTCGGATGGGTGTAAACCACAAGTTTGTTCAGCCATCTCAGGTGATGCCATCTCAGGTGACAGGGACAAAAACAAACAGAAAAAAGGAAGAGAATGAAGCAAGGCTGCAAACATGCATTATCATTCAAGACCTAGGAAGAATGGCCCCAAAGGTGATTCAGAGACGCCAGGGCTGCCATTCCCACCCTTGCCCCAGAAGGCAAGAATGCTTCCCTCTCAGTTTCAAAGGATTAGGGTCCCCTCTTTAGGTTCAGGCAGCCACACAGAGAGCTGTGTGGGTGGTGCGCTGGCAGAGAGCCAGGGTGGGAGGGAAGAGTCCGGGGGCGGTACCACACCCCCATGGGCCAGGGGACAAAGCACTGAACCACAAAGGATCATTCTTGAATCTCCAGATCTAATGGAATTTGCCTATCAAGCTCTTGGACTCTCTTGGGACCCGTCACCCCTTTCTTCCTTCAGATTTCTCCCTTTGGGAATGGGAATGAGCATCCTATCCTATTCCTGTGTCACCATTGGAGTTTGGTGTTGGAGGTTGGAGGCACATAACTTTGGTTTGGCAGGCTCACAGGTGCAGAGGGGTTTTGCCTCTGGAAACAATCTTACCTCCGGTCCCACCCATATCTGATTTAGGTGATATTTAGATGAGACTTTGGGGGTTAGGGTTTAGGATGGATCCTGGCAGAAGTTAAGACTTTGGGGGCTATTGGGATGGAATGAATGTATTTTGTGGGTAAGAAGGACATGAATTTGGGGAACCGCAGGGCAGAATGCTAAGGACTGAATTCTTGTGTGCCCCCCACAATTCCTATGTTGAAGCCCTAACCCTCAGCGTGACTGTATTTGGAGATGGGGTCCCTAAGGAAGTAATTAAGGTTAAGTGTGGTTATAAGGGTGGGGCCCTGATTGGACAGGATTAGCGTCCTTATAAGAAGAAACACCAGACAGCTCGTTCCCTCTCCCTGAGTGCGCACAAACCAAGAAGAGGCCATGCGACAACACAGTGAGAGGGAACCTGTCTGCAAGCCAAGAAGAGAGCTCTCGCCAGAATCTGCAATGGCCAGAACCTTGACCTTAAACTTCTAGCCTCCAGAACTATAAGAAAAGAAATACCTCTTGTTTAAGCCACACAGTCTATGATACTGTGTTATGCCTGAGTGGACTAATACACAGTCCGATATTCCAGTGTATTTTGTAGATGAATATAACAATTTTTAAAGTTCATTCTAATTATTTAAATTTAAGTAGTGCATTTAAAATGGAAAATACTCATATTTCACGGGTAGGAGCAAACAAAACAAGGCCTTCCTGAATATGACACATCCATACAACTTGAAATTGCTATTGCTAAGTGACAACACATGTATCCAGAAAATATAAAAAAGACAGAAAAGAACACAACAAAGCAATTACCTGATAAGGGTGTGCACTAACATTTTCACACAAGGATGCCTACTGCAGTATCGCCTGCCATCGTGAAAAACTGGAGATGAGCTAAATGACCAATAATTAGAACGTTCGTTAGATGAATTATGTCACAGTCACCCAATGAAATATTATGCAATCATTTTAACATCAGTTCTACAGGGGTAATTTACACCTTAAGAAATCATGAACAATATATTCAGTAGGACGTGTTATAAAACAGTGTGAGCGAGACTATCCGAGTTGGGAGTGTGTATATATTTGTGAATGATCCATGCCAAAATGCCAATAGTTATCACTAGATAGTAGGAGTAATAGTTTTATTTTCTTGTTAGGGCTTTTCTACACGTTCTAATATTCTATAATACACATTGCTTGCTTTTGTACTATAAATATGCATATATCTTTTACTTGGAGACCCTATTATGATAACTTTGCTTTCATTAGTTCTCAGAGAATTTGACAAGTTGGTTCTTATATTTTAATGCATCAGATAAACTTGAATTCACAGTTCTGTCTAGGTGACTGTCTTCTAGTAGATAAGAAATGCCAGTGGGCTCCAAACCTTGCTAATCACAAAAAGCAAAGGAAGTTGCTTGTGTCCACACCAGCAATTCAGTGGGCAGTGTAGGGATCCATTCTTGGGCTTTGCAGCTCCTGATGCACTAGGTTGCCCGCCATGTCCACCCTACAGCACATCGCTTCCAAGACTGGAAAGTGTGTCCAGAACATAGCAAATTCTTCTGGTGCAAACTTCCTCTGTTCTTCTAGGGACGCAAAGGATTTGGGCAATGCTTTCTGCACAAGATTTAAATGGAGTTCTTTTAAATAGGAGACTTAGCTTTCCCAGCCTTCCTGCCTCCCTCATGCCTTCTCTTCAGTTCCTTCTCCTTAGAGCAAAACACTCACTTCACTGAAAGAGGGAGACACTTGATTCTCCAAGGAGTGGGTGAACCACCTCTCAGTGTAGGGCTGAGAACTGTTTGGACAGAGCCCTCTGAAAGGAAGCAGATGTTCCCAGGAGTTGGTAAAACTGCAGAACTACAGTAGTAATAATTAATTTGTTTAATTTTTCCCTTACCAGCGTTTGCTGAAACGATTCCAATAACCACAGATTTGACTCATTAATTCACAAAATTGTTTTTAAAAAATGAACCATTTCCATTAAGAAAGGAAAGTAAATGGTGCTGACAATCATTGATAAGCCTGCAATCAACTGGAACTGGTGCTTCGTCCCTCTACAAACAAGGGAGGTGGATTTACCATAACCAGGGTTACTCTAAACTTCTGAGCCACCCAACGCACGAGGTCTTTGTCTGTAGACCTCCTCAGTCACCAGTATCCTACACAACCTCCATTTGGGACTCTTTCTGCTCCACCCAGAATCCTACCATAGGATTCTGGCGGATAATTGTGATGATCAAGATTTAGAAGTGATCGATGTCTCTCATTTCCAGGGCCTCCAGGAGTCATTCAGACAATCTTGATGATTAAGGTGGTCTTCTCCTCTCACCATCCCATTTTCTCTCTAACTCCCCCTCTTTCTCTCCCACCACCAACCATCTCTTAGGAAGCAGCAACCTTAACTCAACTTGTAGAGGTGCATCTGGCGTCACAGAGGGGAGGCAATACTGTGTTGAGCTGCAGAGAAGGGGATACGGGCAAGTCCTTCAACCATCCTGCATGACCCGCTCCCTACCTCACAGCAGCATATATTACTTCAGTGATTGTCAAGGGGGGTCGGGGCGGGGGGGGGGGGGGGGAAGAGTAAGTCCCCTCTCAGGAGACGACATCAGAATAGAGACCAGATGTGTGTAAGTTGGCAAAGCAGATTACATTGATCTGATGTTTATTGACAAAAACTCCAAAAGCCAAGTTCAATAACATTGGTTTAGCTGGTGGGGATCTAAAGAGAATAAAATAAGTATGTATTACATGAGTTTGAAAAGAATGAGAAACACAGAAGCATTGCAATTCAAATTGAACCAAAGAAAATCTAGTAAGAACTCCTAGGGAATCAAATCAGAACACTCAGTGAGCAATCATTTGATCATCAATGTTGTATCTTTTTGTAAAACCTTCTGTAATACCACTGGGTATAAGGTAAGGACTCCAAGTGACACCCTCACATCTCCCCTAGTGCTTAGCAACTCTTGACACATCTTCTCTCTAGACACTCAGCAGGGCTGAGTTCCTTTTTGGAAGACAGAAAAATAGATTGAGTGGTGTTATGGGTTAAATTGTGTCCTCCCCCAAAATATGTTGAAGTCCTAACCCTCTAGTACCTCAGAATATAAAGTCTTTGAAAATAGAGTTGTTGTAAATGTAATTAGTTAGGTCAGGATAAAGTCATACTGGGATACCATGGGCCCTTAATCCTGTATGACCAGTGTCCTTGTAAGAAGAGAGGAAGAGACACAGACACACAAAGCAAGAATGCCATGTGACATTAAAGGCAGAGGTTGAAATGATGCATCTACAAGTCAAAGAATGCTAGGGTCTACCAGAAGCCCGGGAATAATCCTCCCCTAGAGCCTGCAGACAGAGCATGGCCTTGTCAACACCCTGATTCAGACACCTAACCTACAGAACTGTAAGAAAACACAGGTCTGTTGTTTCAACCCGCCCAGTTTGTGATACTTTGTAATGGTGGCCCAATACATGCAGTGAGAGACTATGGAAACTCTCCCCCAACAATCCATTATGAATGCAGTCGACCCAGCATGCACGTGATCTGGTTGAGGATGATGAGGACTCATGGCAGTGGGCAAGCTTCCTGCGCATAAAGTACAGATGAGGCAGGTGTTTCGTTTTTACAAAGATGAGTAGTGAGATCCTTCTAGTTAGGATGTTCAAACATAGACAGGATGCCTAGTCAGCAGGGATGCTGAAAAGAATTCAGTTTTCTATATGACAATATGGACTCTAGAGTCACCTTGAAGTGTCTCACCTCCATCCAGAAGCTCCCCCACCAGAGGTATGCAGAATCCACGTGGGACCACACGAAATCATTTGTGGTCATGTCACAGCCAAAAAAAATATGTTTTTTTATGGGGCGCCTGGGTGGCTCAGTCGGTTAAGTGTCTGACTCTTGATTTCAGCTCAGATCATGATCTCACAGTTCATGAGTTTGAACCCCTCACTTGGCTCCGTCATGCAGAGTCTACTTGGGATTCTCTCTCTCTTCCTCTTTCTCTGCCCCTCCCCTGCTCTCTCTCTTAGGATAAATAAATAAACTTGAAAAAAAAAAAAGAAAATGCTTTGCAGGTTGTACCAAAAAGCCTGGGATATGCCTTCGTTGTTTATATCTTTTCCATCTAGAAAATATTCTAGGCCTCTTGACATAGATTTTTGCCAATGCTTTCAAATGTAGGATCATGTATTGAGCACGAACATGTTCCAAATTCTATGTTAGTTTCCTTTGACACTTAGAGTCATATTTAATCCTGTGCATTTACTCCAGGATGTGCTACATATTAGCATGACTCAGGTAGTGTGATAACACCCTTCTAAAAAGACAAGGCAACTTTCCTCAAGAGCCATCCTGCACAGGTAGGTAACTCTTGTTCATGGTTCATGAATCACGTCACCTGTGACCTATCCAGTGTTCATTTGCAGACGTAAACCAATGTGGGATCTCCCCTAATAACTGCAGAGGTGGGCCAGGGAGAAGTTTCAATACCAGGTACTGGAGCAGAACTGGCAGACCACATCTGGGCTCTGCAGAAGTAGAGGGTGTCGGACATTATTACGCGGTATCGCTCATTTAGACTTTCTGGCAAGCACCACACGAACAGATGCTGTGTGGTGTACACGGCGATCTCATTAAGGGTATAGGCTATTTTTTTTAAAGGAAAAGCAATTATTATCCATTTTAATGGTAACCACTTCGCTTGTGTAGAACGTTTTAAGAATTTGTTATAAAATCAGAAGATAATATGATTTTTAATAATAACATTTATAGAAGGTATAAAGATTATCATGCCATGACTAACACCTACGTGCCCATGTCCCCAGTTTAAGAAGGTGGACTTTTTCTTCTCCTCTGTTGTAACTACCAGAGTTTGAGAAATATCTTTTTCTTTTAATTTTTTAAATTGTTTTTTATTTTATTTTTGAGAGACAGAGAGAGACAGGGCGAGTAGGAGAGGGTCAGAGAGAGAGGGAGACACAGAATCTGAAACAGGCTCCAGGCTCTGAGCTAGCTGTCAGCACAGAGCCCTACATGGGGCTTGAACCCACGAACCGTGAGATCATGACCTGAGCTGAAGCCAGACGCTTAACCGACTGAGCCACCCAGGCGCCCCTGAAAAATATCTTGAAAGAGGCTCTGATGTAAGTCTCCAAATACACAAGGCTGAGCTGATTACAACTAGTCCAGACCTGTGTGAACTACAGAACTAAGTGTGCCCCCATTCCTCTTATCTGTGACACCTACCAATCCTCAGAAATGTCTAAATCAATTCAGGTGCAAACACAAGGTTTCTGAGTACACACCAGAATAGCTCCCGTTGTGTGAATATGGGTTAGAGACGTCTCTGCCCATGCGAACCCAACCTCTTCATCTCAGACCCCCTGCCAGGCTCTGTGGCTGTGGGGTCTCCTGTTCTATATTCCATCCCAGCCACTGAGCTCAACGGTGCCAGGTGCAGCAGTAACGCTGGGAGTCACAGGGAGATGCTGAAGTCACAGAAACCCCAAGCCTGTGGAGTGTCTTTGATAGCGGATGATTGTTTGCATGCCTGAGGCAGAATCACTCATGAGTATTGACAAAACTGTAGCCTGAAAGGCAGAGGCAAAGTGTGTCCACGTACACACATAACCCAGGAGACAGCTCCTGGACGTCCCTCCCAGAACCTCCCAGAAAGCTCTCCACAATCATGCCAGTGGGCCCAACTTTTCCCTATCGTAACTCCAACCTGCCAATGCCAGAGCCCATAAAAATATCCTCCAGCATTCAGTAGACCAGTTTTCTCAGGATAATCACATCTTTCAAATACTTCTCTGCCTGTCAGCATTTTTAAAAAATGTTTTATTTGGTTTTGAGACAGAGAGAGACAGAGTATGAGTGAGGGAGGGGCAGAGAGAGGGAGACACAGAATCCGAAGCAGGATCCAGGTCCTGAGCTGTCAGCACAGAGCCCGATGTGAGGCTTGAACTCACAAACTGTGAGATCATGACCTGAGCCGAAGTTGGAAGCTTAACCAACTGAGCCACCCAGGTGCCCCTGTCAGCATTTTAAAGGATAAAGATGAAGCATGAATCTTGCTTTCAGAAAAAAGAATCTATTCCTGTGATTTGCTGCCTAAAAAACATGGTCCCTTTCTGAAGCTTAGTCTAAGTGACTACTACTAATATAGTCATCTATTAACTGGTCGTAGATACTTAAAATTTAGTTCATGTTGTTGTTAATTAATGGGAAAAGCATTTAACCTGTGTCCGTGAACTGATGAACGGATAGCCAAAATGTGGTATATCCACACAACGGATAAGAGACATAAAAGTCACAATTATATGATCCCATTTATATGAAAAACACAAAATAGGCAAATATCTATAGAGACAGTAGATTAGTGGTTATCAGGAGTGAGGTGGAGAGAAGTCAGAGAGTGCTTATTTAATAGGTAAGGGGTTTCCTTTTGGGGTGATAAGTTTTGAAACTAGATGGTGTTAATTGTTGCACAACATGGCGAACGTAATGGCCATAATAGTCAATTTTATGTTCCAAGTATTTTATCACAATATATATATAAAAAAGAGATTTAACCTCTGGGTTTCCATTTCCTTATTTATATTCTCAGATGTATTTTCTTTGATATGTTATAGAAAACATAGAATACATAGAAAATGTTTGCAGATAGAAACTCATAAGTAAGCAGAATTCAGGAACCACCATGCTGAGCACACACTCGGTGCCTGACACTGTCCAAGACATCAGGTCACTGGGACGAGATGGTAACAGCACCCCGCACACATCGTGATCCCTACAACTTCCTTATTCTCTCTCAACCGCCACCCTGGGAGAAAAACAGCTCCTACAATAAATGGCCGGTCACAATTCACAATCAGAACACTATTTAGAAGCGTAAGCAGGCAGTTTGGTTGTTCCTACTGCATTCTAGGTACTTGATATGCTGAGAGCACAAGACAATTTTTTCACACAATTGAACTCCTTAGGGTCTGTCTTCTAGATCATTTTGTTGGTTTAAAATACGCCATTGCTCAAGCACTGTCCAGTCTGCCCGTATGCCTGGTGGGGAAGTGGGGCAATTCGGTTCACTGTGCTGAGATTTTTCTTTTATGTAAATCGCTTACATTTCAAACTACATCTTTTATTTCTTCCAACAACATCGAGCGTTAGCATGCCACTTGCCTCTCTGTTTCTAGGAATGAAGACTAGAAATCTTAATACAAAACATTAATTCAGTGGGCTGGTCTGGCGGAGTAATAGATCTTCCGAAGCGCAGTGGCAAAATCCTGCCTGGGCTTCTGCAACTCACAATAAAGCACTGTGGTTCTTTTATTGAACCAATAGCATTGAAGTCACAAATATATCTATGCAGAAAACAATTGTGGCAGCTCGTCAAACAGAAGACTGAAGGAAAGATTCAGGACCAGCTGAAAGGCCCCGGGTGCTAAAGGTGAAAATAACAGGTTAGATTAGAAAGAGCAGCTGAGACCAGAAGCAATCAATGACACCTCAGAATGGCTTATTTGAGCTGAGATCACTCCTATTTCACATGCAAAGCACGCTGCATTAGCTACCAGATGGTATCTTCCTTTTCCTGGTGGACTTCCTAGAATTCCCCAAGACTACTGCCTGAATTAGTTCACTTTCTCGGGCCAGCCTAATAAGATTTCAGCTAGCTGACAGTCTGAAATACAAGGAAAAATGAATCCCAACAGAGAAGCGCAACTATTTATTGGGCTTAATAAGAAGAGAGGAGAAAGAAAAGAACAGCTTGAACATCAATATAGTTGCTACCTTTGAGCCTCATTTTTTTCTTTTTTTAGCCCCTGACAACTCATAAAATCCCAAGTCTGGGAGGGATACCATAGGTCAACAATTCAACATGCTCGATTAGTTATCTACTGTCCCATAAAAAATGACACCAAACCTTGGTGCCTTGAAACGATACCGTTTATAATCTCATGGTTTCTAACCATCAGGAATCTGGGTGCAGCTTACCTGGGTCTTCTGCCTCAGAGTGGCCGAGAGGCTGCATTCTCGGGGGTAACAGAGGCTGTGGTCATCTGAAGGCTGGGCTGGGGAAGGATCTGCTTCCAAGTCCTCTCTAGCGATTGTTGGCAGGAGTCAGCTCCTCAGGAGCCGTTGGCCAGGGGTCTCCCTCTGTTCCTTCCCGGGTGAGTCTCTCCACACAGCAGCTCACAGTATGGCAGTTGACTTCATCCGGCAAACAAAGAAGAGCACGAGAGAGGGAACACAAACAACACAGAAGTCACCATCTTTTGCAAACTATTATCAGACATGATATCCCATTACGTTTTCTATTTTTCAGAGGCAAGTCATAAGGTTCACCAACACTTAAGAGTGGGGATTACACAAGGGCCTGAATACCAGGAGGTGGGGTTACTGGGGGCCATCTGAGAGGCTGCCTGACATCTGTGCCCATTGAACCCTTTTATCTTCTCCACAGATTCCTCACTGGCTTTTGCTTTAACTGCTCCTGCCATGAAGAGCTAACTCACAGCCATCTCAGAGCTCTAACTAGTTAAAGAGCTCGCCTGGTTAACCCACCTGCTACTATATGGATCCAGGAGACTCTGTTAAATACCCAGAAACTCTTCAGAGACCCTTGAATTCGAGATTTTTATAAAGGAAATGTTTAGAAATGGGCACTCTGCTCATGTGACAAGATCTGGGAGTTGCAATAGTGTAGTTATCACAGGGGGAACTTTTAACACACCATTTAGGGTAATCTCAAGCATCATAGATATTAGAGACCAGCTGGGTTAAAGGAAAGCCAAGAACCATGACCGCCCCATGGCCAAGTTCCCCCTAATCACCCCATCCTGGGCTCTCCAAATCATTTTGGAGATGCATACAGTTTTTGTCTGCTTGTCCTTAAAGCTTTTAGGAGATGTTTAAAACAACTCTGGACTGTGCTGTCTATACAGAGGGTCAAAGGCAGAGTGTCAAGGATAGTTGCCTGAGTTCTGAATCTGAATCCCAGAGCAATCTGTAAAAGGGTTGGGGGCAAGAGACAGCCATGGTGCTAAGCTGGAAAGGCCTTCCAATAAATCAGGAAAGAAAAAAGCCTAAGGACTTGAGTATATAGGCACATCATAAGCCTTGGAGGTCTTGATTTCCTAAGAGACTGGGTTACGTCTGGTCAGAAGGGATTAGACAGGCACAGATATGGACTGAAGACAGGCAGTAGGAAGGGCAAGAGGGGTCAGAGGCCTATGCCCTAGTTGGCTCCATTCCACCACATTTCAATGGTCACTTTATCCCTTTTGGCAGAACGCCAACATGCTGCATTTAAAATAAGGAATACATGGCGCGCCTGGGTAGCTCAGTTGGTTGGGCGTCCGACTCTTGATTTTGGCTCAGGTCATGATCTCACAGTTTGTGAGTTTGAGCCCTACGTCAAGCTCTGTGCTAACAGTGTGGAGCCTATGTAGGACTCTCTCTCTCTCTCTCTCTCTCTCTACCCATTCCCTGCTCACTTGTGTGCTCAAGCTCGCTTGCTCTCTTTCTCTCTCTCTCAAAATAAATTTAAACTTTAAAAAATAAAATAAAATAAATAAAATAAAATAAAATAAAATAAAATAAGCATCCGTGTGGGAACTGGGTGGGGTGGGTGAGGGAGGGAGAAGTGAAGGGTAACACATCAGGAGTCTCTTCCTTGCTCCATCACCTTCATGTCATCTCAAGTTCAGTGACTTGAGACCTGAGGCCTAAACCGGGGGGACAGTCACATTATTCATGAACTTAGAGTGTTTGTAGCCAATATGTAACTCCCCAAATTAAAAAAAAAATCTAATGAATTGGAAAGCTGAGAGACTCGGACAGACATGGTTGCCAATGGAACACTCTACGCTAGGCGCAGGTAAAATGTCCCCAAATCCATCTGCTGAAAAGGCTATTTCCAGTTAGTGCAACAATAAGGTAGTTGGTTGAGGGTGTGCTAATGTGCTTTCATTTTTTAGCTTCTCTCTTTGCCATTTACACTCTTCTTCAGCAGTGAACCATGACCGCTCCACGTGGCTGTCCTCAGCTTCCCAGATGATAGCACCCACCCAACGGGAGTTCGATTTTTGTCCCTGGCTGAATCATAAGGACAAGAAGCAAAAAGTGCAAGGCTGTATCAACTTTCTAACTCCAGTGTTTTCCAAAATGCCCTGGAGCAAATTCAGCATGCTCTTCCCTCAAGTGCTGAGTCACCACTAGAAGAACTCTAATCCCAACCAATGCAAGAAACGCCCTTCCAGAGCTGATGAGAGCACACAGGGTGCGCTTCTCCAAGATGTTCTATTGAGAATCAGTCAGCACTGGCCCTCTAGAGACACAGGAATGATAGTGGGTACAGGGACATAATGAAACTGAACCCAAATTTGCCCAATAAACCTAAATAAACACATGAGCTGCAGAATGAAGGCTTCTAGAAGTCAAAGAGCCTCCAGGCCAGGCAACTAGTATCTCCAGTCAAAATGAGCAATATATCCATACTTTCCACTCTGCATTGCATATGGGCCTGCAATACAGGTCAAAAAAAAAAAAACAATCAAGATTGGGGAATTATCTGTTTTAAGATTTAATTTCAAGGAAAATGAAGGTGCCTTCTACTAGCCCAATTTATAACTGATCAATCTTTACTCATTACAATGTTGATGTTTCTTTTATGAACCTTATACTCTGTGGTTTACAAGGAACTCAGCTAAGGATAATACAGCAGTTTGTACTCTCAAAAGATAAATGCCTTAAAGAAAAATCTGTTACCACATTAGGAGAAGGGGGCCATGATGGTTTCTTCCCCAGTCTTTTTCTACTGGAAGAAAATGCATGGTGGGTTTCTCCAAATGTGGGCTGCATAAATCTTCCACGTGGTGTATCTGCTGGCTTCTTGTGAGATTCAAGATTACAATGAGACCAACCCATGCTTCCGTTTCTGGCCTGACTTAATAACTTACTAATTATAATTGACTGAACACCAGGCTTCAACCCACACATGTCAAGACTCATTTCTATCACCATTTTGGAGCTATTGTATTCTACAGAGAAGCATGCTGGGAAGAGACCAATGGGTCACCGGAACATGGCAGACCCGAGGTCGATATCACGATCCAGAATATGAAGCCAGATGGTCTGAGGGCCTGGGGATAGGAGCGGGGATCCGGGGTCAAGCAGGCATGGCAGGATGCAGGAACGAGGTCACTGAGCCCGGGTCACTGTGATTGTATGCTCTTAGTGATAAGTGAGTGAGCACAATCCCTCTGAAGGGGCATCGCATTGGCGGTTTTTAAAACAGGGGTGATCTCACACTTAGGCCCACTGCCCAAACCATCTGAATACTTTCATTTCTAGATGCCTCTGTTCTAATCCCCATAATTGGAGTTCATTGCTTCGGGGGATAAAGGGAGGGGGTAGTGGCATGAGACAGTTTTCTAAAGATATGGTTTTATCTTCGTTTAGGTATGATGACAGAGTTAGGGGGCAACACGGCCCACGACAGTTTGACTAGCCTATTCTTAGCCTCTGTTACCACCAAATAGGATTGTCCTGAGAAATCGGCACACAGAGAGGTTCAGTTCCTTTGCCAAGTGTCTTCTTTAAAAGGTGGACTGCAAAACAGAGCTCAGGCCTCCTGACTCCTAACTCAATGCTCTTTCCAAGGGCACCCAACTATCTTTACATGCTAATGGCCAGTAGGAAATACCTCTTTCCATGGCCTTCCAGCAACATATGTGAGCTTGTGCCATTTAGAAACATCTACAAAACTAGGCCCAAGAAACATTCTTTGAGATTGTTCTTGGCCTCCAGGAGCTTGCTCTGAGGGTGGACCCCTTAATCCAGAACCTGCGTGGAGACACATTCTCCACAGGATGCAATATCTTGGTGGCTTCTCTTGAACGGCCATGGGGTTAATCTCCCAACCATAGGAAACCTAGTTATTTACAAGTCCCAGTAGCTCTCCCCCACCTCGTTCCCTCCTCCAGCTCACATGGAAGAACACTGGACTCAGCCAACAACCTTTGCCTCAAATCTCATCAAGACGGAAGAGCCAGCCTGTTAGCAGTCTGTCCCCATCCCCACACGTTTGCTAGGACAGATTTCTTCCCTCAACACTGTATTTATTACTGGGGCGTGAAACACAAATCTGCAGATGTCTTTTCCACTCGCCTGCTGTTAAGAGTCTACTCAATAATTTAGCTCTCTCTCCCTTAAGTACATTTGGTTTCCGTTGGCTGTTGCATAAGACAGTGCGGGACGAATTCGGAGGGATCCTGGGCTCCTCCCGCCCTCTCCTGCCTCCCCTCTGCTTGGCTCTTGCAAGCATCGTTTGCAGCTGCAGGACCCGAATCTCCTTAACTCTTGCGCACGCAGTTCTTTCCTTCTTTCGGAGTCACAGCACTCCGCCGTTTTCCCATTAGATTCTCACAGCAAATTGATAGTTACTTCAAACAAAAAACAAAAAGCTATCACAATAGGAGACCAAACACTGGCAACAGATAAAACAAAAGGAGGCACCAAGCTCTTTAATTAAGGTTCACGAAGGCATGTGAATCCTAGCTTTTAGTTACCCTGCTGCGCCTCCGCCTGATTAGCCACAATGCATCTGCTCGGGTTCCTGGTATCCATCTGTACTGCGAGGGAGAAATGCATTCGGGTCGTCCTGATTCTCCATAAGATAGCTCAGAGGCATCAGCTGTAGACAGACTAACGGTTATGCGCGTTGACAGAGTGTTTCCTGCACTCCTTGCTGTGTTGACATGCAAGATCACACCACCTCACATGTACCTGGGATTAACCCATGTCCACACAGACGGCCCAAATGAAATGCCTACCCCCAGGAAACCCGGATGGTTTTAGGATGACTCATTTCTCCGCGGAAGCACTTCAAGCTGGAAAGGTACCTCAATCATATCCCGTTCTTAAAGGCCACCTATCTGTTCTTCAATGGCTCATGCCATAAAATCCCTCCTTTAGTAGATTAAAAAGACCATGGGAATTGGGATCTTTCTACACATTACAATGTAAGGAACTTTTCATTTCAATGTGGCATGAGTGTATGTCTGCATACAAGGATTCTTTCTCACTGAGAAAAGGGCAGCCAAAATGAAGTGACCACTATTTGGAGTCATTGGGTAGAGCACGCTCGGTAACTAGTTATGTTGGCCCGTGTAATTTTAGTTTTCCCAAAGGGCTTATTTGCCTTTTTTATAAAAATGTGTTAGCACTATGTATATCCTAAACTTCTTTACTAATGTGCCATTCCATGATCCAATAACATTGATCCCATAAACTCGGGGTCATAGAATTCGAAACAGTTGGCTGACCCCATACTTTAGATCCTAAGCAGAATCAAGGAGCAGCACCAGAAATACCAGCTCTAAAAATCAGCTCCAAAACACTCAGACATCTGAGATTTAGAAATATTTTCCTAAAACTGGTGAAATCCAAATAAAGCCTGGAGTTTAGTTAGAAGTAATATATCAATATTGGTTTCTTAGGTTTGACAAATGTATCATGGTAATGTAAGATGTTGACATTAGGGAGAACTGAGTGAGGGGTAGGGAACTCTCTGTATTACCTCTGCAACTTTTCTGTAAACCTAAAATTATTCCAAAAGAAAACATTTATTTAAAAACATTTTAAAAATATATATACATTTCTGCAGTTAAATCAACAGTTAAAGTGCATATTACCAAATTAGCATCTTGCTGCACCTCCATCAGAAAAGATGACATATAATAGGGGCACCTGGGTGGCTCAGTTAGTTAAGAGTCCAACTCTTGATTTCAGTTCAGGTCATGATCTCACAGTTTGTGAGTTTGAGTCCCATGTCAGGCTCTACACTGAGGGGGTGGAGCCTGCTTGGGATTGATTCTTTCTCTCTCCCTCTCTGTCCCTCCTCCACTCATGCATGAAGGTTCTCTGTCTCTCTCTCTCTCTCTCTCTCTCAAAATAAATTAAATTAAATTTAAAAAGGAGACAAGATAATAAAGAGATATGGGTTGAAATCTTATCATAGCTACAAATTTGATGTCAATACTCATTAGATCATTCAGTTACTCATTGAGCACCCATTCCCTCCACTGTTGTAAGAAGGACCTCAGCCTTTGAGGAATATCACATTCTTTTTTTTAATATTTATTTGAAAGATACAGAGAGAGAGAGAGAGAGAGAGCACACACGAGCACATGCACACAAGTGGGAAAAGGGCAGAGAGAGAGAGAGAGGGAGAGAGAGAATCCTAAGCAGGCTCCCACTGCCAGTGCAGAGCCTGATGCAGGGCTTGATCTCAGTAACGGTGAGATCATGACCCGAGCCAAAACCAAGAGTTGGACACTTAACCAGCTGAGCCACCCCAGTGCCTTGAAGAATTTCACATCCTTTAGAGAATTTAAGACTGCATGTCTTGAACTATGAGAATGCAATTGGTATAAAATATGAGGAATAAAATAAACTACAGAAGGGATTTGTCTTATAAAGTGACCAAACTGGGAAACCTAAGCGGAAAGCTTTATAAATTCTGAGAGTTTATTTACTGGCAATAAACGGACCGAGCGTTGTTTTGCTGCTGCATACTAGATTTCCCACTGCTTGTTCACACTAGCCTCTCAATTAGGGTTACATGTGGGGCAGGTGTCATCAGTCTAGCCCTTTCTTATTTTATCACCACTTAAACACCTTACAGAACTCAAGAATGGTAGCTCCAAAAGGAATTAAAAATGGCCTGACCCATTCTCCTCTTGAGGCCCAGAGACAGTTTTCCAATTAAATGAGGACACACAGGCAGAAGTACTTTGAATACACTGCAGCCTAATTAGAAGGTATGACTATTGATATCATGACCAGCCACTTGGCCAAGATCACCCACTTAGACCATGGAAGATTCTAAATGCCAAGGAGACTGGCATGAGTCTTTGTAATATAATTATGGACAGTTCTGACTCCCACAGGAGGAAGTATTTAATAAATAATCAACTGATTGCAATATGGACTCTAACCCCAAGCCAGTAGAGAGGTTCCCTTTCCTTCTCAGAAAGGATGAAACCCGAAGAGAGAGCATTTGTTCGCCAGTTTGAAAAGGGAACAGAAAAGCCTGCATTTATTCCTGGGGGAGAATAATGTAACTGTTATAAGCTGTTGTGTTACAGCAATTTAAAAGTAATTTTTCTGAATTAAGAGAAGATTGAGTGGGGAAAATGCTTCCTTTTGGAAATTTAATTCCCAACTGAGTATTTATATGCTGATACTCTTTGAAAATATACAAGCCATCAGCTGCTTCATGTGCCAGCGATATGAAGCAGGACAGGAAAGAAGTTAGTCTTCAGATAGTAAGTTTCCTCTTACTGTCACCCTTTCCCTCCCTAAACACTCCTGCCACCCACATACACAACTCTCCTTGATGTCACCAAAATCCAAGCCAACTCCTTTAAAAACAGATAGGCATAAAATAATCAAGTTCCATGCTGAATATCAACAAAATCCATGGCAATGGATGGGAATGAAGGAGAACATTTCATTTCATATTTAAAAATGTTAAATTGGGTGCTTATAATTCCCCTGATTTAGCTTTTTTAATTAAAAAATTCAAGCTTTATTCAACATTTGCATATTCATGCCTCCATAATGTGTACTGATTGCATTAAAGGCGGAGAAAAAGCTTGTAAGTGCAGCACAAATATAGTTACTCATCAAGAGCAGCATCGATGTATGCATAGATAAATATTTCCAAACAAATTAACATACGCCCCAGCACAGGTGCTCTGGCCTTACAGCCCCCCACCCCCCAGCTCCTCAAACCTACTTTTCCTTCCAACAAATTTCAAGAGCCAGAGCATCAGTTTAAAATTTTTTTAATTTGGTGTTTTGTAGATTTAGCGCGCCTCTTTGCCAAAGTCTCTGGTCAGTGACTGTCTACTACTGGCAATAGTCAAGAGGGAAAAAAAAAACATTCAACTGCACTCTTTATTAAACACCAAAAATATGTCTTCCATGATTCAACAAAGACTTCCAACAGTTTGTAGTTGCTGGTCATTGGGAGAGGCAGTTGTCATGTCTGAGAAGCGGGTGTCACAGACCAGGAAGGCAGATACCATTAATGGTCCACCAAGAGCCAGTCTCCTCCAGAGCCAACTTCTTGCTCACAGAATCAGGACTGTTTGAAATGGCAGCGTGACCATCTCTTAGAAGGAGTCTGTGTTTCATCTAAGCCAGAGGTTGGCAAACTACCCGTGGGCCAAATTCAGCCTACCACTTCTTGTGTAGATAAAATAGTGATGGAACACAGACACACCCATTCACTTACTCATTGTCTATGGTTGTTTTCATACTCCAAGGACAGATGAGAGTCACTGCAACAGAAAGCATATGGCCTGCAAAGCCTCAAATATTTACTACCTGGCCCTGTACAGAAAATATCTCCCAAGCCCTGGCCCAAGCCAACCTTGGCCAATTTGCCAGCCTCTCTTGCAGCTAGGAAGATGCTGGATTGTATGCAATAAGTGAGGAAGAAGTTGTTGCCAGTGGATACTTTGGGATAACAATAGATGATAGACATAGTCAATGAAGTAAGAATGATGGAGGGCATCAGATTTGGGGAATGGAGTGTAGGGAGGAAGACAGAAGTTCAAGACATGTGAATCTATGATTTGAGGTACTTTTGGGAGGTCAAGTAAACATGTCAAGTATACAAGTATAGAAGTCAGAAAAGAGGTCTATATCTTTAATTCAAAGGACACTTTTTGGGTCTTATCCCCTGCAAACCGATATCTTCAATGAAATGCTCCTGACTACCATTTCCTTTTTATGACTCCATCTCAACTTCATTTCTACAGCACTAGCCTTTCCTGGTTTCTCTGCCCACCTCTCTGACTGCTCCTTTTAGGTCCTTTGCTTACCCAAATTTTGTCCTTTACTCCCTAAATTGAGGGATTTTTTCAGGGTTTATCATCACATGGGTTTGCTTCCCTCATTCCCATCAGCCTCATAACTTTCAAGCGAATGACTTCCAAGTTGACATTACTAGCCTAGACTTTTCTCTCCACCTTGACCCATTATTACCTATCGTGTATTCCCAAATGGGTCCCCTGTTGGCAACTCAAACTCTGTGTACCTAAAATGCTTTCTTATCTTCTCCCAAATAGAGAAAAGACACTGGCCATGCTGTCAGAATTCCTAGTTTTGAGTCCTGGCTTTGGGTTGTCCTGGCTGTGTGAGCTTTAGCAAATTTCTTCATTCCTGAGCCTTCAGTTTGCCATTTCCATGGGCCTCAGAAAAGGTACAATGTCCCATTCCTGACTGTACATGAGAAGAAGCTTATGACTTGGAATATATGGTGAGAAAACCTGGAAAGACTTTGAGAGGACAGTATTTGAGCTTGAAAAGTGGGGAAACTTCAGGAATCTACATGTCCCCCTTTTATAGGCCCACCTGGTCTAAACCTGAGCGTACCCATAGGTGGAGCATACTCTGGCTTCTGGCCCCCTGTTGGGAAGCAGAAGATCCGAACATCATTCCAACCTCTGCTCTGCTGGCTAGGGCCTGTGTTGATCGCTGCGTGTCTAGTTCACCTTATTCTCTGGCTGTTCCTGAAAGGTGGGCTTTCAAGTCAGCTCAAACTTGATTTCAGGTTTGCATCTACTTTTTTTAGGCTTTAATCTCCTTGATTTAGAAAATAACAATGCCAATGATGACAGCAAAAACCGACTGCAAATGAGCTTTATAAAGAGGCAGGCATTTAGAGTAGGTTTACATCAAGTAAGTCAGGGCATAGAGGCTGCAAGAGCAATGATGTTCAAGGGTGCTCACTGAGGGGGCAGCCAGAAAGGTGCACTCTGGCCCTTCCTTGCTGAGCCGGAGCTCCTGCTGGCCCAGGATGCCAACCAAGGCATCCTTTTTGGTTTCCTACACTATAGTTCCACTTAGCATTTGCTCAAGGATCAGCTCAGAGCCTTTGTGTTTGACCCGAGATGAATGCTTTTACCAAAGAACGCATTTTCCGACTTCATAAGCACTCAAAGGCCAGAGTCAGGATACTTTATTCATCATCTCCCGTTTAAAACCTTTTCAAGGGGGCCACCATTCCGGAGATCTACGATGTGGTCTATTTATTCCTATTCCTCAAGAACATGAGAAAGCAAACTGGATATTAGAAGGAAAAAAAAGAAAAGGAACCATTTCCAAGCTGGTGTGGTTCCAGGAAATAGAAAGTGAAGAGGGATCACTCACCACTGGCTCCTGACTGCTGCTCCAGGACTCGGAGCTGCCCAGGAAGACTGAGTTAACACAGGAGCCCAACTCCCCTACAAGAGTCTAGGGGCAGAGTTCCTTCTTTGTAGTGATGACTAGATAGCTATGCCAGTTAGTGTGGGGCCGTAGGCCTGGCATTCGAACAGGAAGGGAGGCCAATCCTAAATGAAATCAAACTGTGAATAAAGGAGGATTAAAATAAAAATTGACAGCCCAGCTCACAGGGCTAGTGTGCAGCTCAGCTGCCGGAGAGTCGCTGCCATCATGCGCCTTGGAGA
The DNA here is from genome assembly GCA_028646485.1 of Cryptoprocta ferox. Taxonomy (NCBI): domain Eukaryota; kingdom Metazoa; phylum Chordata; class Mammalia; order Carnivora; family Eupleridae; genus Cryptoprocta; species Cryptoprocta ferox. Next base: position 135,067,115 of record CM053577.1, on the reverse strand, counting down.
CGAGACATGAAGAATTGCCGAGAGAGAGCTATTGGCTGAGGGAGCTTGTGAGAAGCGTGTCTGCCCGCACTTTGTCGTGCCTGTGACGCTCGGAAGGTAAGAGGGGCTGGTGAGAATGTTGACAGGCCGATAAGTTTCTTTGAAAACAGCCTAGAAAGGCTGCCAGGAATGCAGGAAGCCTAATGTTTGAATTCGAAAGCTCTGCTCCTCATGCTTCATAACCACAGCGATATGATTTAAAAATAACCATTTCAGAGAGGACACTGGATTCGGAATCAGGAACTCTAAACCCCAGCCCCGCCTCTGCCAACTTGATGTATAACCTTGACAAAAGGCTTCCCTTCTCAGCGCCCATGTGGTGAAAAGTATATTTTCAGCTTGGAGGGGAGACAGAGCAATGGAGGGGGGAGACTGGGCCGAGGGATGGAGGGGAGGGATGAGACTTGGTTCCCGGGTTTCTGGGCTGAGGCTGGGAGACCTGGGGCCCTGAGAACAGAGAAGGATATGGCCAACAGTGCTTCAGGGAGGTTTTAGCCATTCACCTCCCATCATGGCTGAAATATTTCCATCGGCAGTGGGTTGAAGAATGTCCAAGTCTTGAGCATTGGAACCTGTGAATCGGATCTTATTTGGAAGAGAGATTATTTTTATATATGTACTTAAGGATCTCAAGATCAGCTCACCCCGGGTTTGGGGCAGGCCCTACATCCAATAACAAGTGTCCTTACAAGAGAAATGCAGAGGGAGGCTTGAGAGACTCGGACACAGGGGAGGCCACATGAAGACAAGACAGATTGGAATCTACACTCCCAGTCAAAGGATATCTGGAGCCACTGGAAGTTTTGGGAGGCAGGGAACGGTTCCCCGATAAAGATTCAAAGGGTTACACAGAAACTCTGCCAACACGTCGACCTCAGACTTGTAGCCACCAGAACTGAGAGAGGCTGAGCTGCTGTTTGAAGCCACATGATATGGAGTGATTTATTAACGCAACTCTACCACCACCCTTGTGAATGGAACAGTCTAGCATCACTTTAAAAAGACTTCCTTACCCACCTTGGGGTCTCAAAGATGTTCATCTAAACGAGCTTCAAGCCCTGATATAAACATGGGCAGGGGGTCGGAATTTATCTCTCTAATGCCAGGCTATTCACAGAAAGAAGAGAATTCACTGCTTTAATTCAACTCTGGGATGAACACCAAAGTGGTAGAGAGCTTCAAGCCATTTGGTGATGTTGCCTGGAGGAGACACCTTTCCCCCAAGCACTTGCTGAGAGAAGATGAGGTAGGCTTACGCCACGGGAACGGCCAATGAGGAGCTTTTGGTGCTGGTGGTTTCCAGTGTGAGTGCTGCATTGTGAGAATGGGGTGCACACCTAGTACCTGATGCGGGAGGCCTCCTTCCGTGTCAGCGATACTCCCCAGCCTTCACACAGGTGCGCTGTTCGTCCTCAGGCCTCATTCATCCCCTGACTCAAGAATGGGACAGGTACATTCTGAGCCCTGACAGTGGGTGGCCACCCCACATGCTCACCCAACTGCCCAGTGACCCATGACATGACTTGCAAAAGGAATGGCAGATACATGGCAGGAAGTAGAGGAGATGGGTGTGGCCCTGAAATAACTTGAAGCCAACTGGTTGACCAGCAACCCCAGGAGACAGACAGAAAGAGAGAGAGAGACAGACAGACAGACTGCAGTACAAATGTTGTAACAAAGAATGTTCAATTGTCAAGAAAGCTGAAATGATTACTAATTTTAAACACCCATAAGATTTTCATTACTGAATTCACTGCCTCTCTGAGCCAGGACCAAAGGCGTTCCACACAGAACGCCTTCTCGTTCAGGTAGAATAACTTTTTTTTTTTAAGTTCTTAGGAGAGAACTTCGAGAGGAATCAGTGTGCTTCACAGTTTAAGGAAATGTAAGTGTTAAAATCACTGATAAGGGTGCTACGGAAATGCTCTAGGAGGCATTTTCCTTCACAAAGAAACAAGTTATTATAATTTTAACTGCACATTTCACTTTTAATGGGTTAATGTTTTATTGATTTGTGGGTTAATTGTGGTAAAATACACATGATATAAAATTTACCATTGTAACGTTTAAAAAATTTTTTTTAATGTTTTTATTTTTATTTTTGAGAGAGAGCGAGAGACAGAGAGAGACAGAGAGAGAACAAGCAGGGGAGGGGCAGAGAGAGAGGGAAACAGAATCAGAAGCAGGCTCCGAGCTGTCAGCACAGAGCCTGACGTGGGGCTCGAACTCATGAACTGTGAGATCATGACCTGAGCCAAAGTCAGACGCTTAACTGACTGAGCCACCCAGGTGCCCCATCGTAACCATTTTTACGTGTAAAGTTTAGTAGCGTTAAGTTATCTTCATGGTGCTATGCAACCTGTCTCCAGAACTTAAACATCCTATCCAATTCCTTATTATTCCCTCCCTCAAACCCTTGGCAACCACCATTCTACCCTCTGTCTCAGTGAATTTGCACTTGGTACCTCACAAGAGTGGACTCATAAGTATTTGTCTTTCTGTGCTGGCTTACTTCATTTAGCACAATGTCTTCAAGGTTCATCCATGTTGTAGCATGTGCCACAATTTCCTTCCTTTGTAAGGCTGATCATGTTACAGTGTATGGCTAGACCACATTTTGTTTATTCATTTATCCATTGATGGGCATTTGGGTTCCTTCTACCTGTGGGGGCACAAATTAATTAAATGTGTAAATCTTAGTTTGTGGCTAAAATTCTAGTGCTTTTCTTCGCTTCTTTTCATATCTCATTTAGAACTATGAGACACTGTGTAATGGGTAGTTATGAATGACCTTGAAGAGATTCCTGGAGGTGTAAACCCATCCTTCTCAAGGGGTTCCTTTTTAGCCAGAACTTCACCCAAGGGAGCTCCACTGCACATGGATGAACAATTTTCAGCAGTTGTATTCTTGCTTGGTCATGAAGAATGAATGCATATAGCCTCTGCCTCTTTGCTAAAGGGTCTTGTTTACATACCTGAACTGAAATTTGACTTCCATCTTCTACTGGCAGACATTCACTGGCAAATACTTCAGTATTCTAAGACATTGTTCCCTGGTACTTCCAACCTCTCAGGTTGTTCTGATGAATTATTAATTCTACAAGAGGAAGGCGATATTCCTCATCCTTAAATTCCAGATGAAGACCTCTATTACCTCATCCTAGCTTGAAATAGAGATTTGGGGTCCACATTTCCCTCAGACATACATGGGTCTATGAGCATTATAATGCTCCCATGTCATCTTAATTTTTAAAGATGGTCCTTGGGATGCCTGGGTGGCTCAGTTGGTTAAGCAACCAACTTTTGATTTCAGCTCTGGTCATGATCTTGTGGTTCATGGGATTGAGCCCCATATTGGGCTCTCTGCTCACAGTATGGAACCTGCTTGGGATTGTCTCTCTCCCCCTCTCTTAGCCCCTCTCCCACTCATATACCTTCTATCTCTCAAAATAAATACATAAACATTTTTAAAAAGATGGCCCTTAATTTCTGTTGAAAAGCTAAAGCCCATTTTTATGCCAGGCAGGGGGCCCCAGGCCAGGTAGCATCTCCAACCAAGTACTCCACTGCAAAGACCAAGGAGAATGCAGAGACCACCATGGGAATACAGGGACTAGTCCCTTCTCTGTCCTGACATCCCTTCCCTGGGTCTTCCTAGATGTCACATTTAAAAAGAGTCAGGGGAGGGGTGGGTCTATCAAAGAATGATCACTTATCCATGTCATCAGAGGTTTCCACTTCACCAATTACTTGATGTGTAACCTTGGCTCATCATATAACCTCTCAGAGCCTCAGTTTCCTCATTTGCAATAATGGGTGAACAGTGGTACCTACATCACGGTGTTATAATTATTAAATGAGTTGATACTTGTAAAAGAAGAGCATTGTGTATGTACTTGGTTCTCAGCACATGCTAGCTAGCATATCATTATTACTAGATTATTAGTCTGGACTGGATTGTAGCCATTCTTCTCTCCTTTCCTCTCACTCCTTCTCCCTCCCCCAATTACCCAATGAGAAAACCCCAAAGATTTCACTAGTTTTCACCCCACAGGTATTTTTTTTCACTGACACCAGCCCTCTGAGTTTCTCCTTGCTCCCTACCATCCTTCCCACCCATCCCCACCAGAGCCAATGAGGACCACCCCAGGCCTCTGCAGCTACAGAAATGCGAGCTTGGCTGACCTCCACCACCATTTGTGTGCTGGGGCTAACTCCTCCAACTCTGCACTTGCACTCCACCAGCCTGACTCCTATCACCAGCCTCCACTCTCAGGCATGCACCCATGGTAGTGCATGCCAACAGCCACAGGCCCTACTTTGTGGGCTACTTGTGGGCCTAGATTCAGCCCTGTCTCCTGTCACTGGCCTCCATTACTAGTCTCGACTGCAACTAGATCCCCTCCCTACCCAAGCGACCACTTGCACACCCTTGATTCAACCTCTGTCACTGGCCTCCACTGCCACATGCACACCCATGGGGAGAACATGTAGCCACAGGAGGAGGAAATACTGACAGCCAGGGCCTCTGCCTGTCTGTGAGCTCAGTTCCAGCCTGTCTTCTGTCACAGGCCTGTATTGTACTTACTTGCAACTAGTCCCTCCAGCTGTGTACCTGCATGGTTCTGGCCTGACTCCCGACACTGGCCTCTAATGCTATGCACCTGTGGCAAGAACCAGCAGCGATAGTAGTATATGCTGACAGTCAGGGCCACCCCCACAGCCACCAATGTGCCTACAGGTGGCCCTGGTTCTTGTTGCCTGCCCTGGTTGCCGCCACTGTGTTTGTGTCTGTACACCAGCCATACACAGGCACCCAGGGTTGGCCCCTACAGCCAGGTGTGGGCACACTGCTAGCTCTGGCCACAACTGCTGCCTGCTCTGATCCTTAACTGTTGGACCTGGCTGTGTTTCTGGGGACCTAAACAGTCCTTGCAGCCTCTTTGGACCCTCCCCAGCGCTCATCAATGACAATGCAGTTGTGAATGCTGTGGACCCCAGTGGCCTGAGTTGATGGGTACCATATCCCCTACACCCAGAGCTCCCACACATATTCTTGCACTTGGTGCCTTGACCCACCAGAATATGTGTCATAGCACACTCCACCACACTCCACTCACAGGTAAACATCTTTCTCTACTGAAGTCAGTCCGTAAAGTCTGTTAGAGGTGGCTGTTTCTTCAAATGTGCAGATACCTACTCTAGGCTTCAGAATCATGAAGACTCAGAGAAATAGGACTTCATTAAAGGAAACAGTGAACTGCCAATAACTGATCCCAAAGAAATGGATATAAGAATTGCCTGAAAAGAACTCAAAATAATTGTTCTAAAGATGTTCAGAGAGATATAAAAAATACAGATAAATAATTTAAAGAGATAAAGAAATGACACAAGAACAAAAATGAGAAGTTAACACACACAGAAAAGATAAAAGAGCCAAACAGAAATTTTGGAGCTGAAGAATTCAATGACTGAACTCAATAGAGTCCTTCAACAACAGACCTTCAAAACCAAGCAGAAGAAAGAACCAGCGAACTCAAAGACAGATCATTTGAAATTATCTACTCAGAGGAGCCAAACAAAAACAAAAACAAAAACAAAAACAAATGAACAGGAATGAAGAAAACCTATGGGACTTCCTGAATATTATTAAGAGAAACAATCTATACATCACTGGAGTTTCAAAATAAGAGAAAGGGGTAGAAAGCTTATTTAAATAAATAATGGCTGAGAACTTCCCAAACCTGGAAGATTCGGACATCCAAGTTTGTGAAGCTCAAAGGTCACCTCAAAATTTCATTCTAAAATGATTTTCAATAAGATATATTATAATGAAACTGTCTAAAATCAAAGACAAAGAAAAAAATTAAAACAGCAAGAGAAAAATATTTCTCTGATATAAGGGAAACCCATAACACTATCAGCAGATTTCTCAGCAGAAATCTTTGCAAGCCATGAGAGAACAGGATGGCAATATTTAAAGTGCTTAAGGAGAAAAACCTGCCAAACAAGAATACTTGACCAAGAAAAGATGTCCTACGGAAATGAAGGAGAGATAAGGACTTTCCCTTATAAACAAAAGCTAAGGAAGTTCATCACAGCCACACCTGGCCTATAAGAATTTCTGAAAGGAATTCCTCAAGCTGAAAGAAAAGGGCACTAACTAGTAACTTGGAAACACATAAAAAATACAATACCAATAGACAATACACTGGTATAGTTAAGTACACAGCTGGATTCAGAACACTATAATGCTGTAATATGAAGGTGTGCTAACCACTTAAGTCCAGTAAAAAGAATAAGGGATATAACTATTCAAAACAGCTATAGCTACACTAATTTCACAATGGATACACAATATAAAAAGATATAACTCATGACATCAAAAACACAAATGTGGGGCAGGGGAAGGAAAAGGCTACTGTTTTTGTATGTGATCACAGTTAAGTTGTTACCAGTTTATTATTTTTTTAAAGGCAATCTTTTTTTAATATATTTTGGATTTTTTTTAAGTTTTTTATTTATTTTGTGAGACAGAGACAGGGTGAGTGGGGGAGGGGAAGACAGAGGGAGACAGAGAATCCCAAGCAGTCTCTGCACCATCAGTGCAGAACCCTATGTGGGGCTCGAACCTACGAAATCCTGAGATCATGACCTGAGCCGAAATCAAGAGTCAGACACTTAAATGACTGAACCACGCAGGCACCCCAAGTTGTTATCAGTTTAAAATAGATGGCTTATCTATAAGATGTTTCAAGTAAGCTATGGGGTAACCACAACCTATAGTAGAGAACAAAATAAAAAGAAGGGAGGAGCACCTGGGTGATTGGGTTGGTTAAGCATCTGACTGTTGATTTTGGCTCTAGTCATGATTTCACAGTCATAAGACTGAGCCCTGAGTTGGATTCCATTCTGAGCATGGAGTCTGCTTAAGATTCTCTCTCTTCCTCTCCCTGTGCGCTTCCCCTGCTTGCACTTTTTCTCTCTCTCTCTCTCTCTCTGAAAAAAAAAAAAAGAAAAGTAAAAAGGGAATCAAAGTATACCACTATCAGCTCACAAAGGAAGATGGTAAGAGAGGAAGAAAGAAACAAGGAAACTACAAAACAGCCAGAAAACAATTAGTGAGAAGGCAACAATTAGGTGGTGGATGAGAGGATGGGTGAAATAGGTGAAGGGAATTAGGAGTATACTTATCATGATGCACACTGAGTACTGTATAGAGTTGGTGAATCACTATTTTGTACACCTGAAACTAATACAACACTGTAGGTTAAAGATCCTGAAATTAAAAAAAAATTTTTTTTTAAATAAGAAGGCAATAGTAAGTCCTTACCTAGCAACAATTATTTTAAGTGTAAATTGATTAATTTCTCCAATCAAAAGGCACAGAGTGTCTGAATGTATAAAAAACAAAACCCAACTATATGCTGCCTACAAGAGATACACTTCAGGTTTAATGATACACACAGGCTAAAAATTAAGGAATGGAAAAAGATATCCTACAAAAATGGAAACTAAAGAAATCAAGAGCAGCCATACTTATATCAGACAAATAGACTTAAGTCAAAGACTGTAACTCAAGACAATGAAGGTCATTATATATTGACAACGGGATCAATTCATCAAGAGGATATAATAACTAAATATATATGCACCCATCATTGGAGCACCTAAATATATTAAGCAAAAACTAATAGATCTGAAGGGAGTCAAGGACAATAGTACAATAATAATAGGAAATATCAATATACCACTTTCAACAATGGATAGATCATCGAGAGAGAAAATCAGTAAGAAAATACTAGACTTGAACTGTACATTAAACCAAAAGTACCTCTTAGATGCATATGGAATATTCCATCCAATGGCAAGCAGAGTGTATTCTTTTCACATGAAAAGAATTCTCCAGAATAGATCACATGTCTCAGCGAATTTCAAAAGACTGAAATCATACCAGGTATCTTTCCCAAGCACAATGATATGAAACTAGAAATCACTAACAAGAGGAGAACTGGAAAACTCACAAGTATGTGAAAATTAAGCAACACACTCTTGAACAAGTAGGTCAAAGATAAAATCAAAACAGAAATAAAAAAGTATCTTGAAAAAAATGAAAATGGCAATACAACATACCCAAACTGACAGGATGCAGCAAAGCAGCGCTGAAAGGGAAATTTACAGGGATAAATGTGTGCCTACATTAAGAAAAAAGTAAGATCTCACATAAACAGCCTAACTTTACAGCTCAAGGGACTAGGAAAACAAGAATAAAATTAAGCTTAAAGTTAACAGAAGGAGGGAGATACCAAAGACCAGAGCAGAAATAAAAGAAACAGAGAATAGAAAATAATCAAAAAGATCAACAAAACTAAGAGTTGCTTTTTAAAAAGATCAACTCACTTGACAAACATTTGGCTATACTTACAAAGAAAAAAGAAAGAGGACTCTAGTAAAATAAAATTATAAATGCAAGATGACACATTACAACTGACAGTATAGAAATACAAAGGATTATAAGAGACTGCTATGAAAAATTATACACAAATTGGGAAACTTAGAAGAAATGGATAAATTCATAGAAATAAGCAAACTACCAAGTCTGAATCATGAAGAACTAGAAAATCTGAATAGATCAATAACAAGTTAGGAGACTGAATCAGTAATCAAAAACTTCCCAACAAAAAAGAAGAACCAAACAAACGGCTTCATGGGTGAATCCAACCAAACATTTAAAGAAAAAAATAACACCAATTCTTCTCAAATTCTTTCAAAGACACTGAAGAGGAGAGAACACTATCAAACTCAGCACTACAAGGTCAGCATTATTCTGATACTAAAGTCAGAGTAGGAAACTACAAGAAAGGAAAACTACAGCCAATATCGTTGATAAATATGGATGTAAAAATCTTCAACAAATTACCAGCACACCAAATCCAACAGCATATTTACAAGGCCATATACCATGAGCAAGTGTGATTTATCCCTGCCATGCAAGGATGGTTCAACATGTGAAAAACAATCAATGTACTATACCACATAATAGAACGAATGATAAAAATCATATGATCATCTTAAGAGATGCAGAAAAAAAGCATTTGACAAAATTCAACATCCATTCTTGATAAAAACTCAGCAAATTGGATACAGAAGAAACATACTTCAACATCATAAAGGCCTTATGTGACAAGCCCACAGGTAACATCATGCTCAATGGTGAAAGGCTGAAAGCTTTCTCTTTAATATCAATAACAAGACAAGGTTGCCACTCTCACCACTTCAATTCAACATAGTTCTGGAAGACTTAGCCAGAACAACTAGGCAAGAAAGAGAAATAAAAGGTATCCAAATAGGAAATAAAGAAGTAAAATTGCCTCTGTGTGCTGATGACATGATCTTGCTTATGAAAATCCTACATCCTCCAGAAAAAAAGAAAAAACAAACAAACAGAAACTGTTACAACTAATAAATTCAGTAAAGTTGCAGGATACAAAATGAATATACCAATGTCAGTTGCATTTCTATGCACCAACAGCAAACTATCTGAAAAAGAAATAAAGCAATTCCCTTTACAGAAGCATCAAAAGCAATAAAATACTTAGGGATAAATTTAACTGAGGAAGTGAAAGATCTGTACACTAAAAACTGTGTTTATTTTTTAATGTTTATTTATTTATTTTGAGATAGAGTGCAAGCAGGGCAAGGGCAGGGGTGGGGGGAGAAAGAATCTCAAGCAGGCTTTGTGCTGTCAGCACAGAGACCGATGTGGGACTCGACTTCACGAACCATGAGATCATGACCTGAGCTGAAATCATGAGTCAGACGCTTAATCAACTGAGCCACTCAGGTGCCCCTAAAAACTATAAGATATTGATAAAAGAAATTAGAGAAGACACAAATAAATGGAAACATATCCCATTGTTCATGAATCAGAAGAGTTGATATTGTTATAATTTCCATACTACCAAAAGCCATCTATGGATTCGATGCAATGCCTATCAAAATTCCAATGGTGTTCTTCGATTCTCCACAGAAACAACACAAACAATCCTAAATTTGTATGGAACCACAAAAGACCCCAAATAGCCAAAGAAATCCTGAAATAAAACTGGAGGCATCACACCCCCTTATTTCAAACTATATTACAAAGCTATATTAATCAGACAGTATGGTACTGGCCTAAAAACAGACACGCAGATCAATGGAACAGAATGGAGAACACAAACCTATGTACATAAGGTCAATTAATTTACAACAAAGGAGGCAAGAATGCACAATGAGGAAAGGCTAGTCACCTCAATAAACGTTGGGAAAATTGAACAGCCGCATGCAAAAGAATGAAACTATCATTCTTAATAATAAACTTATACAATACACAAAAATGAAGTCAAAGTGGATTAAAGACCTGCACATAAGGCCTGAAACAATAAAACTCCTAGAAGAAAACGTAAGTAGTAAGCTCTTTGTCATTGGTCTTTGTGATGATTCTTTTGAATCTGACACCAAAAGCGAAGGCAGCAAAAGCAAAAATAAACAAGTGGGACTATATCATACTAAGAAACACTGGGGGCCCCTGGGTGGCTCAGTCGATTAAGCCTTGATTAAGTCTTGATTTTAGCTCAGGTCATGACCTCACAGTTCATGTTTTGAGCGTCGCATTGGGCTCCTTGCTGAGGGTAGAGCCTGCCTAAGATTCTCTCCCTCCCTCTCAGTGTCACCCTCCCCAACTTGTGTGCACTCTCTCTCTCTCTCTCAAAAATAAAAATAAATTTAAAAGTTTCAAAATAAATAACAATAAAAAGCTGCACAGCAAAAGCAAAACAAAATTAAAAAACAAAACAAAACAAAATCCATCAACAAAATGAAAAGGCAACCTACCAAATGGGAAATAATATTTGAAAATCACTCTGTCCTCCGTCTTCAACCTGGTCCCACATTAGCATCATGAGTTAGTTCCAGAAGAAATAAAGTGCTATTTTTTCTGTCTATAGGCCCTTGTCTCAGTAGTCTGTCTCCCTTCCTGTTATTCCTTCCTGTTAGCCCCCACCTCCTGAGTAATTCTCAGTGACTACCCTGAGCTGAAGGAGCTGGACCTTCCCGTACGTTTTATGTAAACAGCCTTTCAAAGGTTGTGAAAGTAAGAGGTTGACCAGCTCCTAAAGGTGGATGCAGATCTTCAGTTTAGCACAACCCACTCCCACCCCATTTAAGATCCCATTAAATGATCCTATTTAAGATCACACCATGGTGATCTTAAATTTTCAATAGCCAGTGATAAACCCCAAAGAGGCTGTAACGTGAAGACGTGTGCTTGTAAATCAAAGGTTTGTGTCCCATGACCAAAACCTGACATCCTTAGAAAATGACAAAGATAGTCTTCTTGAGAACCATCACAGAACAAAGGTGGAGATGTGTGAAGTTTGGGGGGAGTGTATTCAAATTAAGGCTGATATGGAATCCTTCTCAGCCTCTGTTTTCTCATGGGAAAATAAGAGGGTTGGAAGTGTTGGTTTCTGAGTCCCTTCCAGAAACTTCCAGTCCTTTCTATAATTCTGCTAATTTTGGAGGGCCTGTGGCCAGGTTACATGGGGTTCCCAAATCTGTCACATATTTGGATGAAGGGAGACCTAGCTACTTCCAGACTTGATAGATGACTGATCCATTCCAACCCCGATGGGTCCTGCTTCATCCTTCAGAAACGTCTCTTCGGTCTGCCTCTAAGCAGGACTACTCTGCCAACAAGACACACATCAACCTTTTCTCATGGCTGCTGCCCCGGAGCTGAGGGTCTGAAAGTCAGCCTCTCAGCCTGTGCCCACCCCACCAGTTCCCATGGCTACACACAGCCTCTGTGTCTTCATCATCCTGCACCAGCCTCTGTCACTCCCAGGACAGCTGTGCACCCCCCAAGCACACCTGCTCAGCACATCTTTTGCAGAAATGATATCTACTCCACCTCCCACCCCCATGTCTGCAGACGGGAAGGGAATTAACCCTACTACAGGGAGACAACAGCGTGGGGTGAACGCTGGCAGCCCCCTCTTTCCACACCCTGGCTCACCTCTCCAAAACAGAAGAGTCTATACCTGATTGGGATACTATGGCACCAGTGGGTGGGGTCATGCTGGTTCCAGAGTAGGAAGGAAACTACCCCTCTGTCCCCCTCTTCCCCTCAAGTCCTCCTACAGACTGGTGAGGACGGCAGAGAGCCTGTCTTTCTTCCAGGCTGCATGGTTCTCCCTCTGGAGCAGGGCCCTGGGTCTGGGGTCTAGAAGCAGGCTGGGAGCCCGGGGTTCTCTCCTCCAGTCTCCAGCTCCCTGTGTGGTGTTCATGGACTGGGCCCCGTAGGTGACTGTGACTTTCTGTGCTGGGCCCCGTAGGTGACTGTGACTTTCTGTGCTGGCTAAGCATCTCTGCTGCAGACTCGGCTCTCCAGGACATGGGGACCAGCCTCCAGCTTTGAAGCTTAGGGAGCAGGAAGTCCATTTGGGGTTGAGATTTTAGGCTTTGGTTAAGGAAGTGGAGGAGGGCACACTGGCCACAGGTTTTCCGGAAAGGCATGCTTTGGGTAAGAAAACTGTGATCTCTGCTCCTCATTTGACCCGTAGCATTTGTTCATAATTAGCTGAATATTGCAGTAGACACAGGATGTGTGGTGGATACTCCAAATTTCCAGCCACGTCATGCATTTCCTGAGGACCTGCAAACGGCCACTCAGCTGAGCCACACATTCGGATTCACGCTTTTTCCTCAGTGCAAATGGATTTCTGGGCCCTCCCTGCCCATCTCTCAAGCATAGGCTTCAAATTGACCTGCTCCATGAAGCCTCCAGAAATAATTCTGAGTTACTAGGTACCACATCTCCACTTAGAATTTCTCTATATTTGTAAATGCTGTGTAATATATTCATCTTATATCTGTTTATACACCCTGGCTATCTCCTTCATTTTCACCATCTCTCTCCAAACCTATAATTAAATGTTGCATGTTTAGAAGTAAAATTTTTTCCAACATCTTTCCTGCCCCTTATAAGCACTCTCACTGCCCGAGTTATCTGACAGTCTTAATTTTATGTAATTTTATTAACTTATGGAGTAAAACTACTACTAAACTCCTACAATAGGCAGGCCTGAAAGAGACACAGATCAATGACACACAGTCCCAGCCTTTGGAACTATGCGTTGCCTAAGAATTCCACTGGGAGAGAAGTTCCAGTAGGAAATATTGTCGTAGAAACAGGAAAAGAGTTGTAAAAACAGAAGCCAGAGGAACTCACTTTGCCTGAAAAAGAATCAGGAAGGCCTTTTGGGGATGGGGCGGGGGGGTGGTCGTATGTGTGAGTAGGGTTTTGAGGGATGAACAGGAGGGCCTCATGTAGATTAAAGGAAGACGTGTTCTGAACAGAAGACATTGCGTATGGAAAGGCACAGAACCATTAGTGGACCAAATAAGACCCAGAAAATAATGAAAATCTCAGAAGCGCTAGAATGAGTTTACATCAAAATGATTGGCAAAGGTTTATTAGTTTGGCAAGGTAGATTGGCAGCTTGTAGTGAGAACTTCGTATGCTGAGCTAAGGTGTTTAGACATTATGGGTTCAGCAACTGCAACCAATGGTGATCCATAAAATCAGCTTTAGTGTTAAATTTTTTTTAATAGAAATACACTGAAGGTAAGTTTCTGGTTTGAAAATGACGGTCAGGATATTCCCAATGTCTAGGAGAAGGTTGGACACACAAAAGGTGCTAAGTAAGTTCCTACTGAATATGAATCCAAAGATAGTCAGAAGGGAGGAACCATGAAAAGAGGGGATGAGGCCACATTTATGACTTTTCCAAACTTCAGCTGCCCTTGATCATTCCACCGAAAATAGGAGGCTCTGCGATGACACAAACAGAAGTTATTTTTCTCAACGACTCAGTGCTTACAGGTTCTGCCCATGCCTCAGTCTTCACCCGAAAACCCCCCACATGCTAGCTGCCCACTGCTCTGGCCCTGCTCTGTCCCCCCGCGTAGCTGAGGGGCCAGGCAGAAGCCACCCTCACGCATTCACTTCCTACCTAGTGAGGGCCTGTTATGATGCTCTCGTCTCACTGTGGCCGATGAAATGACGGTTCTGTATCTAGACGTGCATGTGGAGGAGGAGTTAGCAGATGAAAATATTTTGAAACATTGGGCACAGATGGTTGAGCATTTCTGTGACACCTTCTCAGATTTCTTCTCCCTCCTCTTCCTCTCCACCTCCCCCCCCCCCAATTCTTCAAAGAAAGAAGGCAATTAAAGGAATCCCTTAGGGTGAGATCTAGTTTCAAATCCCAGCTCTATCACTTACTGGCTATATGACTTCAGTCAGCTAGTTCACGCCTCTGAGTCTCAATTCTTTTTCTGTAAAATGGGCTGTTGTAAGGATTACACAAGATAATGTGCACAGAGGGCCAAGAATAGCACCTGTTAAAAAACAAACAGGTACTTAATACATGGTACCTACTTTTACAACAAACTCATTTTGATGCTCCGATCTCTAAAGCCTGTGGAAGAATTCTACGAAGGACCAGAGGGTACAGAAGGCGTCAGGGTGACAAGTGGGGGATTATCCAGAAAATTCCCTTTTTACATTTGGTTTCCCCGGACTCTGACAGCCAGATCGAGGTCCTCAATTTCAAAATTTCCTTTCACAGTAATTATCAGTGTCTCCAGTCTTATCTCTTTTGTCTTTGCCGTAAAACTGACCGTTTCCCAAAGCGACCTTGGCGTAGCCTATCCATGAGCAAGCTTCTGGGTCAATGGCTGAGCTCTGGAAACATTTTTAAAAGTATTTTAAAAATCACCAACAAGTCCTCTGAAACGATATGTTCTGCCATAGGTGAAACCATCCAGCTCAAACAGAAATTGAGCAATAATATTAAATTATTAATTGCTATTAATTATAGATGAGTGGAAAAAATAATCTCATATTTGTTCTGACCTCTTCTTAAATTCAAAGCAGGCAGATCATGAGCACAAAACACTCTCTTCGCCCTTCCAGAGTAAGTGGGATAGTATGAACACAGACAAGGATTCATTGAAAACAAAATCTCCAGCAAGGGTGTGAACAACTCACAGGCCAGCCCCAGGAAGGCAACTGATTACAACCAGAAAGGCTGCTCCCTCCTCCCACCCAAGCATCCTCCTACCCTACTCCCCACAACTGAAAGGTGACATCTCACCCAGCTGTTAGGTAAGAAAAGATGGAAGACGTAAAAATGTCTAAAGATGGAAAATCCCTTGCCAGCCCTTCACGGAGCTGTGTGTCAATTACCCGTGTTGTGCAGGCCTGTAAAGATGGAATTATTCCTTTCTCTTAATTACTGTCTCTGATCAGCTTCCTCTCTGTGGTCTGTCTACAGCCCAAGTGATAAGGACTCCAAAGTTCTAGCTGTTAAGAACAGGCAAGACAGCCCACCGCGGTTCCACCCAAGCCCCTCTTTTCCCCTAAAAAGGGGGCTGCCGTCCTGTGGTGGTTCCCAGTCTTGGGTGCACATTCAAACCATGCGCTCAGGCTGCATGCCGGACTAATGACCTTACTTTCTCAGGAGGTGACATCACGTATCAATAGTTCTTAAAACCTTTTGGTGTTTCCAGTGTGGAACCAAGGTTGAGTGCTAGGGGTTCTGCTCTGAGGGGTTTGGCATGTGAGGGGGCAGTGGCCACGGTTCCCCGGGAGATGCTCAGGGCCACAACTCTTCCCCACTGGCAGTCCTGAGGAATGGGATCAAGCAAGGATAAAGGAGACGGTGCAGATCGAGACAGACACGTGAAGGAATACTGCAGAACGGGGAGAATTCTCCTGGGTGATCTACAGGACTTCCGGCGAACACACTGCTGGTCTCTGCTGCTGGCTGCCTGTACAATAGCCACATTCACTCCCTTTCTTTTTCTTTCTTTCTTTCTTTCTTTCTTTCTTTCTTTCTTTCTTTCTTTCTTTTTTTAATGTTTTATTTATATTTGAGTGAGAGAGAGAACAGAGCATGAGCAGGGGAGGGGCAGAGAGAGACGGAGACAGAATCCAAAGCAGCCTCCAGGCTCTGAGCTGTCAGCACAGAGCCCGATGCGGGGCTTAAACTCATGAACCGCGAGATCATGACCTGAGCCGAAGTCAGATGCTTAACCGACTGAGCCACCCACGCACCCTTTCTTTACTAACAGAACACCAGTGTTGTTCTGGTGACAATGTGCCCAGCTTAAAACCCTACATTCCTCAGCTTCTCGAAACTGAGCAGATGTGTGATGTATCTGTGACTAATGAGATTTAAGTGAAAGTCATAGAGGATTCTGGAAAGATCTTTATATATAATGTATGTAACATATACATATATATGAAATATGCATTATATGTATATTAGATACACAAAATGTGTATTTATATCATGTGTATTTATATATTTATACATGATTATAATGTATATCACATAAACATATACATTTAAAACAAAGTGAAACTATTGGTTTTCTAGCATTTTGAACACAGAACATTTCTTTACCCCGTTCCCAGCCCCAAATGGTGTGTTTCCATGGGTTTCTTTCCTGCTGAAGGCTGTTAGCACTTGAGGATGAGACTACGCCTCTTTCGCTTCATATCCCCATGACTTAGCAGAGCTTAGCACATAAGAGCTACCATTAAATGGAAGAAAGGAAGAAGAAATTATAGGCATTTCAGGAGGGTGACAGGAACCCTTCCTTGCGGGGGACATTTTAAACAACTTCTGGTGCTGGCTAAGAGGTGGTGAAGTTGGCCTAAGACAGTCTTGTTATTTGGACTGTACGAAATGATTCATTACCTATGGGGCATTTTACTGTTACCTATTGGAAACAGTATTGTTACGTTATGGAGTTCGACTCCTCTCCACTGCTAGGTTTCTTCTCTGAGCTTTATCAAGCCTCCTGTCAGCTGGCCCACCTGCACGGCCACCAGAGAGGAGCACAGGGGACTCTGGGCACCAGCCCCGGGCCCTGGGCTGCTGCCCCGGGAGGTGAGAAGAACCCTGCATCAGGGCGGATGGGCTCTGCCTCCATCTCCTTGCAGAAGCTTACCCTCCCCTGAAGGGATACAGGCAGCTTTACTGAGCACTTACTATATGCCAAGCTCTGTGCCGAGTGCTTGGGATGCACCATCTCTTTCTGCTCCCACGGGTGTCCCAAGAAGGTTACGTTACAACCATCCCCATTTATAGATGAGGAAATGGTGTCTGAGAAGGAGAGACCCGCACCCTAGGTCAGGCTGGCAGCTAACAGTGGAGCTGGAATCAGGGTCAAAGGGGTCTCAGCCACAGAGCATCATTCTTAACCACCAAGCGACACAGTCTCCCCTGCACCTAACCTGGCCTGGGCTCATGAGGTGCTCCCTCAGCGTGACAGCTCACAGATCTCTTTAAAGAAAATGTGGCCATCTTTAATTTTTCGTTGTTTCGATACTAGCAGTGCTTGTCTTAACTCTGTGTAGCGAACGATTTCCAAATTTTGATAAGTCAAAGACGATCAATTATGCTCAGTGAGATGACTGCTGTAAAGTGCCTACTTTCATGCCTGGGAAAATGAAAAAGCTTATGTTGGTTTCTTTCTTCCTTTTGATTAAGAACAGCACGATCTCTGGAGGAGTAGTGTAAGTGCTGGTTCTAGGTAATCACGAGGACTGAGACACATTAAGATACTCTCTTCTACTCCTGCCCCATGTTATTCCAAATTCTTCAAAAAATTATCAAATGCAATTGTTGACATTAAACAGTGAATTGGAATTTTTTCCAATTTTCCCGTATTTTCCTTTTCCCCTTTTTATCTCCAATCTTTTCCTTTTCTCTAATCCTTTCTGACAACGAGATGACCATTTGCAGTCAGTGACAGAGTGGGGAGAAGGGAGAGGCTCGCAGTGGTGACGGTGACAGTCCTGGCCTGTCTTCTTGGATGACAGTGAGCCTGGGTCTCACTCTCCTATGTTTTCCTCATGTGAATGGGCAGTGAAGTGATAGCCTCGTTTTCTCTTAATTAGTGTTTTGTGGCTTGTGACATCAAAAATGTACTGGTACTGAAGACTCTTAGGAAGAAGTTAATGACTAAAAGAGGAAGTAAGCCCACTATTTTGAAAATCCCTGGAAGGTTATGAAGACTCAAGAACCTCAGATCCTTCTAGGAAGTAGGTAGAAGAACTACTTCTCAAAAATCCACTGTTAGGCAATAATAGCAAATACCAGTCTAGGTCTTTTTCTATAGACAAATACTGATGTCTAAGGAAACTTAGTTTAGAGAATTTGATTAATTTTAAGAGCTTATCAAAATAAATTTTTTACCCAGAGAAGTGAATCGCAATTCCAAGCAAATCTCCACTGGTAATTTGAAAGTTATCGCCAAAGCTATTTTAAAGCTTTCATGAGTTCAAATACTGCATTCATTCATGGAAGATGATAAATAAGATTAGTGTTTGTTAAGTAAAATTATTTGAGTGAGTAATTTGGGATGAGGCAGTGAGTTAATAAATTAAGGAAGGAACAATAGTTGCTAGGCAATTAACACTATAGCTTTGTAATAATGAATATGGTTTTCTTAAGATATTCCAAATAATATAATATGACCCTTGAGCAACACGGATTTGAACTGCGTGGATCCACTTATATACGGATTTTTTTTAATAGATACAGTACAACATTGCAAATGTATTTTCTCTTCCTTATGATTTTCTCAGTAACATTTTATTTTCGCTAACTTGTTTTATTATAAGAATACAATATATAATATAAACAACATACAAAACATGTATTAATCTACTGCTTATGTTATCAGTCTGGTCAGTTGACTACTATCTGGTCAACAGTAGGCTATTAGTAGTTAAGTCTTTGGGGACTTAAAAGTCATACCCAATTTTCAACTATGTGCGAAGTCAGTCCCCCTGACTCCCTCATTGCTCAAGGGTCAACAGAATGTGTTACAACGCTAACTTTTCCAGTATGAGGACATGGACATAAAGATGTAACACTCCCCCAGACCAGTGACCAGTTACCCTTGCTAGTATGAACACTCAGACAAGAACACTGAAATATATATCAATGTCCAAAATAAAGCATCTATTGTCCACAATGATTAACATAACCTGCCTATTGATTACTATTCGTTTTAATGAGGAATGAGAGGGAAATTAGTTAGCAACTTTGGTCAGTCACCCTTTCCAGGGCTTTCTGATCGATTTCACACCGACACATGCAAAGATGACGGAAACAGAGAAAATGATGATACGGGCACAGCATATGGGCTGCACTAAGAAGCCAAGTAGGCCCATGCTCTATGCCAAGCCTCCCCTATACCCTGCAAGGTGAGGAAATCAATGCTTTGGCAGGCCAGGGGGGACCTGAGTTTAGCCATATTATTGGATAATGAAGTTGTGGGTAACTTAACTTAAAGTTGCCTCAGAGCAGGGAATGCTGGGTGGTTATTTCTGGTTCATCTAGGGTAGCATTATAGAGCACACTTCACTAACACTCCATCAGTTGGTTGCTAATAGTTAAAGTTGAGGTATAAAAAAAATGACTTTAAAATAGCTGGAGCATTTTCTTTGATCATGAGCCTAGTGACTGGAATCATCTTTCTTGTATAAACCACATCCATAAAGACCACCCTCAATTTCCAGTTTCTGTTTCTTTTATTTTTTTAAGTTTATTTATTTTGAGAGAGAGCATGAAGGAGGGGCAGAGAGACAGAGGGAGAGATAGAATCCCAAGCAGGCTCTGCACTGTCAGCACAGAGCCCAGTGAGGGGTTCCATCCCACAAACTGTGAGACCATGACTTGAGCTGAAATCAACAGTTGGACCTGAGCTGAAATCAACATTGGATGCTCAACAGACTGAGTGACCCAGGCATCCCCAGTTTGTTTCTTTAAAGAGGAGTGAGAATTTGGTCACTGGTGGTGAAGAAATCTGGGTGCAAGGTCCTCCTGCCCTTGCACATTTTTTTACTCTATGACAGGTATCTGACTCGCCATTTCTGTTAATTACCTAGACATTCCATCACTCACCTATATCACGTCTTTACAAAGCTTTCAACTTAGTGTCCCATGAAACCATGACCACAAGTCTCCTCCTTTTCAAATTCACACTTCACTTTCATAATATGAGTACATTAATTTAAATAAATTATGGAGCTATAATAAGTAAAGTGTCATTTTGGGAACAACCTAGGTGCCTCTTGGGGGCAGAGGTCCCAGCATGGTGCACAGAAGCTCCCAGAGCTGTTTCATGGCTTACAGGGGCAGGAGAGCCAGCCAGGGGTGTCCGCTAAGTCATGCCTTGCTGAGAGCTTCTCCTGGACGTCCCAGTTTGGATATGCAGATTTTCCTTGACAGCCTTTATTGTTTGTGGGCGTTGCGTTCTACGCATTTCCTTCTCTTTTGATTTGTACCTTTTTCACACAGTGTGCAGATGATAGTACGATTTGTCCTGTAACTGCTCAAAGTGTGCACACTCTGGAGAAAATTGTGCAGGGCTGAGAGAACACTGGCCATTCTGCAGAGTGGTTCGACATTTTCCAGTATCTTTTCTTTGCAATTTGTTGTTTTGTCACAGTGTAAGAGACTTATTATAGGAATTGCTAAACAGGCTGAAGGGGCCACTGGGGGTCTTCTGTGAGTCTAGTGTGACTGATCTGTGATATACGGCTATTGTCTTCCTTTGGTTATTCTGATATTTGCTAATAAAATGTCTTCAGGAATTTTTATATTAAATGTGTGCCATATTTAATAATAGACATATTTAATAATAAGTTTTCCTCAGTGATGGGAACCCACTTCCCTTGGTGCTGTTTGGAGGTATGAGGTGTGAGAGATGGAGAGCTGTGTGTGTGGGTCACATTCATATTGATTCCATTTCCAGAACTGATGAATTACGGTGTGCTCTATGAAACAAGAAACAATTCTGTGTTGTTTCTTAAAAAAAATACATACACACACACGAATAAGATGCCACTATATAACTATGAAAATAACTAAAATCCAAAAAAAAATTGATAATACCAACTGCTGGTGAGAATGTGCAACAATAAGAACTTTCATTGTTGGTAGAATTGCAAAATGCTATAGCCACTTTGGAAGATAGTGTTGTGGTAAACATACTAACAAACTAAACATACTCTTATGATATATTTCAGCAATTGTGCTCCTTGGTATTCACCCAAATAAGTGGAAAACTTAAATCCATGTAAAACTTAAATTCATATCCGTCCAGGGGCGCCTGGGTGGCTCAGTCAGTTGAACATCCAACTCTTTGTTTCACCTCGGGTTATGATCCCCTGGTCATTAAGATTAAGCCTTGCATTGGGCTCTGTGCCCAGAGTGGAGCCTGCTTGGGATTCTCTCTCTCTCTCTCTCTCTCTCTCTCTCTCCGCCTCTGCCCCTCTCACCCACTTGCACAATCTATTTGCCTCTCTCTCTCTCTCTCATAAATAAAAATGCATGGAGCCTGCTTGGGATTCTCTCTCTCTCTCTCTCTCTCTCTCTCTTTCTCTCTCTCTCTCTTTCTCTCTCCCTCTGCCCATTTCACCCACTTGTGCATTCTCTGTCTCTCAAAACAAAAACAAAAAACTTACATGCATATGTTTATGACAGCTTTATATGTGATTGCCAAAATCAGGAAGCAATTAAGATGTTCTTTAATAAGTAAATGGATAAACAAACCATGGTATATCCATGCAATGGAGTATTAAAAAGAATTGAGCTATAAAACAAAAAAGACATAGATGAGTCATAAATGCATATTGAAAAGTGAGAGAAGTCAGTCTGAAAAGGCTATAAAGTATATGATTCCAACATTCCTGAAGAGTGATAACCAAAGAGATGATAAACACATCAGTGTTGCCAGGGATTTAGGAGATGGAGAACAGGGCTGACGGGTGAAGCACAGGGATTTTTTAAGTCAGTAAAAGCAGTTTGTATGATACTGTAATGATGAATGTAAGACATTAAACACTGTCCAAACCCATCAAAAGAAATAGCACACAGAGTAAAACCTTAATGTATGCAAATTAAAAAAAAATCTCAGTATGGAATGCAAAATGTGACAAAAGAATCTGAATGTATTCTAAATGTGTGACGCAATCTCACTGAAGAGGGTGGTGGAGTAATTAAGAGGTATCTACCTAATTGATTGTGGAAATAAGTGGAGTCTCTAAGACTAAAGGCTATGGGAACTCTATCAAAGAACTGTACTCTGGCTGATAAAGTGGCTTCCTGCGGGGATTCAGGTTAACAAATCTGACACTGTTAAGATGTATACTGGAACTGAACAATTAAGCTACTGGACGGTGAATGGTGGGAGCCAGGTTTCTCACTGTTGGAATGACAATTTACAGATAAGCAAGAGGGCAGACTGGAATGATACACATAGTAATAATTTGCAGTTGAAGACTTCAGAATGAACTCATGTTTTTAAGCTTAATATATAGATGATTACACATGGAAATATTTATAGAAATTTCTATATACAAGGTTTAGTAATCGACACACATATTTCCTTGCTGTTATGAATGAGAGGACCTAAAAGCCATAACACTCCAGTAACAGTGAGCACACCTAGCATTCAGATCTTGGTTTCTAATACCATTCTCTTTAAAAGGACCCAGGGCTTCCTGGGGAAATGGCTGATTCTAGGACTTGGTAGGAAATAGACAAGATGATCCTGGAGCATCTTACAGTGCCATGAAGTAAGGAAGTGCTCAAGACAGAAAACAAACCAAAAAACCACCACATTGATAGGGATATATCAGAGGCACTCAGGAGCCAGTGGGGAGAACTCCTAATGGCCGCAGCTTTGAGCCAGAAAATAAATAAAATGTATTGGATTATAGCCCAAAGTATAAAATAAGTATCCATGAGCCTGTAACTGATATAAATAAACAATTGAATGAATGAATGAATGAATGAATGAATAAGGGAGAAATAATTCCGGAAGAAGAATTCCAAATTATTCATGTAGATACTCCGCTCTCAAGGAGCTGGAACATGGCCCTCTCCCTGCCCCATTACTGAAGTGTGGGCTGCATTTAGCAACTTCCTTCCAGAAGGTCTTCTTCCCAGAGTTGATAGGCCCCTAGCTGGTTAACACATCATCAGAACCATCCCTGGCTGAGTTGGCCAAAGTTGGCCAAATTGTGAAGAGGGTTATGATCTCTTTTCATCTTCTCTACTGGCCCCGGGACACTTTTTGGGATCTCCTTCAACAGAACAGAGATGTTTCTCTCATCATGGGGCAAAGCTGATCTGAGAAAACTCCATTCCCATAAGGGTGGTGCTTCTACCTTGTAGTTAAGGACCACTTACACCCAAATTGCCTGAGGAGATTGCTAAAGATGTACATTTCTGGGCTGCAATCCAGACTTCTGTAGTCAGATTCTCAGGGGGCGGGGGTGGGGTGGGGTGGAGGGGCAGGAAAGCGTGAGTGACACAAGGGCCAGGAATCTGCATCCTTAAAAAGTACATGTGGAGGTGACTCCTATGTCTGGTATTAATGCCTGAGAGTGACAGCTATGGGAATCCACTATACCACTACCGCAGAAATAGGATGTTTACTTTGAGAGAGGATGTAAACAGCACCACAAGGAAGAAAGCAGTCCATCTCAGAATGGGGACATTCCATAAGACACCCAGCCCGGTTTCTTTCACAAGTCAGTGACATAGATAAAAAGGAAAGAGATTAACATCAACCTAAAGGACATTTAAGACATAAACAAATCAAATACAGTGGATCTTGTTTGAATCCTGATTCAAACAAATCAAAACTAAGGCAGTATTTTAAGACTCTGGGGAACATGTAAATATAGACTATGTATTGGTTGATATTAAAGAATTAGTGTAAGTTTTGTTGTGGTTATGTAAGAAGATATTGCTCCCTATTTTTAAGAGTATACTTAAGTTTTTGGGGATACATTACATGTTGTCTAGTATTTGTTTTAGAATTCTCCGACAAAAATTTAAAAGTGAGGCAGCAGGTAACGGAAATAGACCAAACAGGTATGGCTGCAAAGCCGATGGCTATTGAAGATGAGTAGTAGGTACATGGGATTTGTTGTACTCCAAACTTCCAAATATGTTTGGAGACTTTTATAGTAAATTGTTAAAAAGATCTAAGGAAACGGGAATGCATAATCCAATGGAATGAGTTGCCAAAGATGGACTTCTAGGAAAACGGTTTGGCAGCTCCTCAAAAAGTTAAACATAGAATTATCATATGACCCAGAGATTCTGCTCTACGTACACACCCTGAAGAATTGAAAACAGAGACTCAGACAAATACATGTACAGGCACGTTCTTAACAGTACTAGTTATAGTGGCCAAAAGAGAGAAACAGCCCACATAACCATCAGATGAATGGAATACATGGATAAACAAAATGTGGTATATATACAGACAGACACACAGACACACACACGCACTCGAATATTATTCAGCCATACAAGTTATGAACTTCTGATATATGTTACAATCATTATTCCAGGTGAAATAAGCCAGACATAAAAAGGAGAAATATTGCATGGTTCCACTTCTATGAGGTATGTAGAGTGGGCAAACTCATAGAGACCGAAGGTGGAATGGAGGTTCCCCCCAGGGGCTGGGGGAAGAGAGAATGAAGAGATCTTGCTTGAGGGGTACAGTTTCTGTGACGAAAAAGTCTTGGAAACAGAAGTGGTTGTCATACAACATTGTGGACGTGCTAAACGCCACTGAAACGTTCACGTTAATGGGGTGCCTGGGTGGCTCTGTCGGTTGAGGGACCGATTTCGTCTCAGGTCATGATCTCACTGTTCCCGAGTTTGAGCCCCGCATCGATCTCTGTGCTGACAGCGCAGAGCCTGAAGCCTGTTTTGGATTCTGTGTCTCCCTTTCTGTCTCTGCCCCTTCCCCGCTCGTGCTCTGTCTCTCTCTCAAAAATAAATAATCATTAAAATTTTTTTTAATGTTCACATTAAAATGGTTAATTTTATGTTATGTGACTTTCATCTCAATTTAGAAATGTGAGGTGGAACTGTAATCATCAGGAGGAAGGAGTTTGAAGGGCAACGTCAGGGTCCCTTGCATGACCTCTTGGAAGCATCAGCAAGGGAAATGGGTCTCTACAGTTAGCCATTTCTCCGTGACCAATGGAAACGATGTGTGATCAAGGAAAAATGTAATAAATGACCCCTAGCATTTAGAGGACACTGTATTTTACATGCCTACACAGCATTTTACTAAAATTAGCTTCTTTGATTCCTTGCAGGGGCATTTTTCGTGTGATTACATTAACTCAGGTCTGGAGTCCTTGCTTAGGAAAAACTCCTGTTGGGGTCTAATTGAATTAAATCCACAGAATCAGACTGAATTTTAATACATTATAGCTTATCTCTGACATCGTTATTCTGGTTGACAATTAGATCTGTCAGATCGTGGAGTAGGGGTGGCAATAACTGTCAGCATAAATGCCTTCCCTGATGTAAATAAGCCTTCTCTGAAGTCTGGGGAGTATCTTGACACTAAGTTAGTAAAAAAGAAAAAAAAGAAGTTGAAAAATAAAAGGTGTCCTACCCCTCCACTTATTGAAACCACTGGCCCAAGACACCACCTGATGGTAAAGTGATCATTCTATACATAAAAGATGAATCCAAGGATTACATTTCATTTACTACTTCATCTCAATAACTTCTTTGTCTTTGTATGCCTTCCTGCAGGACAGTTTTATTACCTTTTTTTTCATCCTAAAACTAATTTTTATTCAGTGTCATAAACACTTTCATCCCTTTGCATGATGATCTCCTCCTGGATTCACTTTGGGGTCAGACTGTGGACAGGACGATGGAGCACGAGCAGATGGTGCTTTCTGAGGGGTCAGCCTTAGTTGAGAACCTGGGGTGTGTGAGCTGCCAGAACATTCCGAGAGGTGACAGCGTGGGCAAGAGACAGAGGCTGCAGGAGAAATTCAAATTCCTCATCATCTGAATCCTCTCTTGTCCCAGGAATACTGATGTAGCGCACTTCAGGCTAGCCTTGGACTTTTGCCTGTTGATGATCATTTCGTTAGAGTTTTTAAAATGTAGCCTGAAACAGGTCTCCTCATCCCCGGGGTGGATGTGTGCCGAGGAGGGAAAACTTGGAAGAATTCTTTCAAAAGATGAAACTAGAAGCTGATGAACTCATGTGGCGCCATTCAGTGGACACAGACAAAAGCCCTGCTTCATCATTTTCCTCTCCACAACTGGTCAGGGCAAAAGTAACAACATGAAAATGAACGAGAAGCTTCGGTGCTCCTGTGTCACAGAGTTGGGCACTCGGGAAGGAGGGAAGGCCACCAGGCCCAGGGTGGAACCTCTACCGGCTGTGCCCCATCACGGTCCCCGACCACCAAGAAATTCAGGGGCGGAGTGGGTCTGACTGGATGACTACCAGCTCTCATTCACGGGGGGCACATATTTCTTTAGCAGAACAAAGAAAATGAGCTTTACCCTTGTGTTTTCACTTGTAAACTCATGGGGGGGGGTCCAGAGAATTAAATGAAAGAAAAACTCAGAGGGGTTGATGCACTTCTGGGTTGGGTACTTCTTTCTCTGTTTTCAAATGTTAGAGGGAAGTACAGGAAACAGAACAAGCAACCTAAGAGAAATGGACCAGGTCCCTAAGTATGGCAGGGGTTGGTGGGGGTGGAGCAGCTGGTGAGGAAGGCTTAACCTGGACAAGTGTGGCCTGACCACCTCTCCATCGTTTCCATCTTCTCTTTTTTTTTTTTTTTTGTTTATTTTTTTTAACTGACCGCTACAATGCTTCGTCAAGCAATGCTTCATTAAGCAATTCTAAGCAGAATTGGACACTTTTGTTTTCCATTGTTTTAAATGGTAACCATCTTGGTATGGCTAGTGAAGTAGGTTTTCCATTTTTTATGATTTTATTTATTTATTTTGAGAGAGAGAGAGAGAGAGGCAGGCACAGAGAGAGAGGGAGACAGAGACTCCCAAGCAGGCTCAACACTGTCAGTGCAGAGCCTGATGCTGGGCTCGAACTCACCAACCATGAGATCATGACCTGAGCTGAAACCAAGAGATGTACACTAAACCAACTGAGCCATACAGGCACCCTGGTTTTCCAATTGTAATAAAAGTTTTCCTTAATTTATATTAAACATTTTATTTTTTAAATATTTTATGCTTAGGTAATCTCTACACCCAATTTAGGGCTTGAACTCACAACCCTGAGATCAAGAGTCGCACGCTCTGCTAAGACTGAAACAGTCAGGTACCCCTTAACATTTTATTTTTAAGTAATCTCTATTCCCAACATGGGGCTCAAACTCATAACCTCGGGATCAAGAGTTATATGCACTACTGACTGTGCCAGCCAGGAGTCCCTAAAAGTTTTCCTTTAAAATAGATACATAAACGGGGCACCTGCATGGCTCAGTCGGTTGAGTGTCCAACTTCAGCTCGGGTCATGATCCTGCGTTTTGTGGGTACCAGCCCTGCGTCGGGCTCTGTGCTGACAGCTCAGAGCCTGGAGTCTGCTTCAGATTCTGTATCTCCCTCGCTCTCTGCCCCTCCCCTGCTCATGCTCTGTCTCTCTCTCTCTCTCTCTCTCTCAAAAATAAACATTAAAAAATAAATAAACAAAATATATACATAAATAGATAAGTAAATAAAATAGATAAATTTAAGTTTGCAAAGTAATTGACTGGAGGCAAACTATTGAATAAACGATTCTGCCGACGGTACTAGGCTGAGACAAACTCCTTAGGGTTCTAGATCAGACACAGACTTTTGTTTGCTGATGACAGCTAACGTTTATTCGGCGTCACTATGGCTAGGCCACTGTGAAGAGCACTTTTCACACCTGGCCCCTTGCAACTTTGCGAGGTGGGTACTATGAGCCCCATTGAACAGAAGGGAGTTGTGTCCATGAGGTTAAATATCCTTGTGTCAGATCACATAGTAAGAGAAGCCAGGATCTGAATCCAGGTCTAGTGGCCAAAGCTCTATAGAAAAAGTTCTAACTCTTCAGGGCGCCCGGCTGGCTGGGTTGGCAGAGCATGTGACTCTTGATCTTGGGGTTGTGAGTTCAAGCCCCATGTTGAGCTAACTTAAAAAAACGCTACTCCCTGGTTCCTCCTTGCACAACGGGGACTGTCCCCTCTGATCTCTGAGAAGAGCTTTCAGGGAGTGGCCATAAAGTGCACCTGCCCTGTGTCCTTCCCCAGTTGGATATCAGAAGTTGTCCCCTCCTTTCCCTCCTCAGTAGACTCGTACAGGGGCTGGGGCCCATTTCCATTATTGTCATTCCCAGGCTGAACACTGCTTTTTTTCTCCCCGGAACTCTGACCTTCAGCTCCGTCCTGATGAAAACACCCATCTTCTGCAATCTATAACCAGTTCTGCCAGGAGGGGGCTGTGCCCACTGACCTCAGTGCGGATTGAAACATATCAAAGATACCAAGTTTTGAAGTTGTCGGACTTCCGTTTCCATGAGAAGGAACTCTATTTTCACTCGTACCCCGGCAGGAGATTAGCAGCCTGAAATCACTTTGACAGTGTGGGCTGCCCTACTGCATACCACGGGGAGTTTTAATTCCAGCCTGTGAAATTGTAATTGCTTCTCAAGGAGAAGCGAGGAATCCTGGGTAATGGCCACAGCCAAGCTCAATGTCAGAGTTGCCAGTTGCTGCCACATCAGATATTACTTGCTGTTATTCAAAAATCACTCCAGCTTTCCATATGGGAAGTAGAACTGGGGAGCGAAAGTAAATTAACAGCAACTGTCAGCTGTTCAGAAGAGCAGAGACAGCAGTGTGACAGGGGTGGGTGACCTCCCATCAAAAAAGGTAACTTTTTCTCTTCTTTTGGTTAAGATAAAGAGTTTCGCAAACAAATTTCGTTACTTAAGGTATGTGGCTAAATGATGTCATTGCGAAGCAAAAAAATAATCTGGTCCAAACGGCACGATAAGAATGAAAGCTGCCAATTTCTATTCTCTCCTTCCTGGAAAGAATGGGTGGGGGGAGAGGGGGAAGCCGCCCAAAAGAGTAATTAAAATAATGAAGATAGCAAGTCCGTGTCAGGTTGATGTTTGCGATGGATCAAAATGACCTGCTATCAAAGTTAAACTGTCTGAGAAATTGCTTCCTGGCTATGTTGGAATAAAGAAAATTTGGAGCCACCGCATCGGATTACAAAACATTGAGAGACGCAGAAAATAATCTGCAAAGGGAAGGACTTGTTTTCTGCCACCTCTGAAGATGGGGGAGATTCTGAAGTGTCCTGAGTGGTTCTGAAATTAATGTTTTTGCTACTGAGGGTCACAGAGGAAAAAGAGGGGCTGGATACAACTGCTTACGGGAAACAGACCCAGTGTGTGGCATTGCTTTTTTGTTTTGTTTCTTTTTAAATGTATTTATTTACTCTGAAAGAGAGTGTGTGTGCATGTGCAAGCAGGGGAGGGGAAGAGAGAAGGAGAGAGAGGATCCCAAGCAGGCTCTGAGCTGTCAGCACAGAGCTGGACGAGGGGCTCAATCTCATGAACCGTGAGATCACGGCCTGAGCCGAAATCAAGAGTTGGATGCTTACACACTGAACTACCCAGGGGCCCCGCTTTTTTGTTTTAGCCATGACAGAAAATTCACATGTAGGCTTTACTTGTCTTCATGTGATGATTTTTACGGCAAACATCATGCATTACGTTTCACTTTTCCAACTGGAGAAAATCTGCCCTGAGAAGGTGCTTCTCTTAAAGACCACCTGGCCCAAGTCACATCTGCCCACAACTCCACCCGCCTCTGCTTGGGTAAATCAACTCCTTGGCAGCAATCTGCTTTATACTCCTTGCTTGTCCCACAATTTCATGGCAGCTGCCTGTCCCTTTTCAATGTACTCAGCATCCTCTGCCTCCATCCTCACGGGGCTCACCCTTCCTAGAGAAAGCCTTTCTGGACCTCCCCCAGTCTGGGCTAGATGTCCCTCCTGTGCTCAGACAATTCCCTGTATTTTCTACCTCGAGTAGCTGGATTACAACTGCCTCCAAGCTTCACAAAGGTAGGGATGGTGTCTGTCTTTTTCACTTCTTTTATCCCAGTGCTAAGCACGGTTGCTTGGCATATAGTTAAGTACTGACCAACCAAGTGCCGAGTTGTCTTTCCTTTGAGAAGTCTCCATCCCGCTTCCGGAAGGGAGTCTTTTTCTCCAAGCGTCCTCACATTACCTTACACATCTCCTAAAGCTTAGCTGCCTGTGCGTCATGGTCTCAGCACATCTGCTGGTGCCCCACCCACCCCTTTCTGTGACACCGGCTAATGTACACTGCAGGCCCACAGACTCTGGCTGGAGAGCAGTCAAGTACACTGGTTAAGAAGAGGACTCTGGAACCAGACTGTCTGGTTTATTAACCTTGGCTCTGCCACTTACCAGCTAATGACCTTGACAGGTCACCTCTCTGTGCCTCAGTTTCCTCATCTAGAATAATCATTCCTTCTTCAGAGTGGCCACAGGGTATTAAATATGCTGGGGCGCCTGGGTGGCTCAGTCGGCTAAGTCTGACTTCGGCTCAGGTCATGATCTCGCAGTCCGTGGGTTCGAGCCCCACATCGGGTTCTGTTCTGGCAGCTCAGAGCCTGGAGCCTGTTTCAGATTCTGTGTCTCCCTCTCTCTCTCTCTGCCCCTCCCCTACTTGTGCTCTGTCTCTCTCTGTCTCAAAAATAAATACACCAAAAAAAAAAGATATTAAATATGCTAACATATTTACAGTGCTTGGGAAGGGACCTGGCTCTATATAAATAGTAGCTATGATGATGATGATGATGATGATGATGATGATGAAGAAGAAGAAGAGGAGGAGGTGGTGGTGGCAGCGGTGGCAGCAGCTGTTACTATTACTATTATGGCTATAGGCCTCAAAAGTATTTTTGGCTACTGCTTCTGTTGGCCTTGACTCTTGTGCCAACCAACTTTTGAACATGATTTCTAAAACCAATAATGGCAAATTACAGTGACTTCAGCTTCCTCCAAAGTGGTCACCCAGACCCATCTCCTTATTTCTGTTCCATTCCAGGTCCTCCTACTGTGTCCACACCTGGATTTTCGCACTGGCTTCCTGTTCCTGCTCCAATGGTAGAACAGAAAATCCAGCCACTATGGCTTAGACTCACTGTCTCACTGCCTCACAGAGTGCTGCCTAGCTCCAGTCACAAAGGCCATAAATCTTAAACCCAACTACCAAGAGTCAAGAAATTTCCCTACCGGTAGAGGATGAGTTAGAATGTTTTCTCTCTTTACGTCGTGCACAATGAAAGGAGGTGTTAACGGTAACAGAGTCGTGGAGTGAGATAACCAGCCCCTGGAACACCAGGTCGTTCTGGGATCTTGGGCTGTAAGTGACTCTCTGGTGGATGGTCCATAACCTGTGTGCGCTGAACAGTCACAAGCTGCTGCAGAAAATCCGGCCCAATCAAAGATACCAAACCTGGGAGAGAGTCAGCGGCGCCACTGGGTCAGTCTTGGGAGGAAAAGGTGAAGGTCTGCACCACCCCAGGTGCACAGAAGGCAGAGATTTCAGATCTGGTCCGGAAATTAAGAATAATGACTAGTATATTACAAAAAACAACACAGTTGTAACAAAGAGTCTATAAACTCAGGAATATAATGAGTATGAATTCCTTTTTATAATTCCACTCAAGTTTCTTTTTACAACTCAACATTTCAGAACCCCATTCCAGTGGAGAAACGAAAGTCAGTCTAGGTCAATGCATATACAGTGCCCTCAAAACCCCACCCCCAATCTCTTCCTGCTGCCTTCTCTCTGGGGTTGGGACTAAGGACTCAGGAGATGAAGACAGGTGCAGGGGACACCCCTGGCCCAAGCTGGCATTGGCTGCATAGATATTCTTAACTGTGACGGGAGTCGTAAGACACGCACTCAGTTATGACACATTTCTGGACAAAGCTAAGTCCAGAGTTCCACTCCAAAGCATCTCAACACCAAACACAACACTTGGGATCCATGTTTAGAAATGTTCCAAACTAGAGAGACGGCAGTTGACGAGTCATTAACTCCTCCTAACCCGAGTTTCTCCATCTATTAAATAAGTGGGTCTTTTCAACTCTATGGTTTCCATGAGCCCCTCTTGCTCTTATTCTAGGCTGATCTGTAGGGTTTTCCATCTCCGCCTTTTCAAGCAAAACCAGGTCCTCAGTGAAGCAGAGAGAAACACACTGATCTCCTTTTGTCAAGAGTTGAGAAAGAGCAGTCTTTCCATGTACGCTACTTAAATCTCAATTCAAATTTCAAGTATTTCTGTAAGAAAGTTTAAGCTGTCTGACACATTAGGGAGAAACAGAGGCTGTTTAAGATTGATCACCAGAAGGCAGCGGTGGTGAGTTTCGGGGAGTTGACGTTTGTGACTTCAGTGTTGGGTTGCCACAGGTTTTAGTTTTAATATTAATTGAAGTTTACCGTAGCTCCCCGGATAGACAGGCTGACTGCCACACAGCAGGAGGAAAAGCTGGTGTTAAATTGCTTCCCCCTACCCTTCGACTTTCCTTTTGATTGGTGTGTCTAAAGGCATTAAAAATACTCTTCAACCTGAAATGCAACATTTTTAGCTACTGAATTTTCTTGTAGCTTGTATAATTCTGATTGCCCAAGGCAATCTGGTTTGATGAGATTACATTTTTTAGACTGCCATCCGACCAATTTCTGCCTTTTGTAAGATTGCTTTGGAACTTTTGACCTTTCTAACTTCAAAAATCTTGGAGGATGTTGTGTTAAGAGGGAAAGAGAGAAGAGGGAACTTAATTGGAGACTTTAGAATTTTGTTCCGAACAGATGGGGTTAGAGATCTTACACATGGAAGAGCGTATGAGAAGAAAAACTATTGGAGAATCGGAGACAAAAAAGATATAAAAACAAGAAAGGTGGGGAGTGGTCAAGGATGACAGACACAACAGACGGTCCTTTGAAGGCTTGAAGATCATTCTCTTAAATGAGACAAAATCCAATCTATCCTGAATGTTTCCCCATGTAAAAATTTAAAAGTAAATTTCAAAAGATCCTTTCCTTCCACTAGATGGGACCCAGACTCTATAAGCTCCGTCTCCTGGTTCATTTTCCATTTTGACTTCTGATTTCGCTCTTGTAACCAAATGAGACGTGATACTAACTATTCACCGCTGTTCTCTTGGAGAGAGACTGGGCTATGGTCAGGTTTACTCCCTCACACCCAAAACAGGGAGTGGAGACCAAATTATAGTCTAGTTTTTCGGGTCTCATAGATGTGACAAGTTGTAATATGTCAGTGGGCCAATAATCAGGAATTTAGACTTTTCCTGTGAAGGTTGGAATTGAGGGTAGTGGACCATGCCTTGGTGTCTGTGGGCAGCAGAAGCCCTTCTCTTCTATCTCAAATGACACCAACTAGGGCTGCAGAAGTCATACTGGCTAAAAACAAACAAACAAACAAACAAGCAAAACAAGAAAAAAAGCCAGGAATATTTGTTTTCTAAGGATCATAGCCTGAGATGGTTATCAGAGGTGGCTTTTGGGTTAAGTAGTCACATTCATTTATTCAGAAGAGAACATACGAATCCTTAACTAAACAGGTGTATTAACAGAATGTGAGATACAGAAGATCAAAACCAGAAACCTGGAGTCACTCACTAGAATCGCAGCAGTTATACAGGGAAGTAGCAGGTGCCAGAGGATATAGGGTTGCTAGGTCCCCAAAAGCTATGCCACGTGAAAATGCCAACGCAAAGATTAAGGATCAAAGATGCTGAGCTACAAAGATAGGAGTTTGACTCTTAGTGAGGCATTTGCTCAATTAAAATAATGATGGGATCCACGCATCTGGTTATGTGGTATGTGTTACAGCAACAGTCATAAAACAAACCAACCCCCAGGATCAGCAATACCCACATCAGTAATAGCAGTGACAAGAACCACCACCAGCTGGCTACGCTGAGGTCTGCTAAGAGTTCTCCTGGAAATGGACAAATGTAGAAGCTTAGCAGCAGATGAAAAACTCAAGATAAAATGCAGAGGTTTAACTCTCCCCAATCCTTGCTTCATGGTCCTGAAACAGTAGATATTACATTGTGCATTTCTGAAAGTGTCAGTATAGGGAACCAGAGGAACCCACTGGCTTGGAGCATCGACAGGAGAGCCAACCATCCTCCACATTGCCAATGCGTATCTTTCCAAGCAGGCATCTCCTCAGAGCCTGCAATGCTTCGATGTCTGTTTAGAAGCCTGGAGTGGCTCTTCCTTGACTATCGGCTAAAGTCTAGATTCCTTAGAGCTGCATCAAAATTGGCATCAAAAAACTTCACAAATGTAAATAAACTATTGGGACTTCATCAAGATAAAAAGCTTCTGCACTGCAAAGGAAACAATCAAAAAAACTAATAGGCAACCGAAAGAATGGGAAAAGATAGTTGCAAATGACATATTGGATAAAGGGCTAGTATCCAAAATCTAC
>CM053577.1:134854925-135032090 GCA_028646485.1 Cryptoprocta ferox | reverse complement strand
AAAGAATGAAATCTGGCCATTCGTAGCAAAGTGGATGGAGCTCGAGGGTGTCATGCTAAGCGAAATAAGTCAGGCGGAGAAGGACAGATATCATATGTTTGCACTCATAGGTCTAACAGGAGAAACCCAACAGAGGACCATGGGGAGGGGAAGGAGGAAAAGAGTTAGGGAGAGGGAGGGAGACAAAACACGAGAGACTCTTGAATACTGAAAACAAACTGAGGGGGGAAGGGGAAGGGGGGAAGCGGAAGTGGGGTGATGGTCATGGTGGAGGACACTTGTGGGGAAGAGCACTGGGTGTTATACGGAAACCAACCTGACAATAAACTATAAAGTTAAAAAAAAAAAAAACAACTTCACAAATGTGACCTGAGCTTCTTTCTGTTTTTTTTTTTTTTTTTTATCTTTATTTTTGAGAGAGAGAGGCAGAGAGAGAGGGAGACACAGATCCGAAGCAGGTTCCAGGCTCCAAGCTGTCACCACAAAGCCAGACGCAGGGCTCGAATTCATGAACTTCGAGATCATGACCTGAGCCCAAGTCGGACACTCAACCAACTGAGCCACCCAGGCTCCCCGACCTGAGCTTCTTTCCTAATTTCCAGTCACTTCCCTTTGCTCTAGGTATATGCTTTCTCAAATTCACAGTGCACTTTTATACTATAATGCCTTTCTAATTTTGGTGAAATATGCATAACAAAACATTTATCACTGTAACCATTTCTAAGTGTATAATTCAGTGGCATCAAATAATAAATTCATAGTGCTGTATGTGTAACCATCACCATTATCTTTTTATAAAACTGTTTTATCATACCCAATATAAACTCTGTACCCATTAAACAGTAACTCCCTCTTTCTTCCTCCCCTCAGCTCCTGGTAACTTCTATTCTACTTTCTGTATCTACATATTTGTCTAGTCTAGGTAACTCCTATAAGTGGTATCACACAATATTTGTCCCTCTGTGTCTGGCTTATTTCACTAAGCATAAGGTTTTCAAGGTTCATCCATGTTGTAGCATGTTGTCAGAATCTCACGTCTTTTTAAGGTAATATTCCATTGTATACAACAGTGTGTACTACATTTTGTTTATTCATTCATCTATCAGTGGAAATTTGGGTTGTTTCTACCTTTTAACTATTGTGAATAATGCGTCTATGAACATTGGTATACGGGTATCTGTTAGAGTCCCTACATGCTTTTGGATAATATATGTAACTAGAATAGAATTGCCAGGTCATACGGTAGTTCCAGGTTTCAATTTTGAAGAACTGCCAAGCTATTTTCCACAGTGGCTGACCCACATTACCTTTTCACCAATAACATACGAAGGTTCCAACCTCTCTACACCGTCAACATTATTTTTTCTTTTGCTGGCAGCCATATTAATGGGTGTGAAGTAATAACTCACTGTGATTTTGATTTGCATTTTCCTAATGTCTTATGATATTGAGCATCTTTTCATGTGCTTATTGACCATGTGTGTATCTTCTTTAGAGAAATGTCTACTCAAGTCCTTTACACATTTTTAAATTGGGTTGTTCAATTTTGGGTTGTTGAGTTATAGGAATTCTCTCTATATTCTGGATATTAATCTCTTGTCAGACATAGGATTTGCAAATATTTCCTCTCCCATTCTGTAGGCTGTCTTTGTGCTTTCTTGATACTATCCTTTGATGTACAAAAGTTGTTAATTTTGATGAAGTCCAAAATTTTTCTTTTTTGTTTCCTGTATTTTGGTATCACATGTATGAAATTATTACCAAATCTAAAGTCATGAAGAATTTCCCCAATGTTTTGTTTTCTTCTAGAGGTTTTCTAAATTTAGTTCTGAAATTTATGTTGGTCTTTTAGCCATTTTGAGTTCATTTTCATATATGGAGTAAGATAAAAGTCCAACTTTATTCTTTTGTATGTGGATATCCAGTTTTCCCAATACCATTTGTTGAAAAGACTGTCCATTTTTACTGGCCTTGTCAAAAAACAGTTGGCCATATACGTGAAAAATTTTTTTTCTGGGACTTCTATTCTATTCTACTGATCTGCATGTCTGTTCTTATGCCAGTACCCATATTGTTTTAATTATTGTAGCCATATTGTAAATTTTGAAGTTGAGAAGTATTTGTTAGTCTTTGAATTTTATTTTTCTTTTTCCAGATTGTTTTGGCAATTGCATTCCATACGAATTTGCAATTCCATATGAATTTGAGGGTTGGCTTTTCCATTTCTGCCACAAAAAAAAAGGCGATGGCTAAGTTTTGATAGGAATTACACTGAATCTGTAGCTTGCATTAGGTAATGTTGATATTTCAACAATGATAAGTCTTCCTATCTGTGAACATGGGTTATCTTTTCATTTATTTAGGTATTTAAAAAAAATTCTTTCAGCAATGGTTTATAGTTTCCAGCATACAAGTCTTTTACCTCCCTTGTTAGGCTTACTATTCAGTATTTAATTTAGATGCTATCATAAATGAAATTGCTTTCTGACTTTTTTTTTAAATAGTTCATTGCTGGTGTATAGAAACACAACTGATTTGTGTGTGTTGATACTATAATCTACAACTGTGCTGAATCTATTTATTAGGTCTAACAGCTTTCTTGTGAATTTTTCTGGATTCGGTATACACAGAATCATGTCATCTGCAAATATCATCTTACCTCTTCCTTTCCAATTTGGATGCCTTTTATTTATTTTTCTTGGCTAATAGCTCTCACTAGAACCTCTAGCACAATGTTTTATAGCCGCAGTGAATCCTTGTCTTGTTCCTGATCTTATGGGGGAAAACTTTGTCTTTCACCACTGAGTATGGTGTGAGCTGTGTGTTTTCATAAATACCCTTTATGTTGAGGAATTTCCCCTCTATTCCTAGTTTTCTAAGAACTTTTTGACATGAAAGGGTATTGGATTTTGCCAAATGCTTATGCTGTGTCAGTTGAGATGATCAAATGTTTCTTTTCCCCTCATTTTATTAGTGTGATATGTAATGCTGATTGATTTTATGCTGAACCACCCTTGCGTTCCGGGGGTGAATCCCACTAGGTCATGGTAAATAATCCTTTTAATATGCTGTTGAAATCAACTTGAGAATCTGTTCAGTATTTTTGTTGAGTAGTTTTGCATTTATATTCATGAGGGACATTGCCTTTCAGTTTTCTTTTCTTGTGGTATCTTTATTTGGCTCTACTATCAGGGTAATGCTGGCCTCGCAGAATGAGTTAGAAAGTGTTCCTTCCTTTTTAATTTAAAGGGTATGAAAAGGACTGGTGTTAATTATTCTTTATATGTTTGGTAGAATTCACTTGTGAATCCATTTGCTCCTGGACTTTTTTTTTGTTCATAATGTTCAGGGGAGAGTCTAGTGTTTAAGGGAAGAAAGTCTTGCTGCGAGGCATTTTCTTAAGAGGGCCAAGGTCCACAAAAGAATTTTCCTAGAGACACCTACCAGTATACTTAGTTCAATCTAATCTTCACTCACCAGATGTTTAAATTACTTCTGGCTATTTCAAAACAGATCACACCTGCAAGAGTAAAGGTATCACACAAATTGTTCCTGCAAGGGCAGAGACTCACGAGATAGCGCCAGGAACTACATTCAGGAGTGAGTGTCCTCAGAGTCATTCTAAAGTGACTCTTTGGGGGAGGTAACACAACTTAAAAGTAAGCTGCTGTTTGTAACTAGCCTCAATACTTGTGCATACAGTATGTGGATGGTATGCTTTATATTTCTTTGAAAATCTCTTGCTTTGTTTAGAAACCACATGTGTCTTATTCCCTTTTATGGAAATTGGGTTAAAGACAAGTTAAAAGCTTAGAGGTTGGAATCAGACAGGCTGGAATAACATCTACAGTTACTATTATTAAGTAAGCATATTAAAAGCAGATTAAATAAACCTAGGTGTTAAAATTTGTAGTTCTTTAGGCTTTTCTGAATTCCAAGTTCTCTCTGACCTTGATCCAAGGTTATATTTTTAAATATATATGTATATATATATGTATATGCATATATGAAATATATAAATATGTATATTTACATAAATATAGTTTTTTTTCTAGGCACTTGCCCATCGGTACTCATAAGTGTATTCAGATGTCCGTAAACCAGGAAGACTGTCAGAGACCAAATAAAACTCTTTGCTTCAACCTCTACACAGTTGGGATATTTTGGCTATGGAACCCCAGGAAACAGTACTGATAGGAAATAATTGACAGAAAACTAATGAAGAATAATAGTGTCTGCATTTCCTTTTACCCCCAAGGCAGGGTGGGGGAGGGCATGACTTCTAGGTCTCCTATTAATCTGCTTGCTCTTTTCATGTCTGGCCATGGAAAATCTCCTTCTTGATCTTAGATCGGCCACCCAAATCTGTGCCCCACACTGTTCATTAATTTGATCTCCTCAAATACAGCTGCGATCCATTTTCTTTGAATTTTTCTTCCTTTGCTGCATTTGTTAGAATTAGAGCCTAAAGCCCTTGAGGCAAGAATCTTTTTATTCCATATATAATTCTTTTGGGTGGTCGTGTGTTAATATCAGAATTTAAAACCACCTAGCCCTATTTATAAAATGGGTTTTCATGTTTAAATGGCTAAAGTAATCATGAAAGGGGGAAAATTCTGTGTGCCAAGGACATACTACTTGATATACGTGGTCCCATTTCATCTTTCAGTGACCCTGCGGTAGGATCATGTCCCTATTTGAGATGAGCTTCAGAAAGTGACCTGGCTGCACCTCAACCTCAACTTTAGCTGATGTCAAAAACCTCATGCTCTTTCCCTAAACTATCTGCCTCCAATTTGTACTGAGGTCTGAATCCAGTTGGTTCAGATCCTTGACTCCTTTATGGTTTCTTAACTCAAATTTTATAGTTTCAACACCATAAATTCTAGCTCGATGATAAGGCAAGTGCAAATTCATGAAACACGTGCTATTAATAAACTTAAAAAACTAAAAAAAAATATTTTGAGAAATAATTAGGACCCCAGCTTAAACATAAATTTGGCATGGATCCTCTAAATAGGTTGCCCCATAGAGCTGAGGTTCTCAAGCTTTTCAAAATTTTTTTAAACATTTATCTTTGAGAGACAGAGCTTGAGTGAGGGAGGGGGCAGAGAGAGAGAGAGGGAGACACAGAATCTGAAGCAGGCTTCAGGCTCTGAGCTGTCAGTACAGAGCCCCACACAGGGCTCAAACCCACGATCTGTGAGATCATGGCCTGAGCCGAAGTCAGACACAACAGAATGAGCCACACAGGTGCCCCAGTTCTCAAGCTTTCTTGACTCATGACACTCCTAGGCCAAAAGAAACAGCTAACCATTCTGTTCACTAAGTAGGTAGGTACTAACAACTTACTAAATACTTGTGTCCTAGTATCTTACAAAATCTGTGTGAAAAAAGTAATACAAGTGAGTTGAAATAAATATTTATTTTATTCCAAAATTACCATAATTACTTATTAATGGCAGCTATGCATCTGTTGGGCATTGCACAACTTCTCAAACCTTGAAACAACCATCTTCAGGTCTTATTCCACATTTTCACTTGACGCTTGCCTTTTGTCACAGCAACTGCCTAAAACCCAGTCTTAGACATAGCATCTTCAAAAAGTGTGCATTCCAATGTTGAAACTGAACCATTTTGAGCGAGTAGTTTGCACAGTATCTGACAGATGTCTGTGTTTCCCTCAAAAATTTAAAATATCCTGCGGTGTCTCAGGGGCCAAGCAAATCTTAAGAATATCTTTTTCCTCTTTTTTCTTTTCTCTTTTCCTCCCCTCCCTCCCTGTTTCCCTTCCTTTGCTTTCTTCTATGTTTATTATGATAAAACCTCTTAAAGCTTCATTTGTAACTCCAACTCTCTCTGAAAATTTCAACCTGGATTGAAGTCAACAGAAAAGCATGTTTTGACTGAAAGACATATGGAAATCTGATGTTTAGACACATTTTCCCAGCAACAAAGCAAAGTTTTCACCCAAGAGTTTTTTACATTATCCTATTGACTACCTCACTCTTGATGAACCAGGAAGACGGAATGAAAGAGAGGGAGAGGGAGTGGAAGGGAGGAAGATAAAAGAAACTTGATTAATTAACCTTCTTTCTGTAAACATGTGATGGTGGGAGGTGGGGGCCTCTGGAGATGAGTGGGTCCCAGTAGTGAGGCCCTCACAAATGGGATGAGCGCCCTTACAAGGGAGACTCGGAGAGCTCTCTCACCCCTTCCACCCCGTGAGGTGCACAAGCCAACGATGAAGCAGGAAGTAAGCCCTCACAAGGTACTAAATCTCCCGGGGGCCTTGATCTTGGACTTCCTAGTCTACAGAATCAGGAGAGATAGATTTCTGCCCGTGAAAAGCTGCAGTCTATGGTGGTGTTAAGGCAGCCGGAATCAAACAAGACAGATCTCTTCAGAGTTTCCTTTTCAGTAGGAAGGGCAACATTAAAAAAAGTAATAAGACTTTGGTACTAAAGGAAAATGTGAGAAGAAAATAATTAGCACCACAGAAGCTACGCTCACAAACTGCAAGTCAATTGTCTATCATGGCCGACTTTTTTTTTTTCTTTATTTATTTCTTTGGAGAGAGAGAAAGAGAGAGAGAATGAGCAGGGAGGGGCAGAGAGAGAGAGAGAGAGAGGGAGAGAGAAAATCCCAAGCAGGCCACACATTGTCAGCACGGAGTCTGATGGGGGCTCGAATTCATGAACCATGCGCTAAAGTTGGCCATTTAATTGACTGAGCCACCCACTCGCCCCGTGGCTATTTATATGAATCAGGATAGTCTATGTTATGCTATGCTGACAACTCCCAACCTCGGTGGCTTAACTCAACAGAAGTTCCTTTCTTGTTCTACACCTTGTTCTATAAAAGTTCCTTTCCTGTCCTACACCTGTCTAGCATGTGCTGGTAGAGGCCTGCTCCTTGCACTCCCTTGGGGACCTCATCCTGACACGTGTGCCTGTAATCACCCTTGGGGTGGGAAAAGCACATGCCCACTGAACATGTCTGCCTCAAAGACATGACCCTTCCACTCCCAGCGCATTGGCCATGGCCAACGCAGGTCACGAGGCTAGGCCGAACTCTAGGCGGGTGGGAGATTCATGGCAGCCCTATGGGCCAGAGGAGAGGACGGGGAAAGGTGAGAGCTTTCCTGATGTCCACACCTGCTCCTGTGGCTCCCAGGCTCATTCTGTCCACATGAGAACGGTGTTGTCAGTGACCATCACACCCGTTCCTTCCTCTTTCCCTCCAGCAGGACAGCATGGAAAAACGCAAGCTGGATTTTCAGACCACAGCCACCCGTCTGGCCAACTGGTCACCAGGATGGTAAATATCAGGTGTGATCTGGTCTCCACCGTGGGGCTTTTACACTTTCTGAACCAAAGCACAGAATGAAGTTCCAGCCTGACCGGGGGAAAGGAAACAGTAGAGGTTGGGGGTGGGGAGCATCCTGTATGGCTGAAACAATCCTTGAGAATCCCCACCGTGGCTGGTGAGGGGCACTGGGGCTGTGACAGGATGGCCGGGCGTGTCATGCTTTCACAGGAAAGACAACTCAAGGAAGGAGAGTGGAGGCGAGAAAAGCACAGAGCAGGAGGGGGGAGTAGGAGGGAAAGAGTGGGGACAGGGTGAGCTGGGGGATGGGAGCACCCTTCTCATCTCCAGTCAGTGAGGGGCGCAAAGCTCTCCTTACGCCCCATAGAGCGTGACTCCAGGCTGTGGCACAGGCTGAGCCCAAATGCATGCTCCGCTGGGGACCCTGGGAGGGGCACGGGCGGGTCCTTTACGTTTGAAATGTGACTTCCTCTTAGAAGCACATGCTGGGCTCAGAGAAATGTACTAACACTAGTTTTGTTTTCCAAACTCAACAGCTGATGACATAATTAAATTTTATTTGGATTCCTTAAAAGACATAAAAGGCTGAAACATTGAGATAAAAAGAAGAGCTGAATAGGCGTATGTGTGTAAAGATGAAATGCCCTGTGGTAACCAGAGGGCACCTGATCTCCCTGTGACTCCACACAGTTCAAGTAACATTTAAATTCTGATGTTCATAAGACCGCTTAATACGTCAACTCCTTTTTTGAGTTAAGTGAAATAAGTCACTGTATTTAGTAAAGGCCAGTGATGTCAGGTAGAAATAAATATTTGATGTCACTGATCAAAAATGTCAGAAAAGGGGCACAACTGCTTTTAGACAAGTCCAGTTTTTGAAAGTCTGCGGGTGCTGGAGAAGTTGGGGGGTGGGGGTTCCTCGCACTTCTCAAAGATGCTGCCGGGAGCCCTTGACTTGGCACTCACCCCGTGCCTCCCCAAAGAATTCTTGCTTCCAAACGCAGGTTTCTCTATACACTTTTCAGGAACACATCTGCTGTGAAAAATAAGACGTTTGTAGCACCAGGACTCCAAACAAAGCAGCGAGAGAAAAACACATTTTTAAAGGTTTAATGAAGATTCAAAATTCTTCCCACATAAGGAAAAGATGACTGTATAATTAGGTTCTGACTTGAAGATGGGAGGTTGAAAGAAAATGCAACCCCTTGCATTTCTTGCCGCAAATAATCCAAAAGGAGCTTAATTTAAAAGATATGCCATGGCAACAGTGAGGAGGTTGTAGGTCAAATAACCAATGGCCCGACTCCATGAGAGACACAATCAGCCTCATTAAAAAGTGTGGCTGGAGCAGAGGCAGGGCGACCAGCATAAATGATTCCTCTTGGAGTATTGATGTGGTTGCTTTTCTGTTCATTGAGGATTTTAATTAGAGATTTATTCTTCTTCTCCAGTGCTGCATCTAGTTGTGTTTTCGTTACAGGTTTTGATAAAAAAAAGCAAGAAGAAGAGCACACAGAGCCAGGCCTACGGACATCCTCAGTGCACATTCTTGACGAAACCTTCGCAAGTGGAGCACCATCCGGAAGCTCGTGGCATCCAGCCTAGCGGCAGAGGGGTGGGATACTGAACTCGGGTGCTTCCTGAGCCTGTTTCTGAATTCCTAGGAAGATGGAAACATAGAGGGGGAAAAAGAAAACGATTTAAAAGATGCAAAAAAGCCCTGTTGTGATGTCAATCGAGGAATGAGGCCCTATACAAGAAGCTGTCTTATTTTTGTCTTTATTGCGATATAACTGACATATCACATCGTTATTCGTTCAGGTGTACAACCTAATGATTCGATGTTTTAGATATTCCAAAATGCCCACAATAAGTCTAGTAAACATCGGCCACCACGCATAGTTGCAATTTTATTCTTGTGATGAGAACGTTCAGGATTTACTCTCTTAGCAACTTTCAAATATACAACACAGTATTGTTAACTACAGTCAGCATGCCGTACAGTACATTCCCAGGGCTTATTCATGCTATAACTGGAAGTTTGCACCTTTTAACCACATTCGGGCATTTTGCCCATCCCCACCCCAATCCATCTGTTCTCTGTAACTATGAGCTTGATTTCTTTCTTTCTTTCTTTCTTTAAGATTCCACATTAACTGAGCCCATACGGTATCTGTTCTTCTCTGACTTATTTCACTTACCATATTGCCCTAAAGGTCCATCTATGCTGTTGCAAATGGTAAGATTTCCCTCTTTCTGTGACTGAATAATATTCTGCTCCATACATATAATATATATATTCCCACATCTTCTTTATCCATTGATGGATACTTGGCTGTTTCCA
Source organism: Cryptoprocta ferox (assembly GCA_028646485.1). NCBI lineage: Eukaryota > Metazoa > Chordata > Mammalia > Carnivora > Eupleridae > Cryptoprocta > Cryptoprocta ferox. The sequence goes on along the minus strand of CM053577.1, from coordinate 135,022,417 downwards.
TACCTTGGTGACTATAAATAACGCTACAATGGACACGGAGGTTACTCTTTTCATTTTCTTCAGATAAACACACAGAAGAGAAACTGCCGCTGGAACATACGGCAGTTCTGGTTTTAATTTTTTAGGAACCTCCAGACTGTTTTCCACAGTGGCTACACCAGTCTGCCTTCCTACCAACAGGGCCCTTTTCTCCACATCCTCGCCAACGCTTGGTATTTCTTATCTTTTTGATAACAACCATTCTAACAGGTATGAGGTGTCGTTGTGGTTTTGATTTGCATTTCCCTGATGATTAGTGATGTTTAAGTACCTCTCATGTACCTGACGGCCGTCTGTATGTCTTCTTTGGAAAAATGTCTACTCAGATCCTCTGCCCATTTTGTAATCAGATTGTTTTTTTGCTAGTGAGTTGTAGGAGTTCTTTATATATCTTGGATAGTACTCCCTTATCATGTATCAGATATATGATTTATAAATATTTTCTCCATTTAGTATAGGTTGCCTTTTCTTTTGTTGATGGTATGCTTTGTTGTGCAGAAGCTTGTTAGTTTGATGCAAGAAGCAGCTATCAGTTATCCTTCAACACAGACACATTCAAACATGCACCATGGGCCAAGTGGCCTCGAGTTAGGTATGAAGAAATCACATTTCCTTTCCTTGAAGTGTCAGACCAAGTTCATGAGTTTCCAGATGATACACAACATATAGGAGACAGAGTGTGTGTTTATGGACAATCAAGGCAGAATTCATGAAGCATAACATTTATGTAGAGTGGAATCGTATAAAAAATGTAACTTTTAGGGATGCAACCACATCTACTTAGCAAAAGAAGAGTGATAGAGGAAAAACTATGGAAGCTGTTTTATTCCACAAAGGTATCCCTCAGGGTGGAGATTTCCAGCTGGGGCGCTGCTGCAGGAGGGCTGCCCCAAACTTGGAAGAGGGGTCTGAAGGGGTCTGGGCGGCCAGAGGATAGGCCCTCCACATGCAGCTCCCTCCATTACTCCACGGGGTGGTGTAGCCACCATCACTTTCTCTGTGCTCCAGGCATGGACAAGGTTGGAAAGTCCTACTTGGAAGGAGCATGAAGAGGTAGGAGCCACAACTGTGCTGCTTTTTAGGTGGTCTCTGTTCCCTGATGCTTTGTCCTGCGTGTGCAGAGGAGGGGCGGGGGGGGGGGGCACCTGGCTGCTCTCAAGACGGTTCTAGTTTTGCAAAGTGCAATTTTAATTCTATTATATAAGATTTCCACCTTGTGTACAGGCTTTGGAATCAGTGCCTCCCCTTTTGAGACGTGAAACAACATTTTGAGGAAGGGGTAGGGGGCAGGGGAAGAGGAGGCAAAAAGTACAGGTGGGAGGAACAATGTGGGGGAAGGAGGGGGCAATCTGGAGGCAGGACAGCACAAGGCATGTCTGTGGGAGAACGAGAAATCCACAGCAGCGCACATTATTTGGCTTATTTTTCCCTCCCAAGCTCCCCAAGGACCCCCTGCTGACACCTTCGTCCTCTGAGTGGGAAGGGGGGTTGCAGCTTGGCACGCACAGCAGAGGCACTGGGACTGCATGTTCCGGAAGGGATCAGTGGCAGGAATGGGCAGGGTAGGTGGAAGGGAAGGGAGAGGACGGAGGAGAGGGTCCAGTGGCAAGCTGAGTTAGGAGGTGACGTGTACCTACGTTAGGACTCTGGCAGAAGGCACAGACATGACAGGATGGACGGTGGACTTTGGGTGGAGAACCAACAGGACGTGCGTTCAGACGAGTAACAAGAGGTACACAGACTAGGAATGGGGAAATAAAAATCACCTCTACAATCCAATTTCCACCAGCTAATACTCCCGTGTGATGGATGTGCAACAATTCTTGCTTTGACTGTAGGAGACTAATTGCAAAGTCAGAAAACCTGTTAACCACAAGGATAAATCTCTCGACTCAATGGCAGTGGAATAGTTACTTCCGCGCCCCACGGGTACGCGGGCTGACGTTCCGCGGGCGTCCGCTCCTCAACAAGGGGGTGCGCAGCCCAAAACACGGGGCTCTCTGGCCCCGAGACAGTGGGGGCAGCGGCCGGAGCTCAGAGGCCCACCCAAACCTGCCTGCGCCCCAGGAGACCAGCCTCCTGTGACACTGGCTTTTTGTGTGATGTTCTGGAGCTAAGAACACACTGACAAACTTTTATTTTGACTAGTAGTCTTGAGGCGCCTGGGTGGCTCAGTCGGTTGAGCGTCCGACTTCGGCTCAGGTCAGGATCTCACAGTTCATGAGTTCGAGCCCCGAGTTGGGCTCTGTGCTGACAGCTCGGAGCCTGGAGCCTGCTTCGGATTCTGCGTCTCCCTCTCTCTCTGCCCCTCCCCTGCTCATGTGCTGTGTCTCTCAAAAATAAACAGTAAAAAAACTTTAACATAAAGTCCTAAGACTGAAATTAAAATAAATAAATAAATAGATAGATAAATAAAAATAAAAGCAGTCTATCTCAAGGACAGCACTTATCTGGACACAGCAGCCTTGGAAGGGAACACTCTCCTTCTTCAGCCACAATGACATCAGCGATGGGAGCTCTTCAAATGAAGGGAGGCTGTCTAACTCACCTACGGGCTCTGGAAACTGCACGGCGACAGGTACAGAGCAGGGACTCAGTAAACGTTTAGAAATGAATCAGTGAATGAATGAATGAATGAATACAGGGGTGTGTATTCCAGATGAGATCCAACTGATGAGAAAGACGTCTCTCCGTGTCCCTGGTGACTGATGTGGCCTATGATGTATTCGGGGAACTAATCTACACGAATCCTACGTCACTGCCTCTAGAAATTAAATCAATATTTCTTCAGTTTGGGTTTACAAGACCATAACTAAGACTACAGACTGTTCCCCAGAAAAACATGGGGGTCCCTGTGCACATCTGCACACGGCCCCCCTCATGCTTCATGCTCTATTACCTCAGGAGGATCATGGACACCCTCACCCAGGAGTAGACCCAGATAGCATAGGGACAGAAGCTTTCTTTTTACAAAAAAAAATATGAACACAAAATTAAGTACAGGGCCTTGGAAGGGGGCCCTCAAAGGAGTGAGGCCCTGAAAGGAAATGTCTCCCAGCTTCTGGGAATATCTACCTCTGTTCTACCCCAGGCTCGAAAGCTGGACCTTCGTTCTGCACCTGCAATTCAAGGAGCTGTCACCTGGTGATCGCTGCTGCCAGGGCAGGAGTCAGGCCGACCTGGGCAGGACGAGGCGGCTCAAAGCATTACGCATTTGGTTGAGGTTGTAACACATTCCGCTTCACAGAGCTGCGGTGCAGGTTACGTGCCTGTGCTCTCGGCCTGAAAAACACCCTCGACTTCTGACGGTTTCACATTTCTCCTTCTAACTCACTGGCCAGAAAGTTTTGCTCAAAATATCAAAGTTACTTATTAAATGACCAGAGTGGATCACTTGTAGTTGTATTCAACGTAGCCATTTTTTTCCTGTATATTACTCCCCATCCCCCCAACGCCCCCATCACATACCAAATGCATCCGAATATAAAGAACTCTGGTGATAAGCCGCCCTCCTGTTCCTAGGGGCCAAGTCTGCACCACAGAACCGCACATGAGCTACGGGAAGCCCACCTCACTGCCAGTCTCCCTCAGATCAAGATGGGAGCCTGATGCCACAAGCCAGCAGATGGAAGATCCAGCCTGTCTCTACTGTGCTGTGCTTCTTTTATTACCTTCACTTTTCATCGATTCAAGACCTTGATGAAAAGAGTCTGAGGATGTGTTTTTAAATACAAGGTTGGAAAAAAACAAAAAGGCTTCTCGGGTGACAGTCATCAGTGGACAGCGAGCTTTGCACATTTCAACGGTCACTACTGCTGTGGCACTGGAGGAAAAGCAACTTAAAAATAGAGGAAACAGAAGGACTTTCTCATAAAGTCCAAGGCACTCAAACATGGCAGGCACAGTGAGAAGCAGCATTCATGAATAGAAAATAATGGAGCATTTCTATGACGCCGTTAAAATGAAAAGTGCTTATAGGTGAGGTGACGATCAATTACCAACACTGACGTACGTTTACGTGTGTGTGCGCGCGCGCAGATGACTGCACACAGAGGACAATGTGTGTATGTGACTTAGAGAAAAACTTAGTGTGGTCAAGAGTTCTGAAAAGTAGACACTTTTCGAGTGGTGGAGACTCCCTGAGCCTGGCTGCCCCTCCTACGAGGCAGGGCTGTGTCAGCATCTAGTTTTAGATGCTGCGGGAAGGGTGAGCGGTACGAGGCCCAGCGCCCTGGCGGACGCCTGGAATACAGGAGGGCTGGATAAAGGGCTACTCGATGACGCCCCAGCCCAGCAGTGGGACTTGGAACGTGGGGGATGCCAGAGCCTCCCACAGCCCGTAGCAACAGGACCCAGCGAGACGGAGACACCCTGTCCTGGGTACGTCCTCACAAGCACTCTCCCACAAGAGAGGAGGCATGCTCTCTTGCTCCAGCATCTCTTCCCCCCAGGGCTCTTACTCTGTGGAATGAACCTTCTGGAACGGCCCTTAACGAAAACCATCTCACACATGAAGGGAAACTCGGATTCCACAATTTATGACGCGGGATTCAACTGTCAGATGTGCCAGGGGCCCATTTTTACATCTGCTTTTTCCTTTGATATTTAACGTTGTCATAAATTTTTTTTCAAGTTATCTAAAAACAAAGGAAAAAAAGTCACTGTCGATCCCACAAAGGTACATAAAACCTCCTTGCCCTTGCTCTGTGCCCAGCCCGAACCAGCGAGCTCCCCTCCACCCACGGTCTTCCCCCTGCCTCCCGTCAGACGGGACCTCCTGCAGGAAAAGCTCTCTCCACCAGCGCCCCACCCCAGAGGACCCAGGGGCTTCCTCTGTGGGGCTGGGTATGCTGTTGGCTGGCCTTCACCATGGCACCTGTCACCAGCAACAAATGGCCTCTCTACTCCTGCGTGATCCTGCGTATACTCTTTGAGCGGAGGCTCTCCAATTCCTGCCCGGGGCCCAGCGCGGAGGAGGAGGCAGTGCTAGCTGAAGGGGAATTTGCATTTCCACCTGCTCCTCAGTGCCACGGGTTCACATTTTATACAGGTGCAGACAGTCTTTCCATACAAATTGCCATGTGCCTATTATATTTCTTATAATTGTTGGGTAAATGAAACAGGGGGTCAAATATCAATATTACATAGCAAAAATATAAAATACTATCAGTGGGGAAAAACCTACCAGTGGAGAAGTAGCATGGTATGTTAGCTTTCTATTGCTACTTGAATAAATTACTGCAAACCTCAAGTTTAAAATAATTTTTTAAAATTTCTTTTGAGAGAGAGACAGAAGAGAGCAAGCTGGGGAGGGATAGAGAGGGAGAGAATCTTAGGCAGGCTCCATGCGTAGTGCAGAACCTGACATGGGGCTAGAACCTATGAACGTTGAGATCATGGTGTGAGCCAAAATCAAGAGTCAGACACTCAACTGACTGAGTCAACCAGGAACCCCCAAACCTCAGGCGTTTTTTTTTTAATGTTTTTATTTATTTTTGAGAGATAAAGAGACCGAGTACAAGCAGGGAAGGGGTAGAGAGAGAGGGAGACACAGAATCCGAAGCAGGCTCCAGGCTCTGAGCTGTCAGCACGGAGTGCCAAGAGGGGCTTGAACTCAGGAACCATGAGATCATGACCTGAGTGGAAGTTGGACATTTAACCACCTGAGCCCCCCAGGTGCCCCACGTTTTAGTACACATTCACACTCTTGAAATTCTGGAGGTCAGAGATTCTAAAATCAAGATGTCGGCCGAGCAGCATTATCCCGGCGGTTCTGGAGGGGGGGCGGGGGTGGTTTCCTCGCTCTCTATCTAGCTTCTGGAGGCTGCCTGTATCCGTTGACTTGTGGCCTTTTCCCTCCATTTTCAAAGCCAGTAGTATTGGCTTTTCAGTAAGGATCCTTGTGACTCAGCCCTGGGGATAATGCTGGATCATTTCTCCATCTCCACCTTTAATTGAATCCCGTACCTTTTGCCATGTCAGGCAACACTCACAGGTTGCTGGGATCAGGACGTGGGTGATTGTGTGTGCGTGTGTGAATGCGTACACATTATTGTGCTCAACATTCCTGGCATATGTGAATCCCCCATTTTCTCATTATCCCACCAGGTGATCTCAGTGCCCGCCAAGCTGAAGTAGCTGCATGAGAGGTGCAGTCCACGTTTACAGGGAAGAGGGGCACGGGGCACCTCCCTTCATGACTGGCTGGCCGTGAAGCTTCCTGGAGGAGGAAAGCGGGGGGGGGGGTCTCCAGGTCCACCTCTGCTGAGGCCTTTTCCTTCTGCTAACACAGACCTGTCAAGCCACCATGTTTGTCCTATTCGTGGCTCTTACAGCTGAAAGAGAGAAGGCCCTGAAGGAGGTAGTCAATTGCTGTTCCCTGAAAAGGTATTTGTGCTTCTGTGTGTTCCACTGCATTCTAGATTTGTGTTTTTATCCAGATGCAAAAATCCTGTCCTTTTCTTGGGAGCTGAGTGGGCTTGGCCTTCCAATGGGAAGTCATGCTATTCCAAGGCCTCTCCTGCATTTCCTCCTCTTCATCAAAGACGTTTATAAATTCTTAGGACGTGATGTGTTCGGCAGAATCAGAAGCATGAGGATCCAGGAGGACAGGGGACAACAGCCTCTACACAGAAACACTACAGAGAAGGAGGGACACATCTGCACTGGTCACCATGTGGCGAGCAGGATTCTAAGCACTCTGTATGCTCTCTTTTCTTCCTCCCCAGTTCTCAGGGCAGCTGTTCACAGGACTTACTCCCAGCATGCCCAGTTTACAGAGAGCAGGTATACCCGGTGAAGCAGATGGGAGGCCTGGCTTCAGCCATCCTGAACTTAGCCTTGGTCATAAGGGAGCAGAGGTGCCCTTAGAATGCAATGGGAAGAAAAACCAAGGCACGCCACAGAAAGTGACTGTCAGGGTCAAGACTCCTGCCCAGCAGACTTTACTCACTTTACGTACTACTGCACCTCATGGAGACACTGGTGACATTCTGTGTCTCTCTACGGAAGGCCGTCCCAGGGAAGCCAGCCTCCGGTCTTGCAGAGGCGTTTCGCACTACCTGGCTCTGGTTCTGAACCACATGCTGAGATTCTCTAAGTGTGACCTACAGAGTGCACCTTGCTGAATTTTCTCTGAACACACACACACACACACACACACACACATTTCATCTACTCACATTAGAACATGCTGCAAATTGTGTTATAATGAGCAACAGTTAGTCTGGTTCTGCTCAAATAAAAGATACCCCTGTAAGAGACTCGCTGCCTGCCTTCCCATCTTGCAGGGCAGCGTCGAAGGGAGTTCTTCGGTCCCTGACACCGTCAGGTATTGCCGGGGCCCCGCAACCACCCTCCATGGGCCAACTCCCTTCCTCCGGCTGACAGACACCCTTATCTCTGTGCTTCGTGACATCACCAGGTAGATCCGAGGACACAGAGTGGATGAAGGGTGCCAAGCCACCTTTCTCCACTGCTCTTCCAGACAGTGCCTCAAACTGGGAGCATGTTCATACCTATCATTAGGAGTCCCCGAGTATCTCCGAACCAAAGATCTTTGTACTTTCTAGTTCTGGAAGTCTGTGTAAAGAGTATTATATGCATACGCCGGCAACGCACTGGCATGTAGCTGGATCCACAAATTAAACTTGGAACCAATTATACCTGTTCATTTATTTGGGGAGAGTATTTACATTTTTAAAAACTTCTGTCACAGACTTACATGATGAGAGCACAGTACTGTCAGCATTTCTGTAGCACTTTTGGGCATGAGCAATTCTAAATTAGATAGTATTCCTATGTGATTTTCCCCGCACCCTCTCAACTCAAATGTGCCACTGCTAGCAGGTCATTAAAATCGCAAAAGAAAAATTTTAAACCAGAACATGCCCACACACACAAAATCACTATAATCTTGTTTTATATCTTGTTTTGGTGACAGCAGAGTAAATATGAGGCTTTGCTAATAAGGCAAAGGATAAATTATTAAACTGTGTACTGTATGATCAAATGCATTGCAGATTATATTCTGAATAATTTTGCCTTGACGTTCAGCAAAGGAAGAGCTCTGATGTGCCTCTGCGTGGTCTGGGTGATCCCCCTCTTTGAGGATGTCCAAACCCCTGGCTTGAACTGAACCAAATGAAAGAAAGGAATAACCATACCAAAAATCAAAGCTCAACAGCCACCCATCACCTAATTACTATTTTCTGTGTGATCGCAATTCATCCGACTCGAGAGATAGGAAAACAACTCTTAAGCTCTGAGCCTCTTTTAATGGATTCAAAATATTATGTGTAAATTTTTCTCATGGCTCAAAGGCACTGTTAGTGCTTGAAGTGGAAGCTAACAGGGATGAAGAAAAAAATGTTTGATAGCTCATAACTCAAGATAAATTAGAGTTTAGAATCACCTTCTTGTTTTTCCCCACCTGAGCCTGAACATACAGCCTGTGCAGAAAATCTATTGAAACGAAATATGTGATCAATGCAAGAAAATTACGTTAAAATATACATTATGCAGTGCAGTATACTATCAGAAAAGAACCCCCCAAATATCCTGATTCTGTAAAGTTTGCTTTAAATACAAAATCATTTTCATATCTGAAAGTTCTCTCTATCATGATTGCATTTTAATTCCCCAAATACAAACTTAAGGAAGCACCTCTTAAAAAAATTGGTTAAACGTTTATCTATTTTTGAGAGAGAGAGAGAGAGAGAGAGAGAGAGAGAGACAGAGTGTGGGCGGCCAAGGGACAGAGAAAGAGGGAGACACAGAATCTGAAGCAGGCTCCAGGCTCCGAGCTGTCAGCACAGAGCCCGAAGCAAGGCGTGAACCCGTGAACGGCGAGATCATGACCTGAGCTGAAGTCGGATGCTTAACCGACTGAGCTACCCGGGTGCCCCAGGAAGCACCTCTTAATGTAAGTATCTCTAATGTAAACTGTTGTCTCGGTCCCTGAGAATAAGGAATGCATAAAGGTGGCTGCCCGGCCTTCATAATTCCCCCTCAGCCCTCCAGTTGTGGGCTTCTATCTGAATTCTGTCATCTTCTTTAAAGTGTCCAATCCTTCTTTAACTTAGCACCCAGTGTCCACTCAAATGCCTTACACTTGCCTAATTCCTGGCTTGTTACACTTACCAAAATCAATGGGTGAAGTGAGGGTAGAAGAATAGGATCTAGAATTAATAACACAGTATAGAAACCTTTGCCAATAGTGGTGTGTTGTCATTTGTTTATGCATAACCTCTTCAGTTCAACAAAAACCAAGAGGTTGCGAGCTTTGCCAAAAGGTTATGTTATCTGGCGTCTTAGCTGGAGAGACATTTCATTTTACTTCTTATTCATCGTGAGAAGATTTTCTTATGCGCCGCACTTAAAAACCAAGTTATTTATTTACTGTGTCACGATTTGGCAATTACTCTAGATGTATGTGTAGGGCTCTCTTTTGTTAACTAAGTATCAGCCACAGATGTATACAGAAGTACACATGCGCGCGCGCACACGCACACACACACACACACACACACACAGGACTGGAAATAAAGAAGGAACCAAGAGACGCCCTTAGAATCACGAACTCAGTAATCACAATGTTTGTGACGACAGCGGAAATCCGAACCCCTCTATTCCGAAATACTGGCTGGGCATCAGCATCCACGCAAACTCGCGCGGCCCCACGGGTGCATCCGAGCTGAAGTCAGGAAAGGTGAATTGGGTTCACATGCTTTACTGATGAGGCAGTCTTTCTGATCACCTCTTAAGCTACAACCGAAACCTCCCTCGTTCCATGGAGTGTACAGAGGAAGCCGTGAACGAGGGTGTCGACAAACGGAACAATCAGGTGTATTGAAAGTTAATCTTTAAGCATGCAATTCAACTCAAAATAATTACTCCTCAGGATTTCTTCCCACTAGGTAACCGTGAGAGTTACCGTGGCAAATGTTTGTATTTTAAATGAGAGAGAAGTCGTGGGTGATGCTAACTGCCCTTACCAGGCACCCCTCTCCTGTTTTAAGAAGCACTTTCAATGACACTGGGAATATGGTTTGAGCATCACTGAGCTCCACGAACTGCATAAAATGAATCAAGGCGATGGCAGGTGCTTTGTTCTGTCTCAAAGAACCTCATAAACGATGAGCTAACACGTGAAATGCTTCCTAGAGATCACCATGATGGTGATTCAGCTTGGAAAATTCAGATAAACTAGTTAAGAAAAATTACATGGCATGTATTTGCTGTAATTACTTTAAACTCAGCTATCTGAACGAAGTTCACATCTCCATTTCCCTTACTTCCAAAGTTCCACAATCCATCCCAAGGCATTCTCGTTTCCCCTATTTTGAATATGGAAAGTTTTCAAAAAGTTAAAAGTAATGGCCCTACCAAATGTCACTTAAAACAACAGCGAAGATTAATAGAAAGAGACTTAATCATTCATATCATTATACAAGTGTGGCCGCAACCTCCAAGACGGCTCCCGGCGATCTCCACCTCAGGGTGCTCACATCCTTGTGTAACTCTTCCTTTTCCCCTTGACTCTGAGCCGAATCTGACTTGCTTCTAATTAATGACACCTGACATAAATGTGGGCTTCCACTTCTGAAGTTAGATGACAAAAACCTGTGGCCTCCACGTTTCTCACTCTCTGCTTGCTTGCTCTCAGGAAAGCCAGGTGCCATGCTGTGAGCTGCCTTACGCAGAAGCCCACGTGAGAAGAGACTGAAGGACACCTCTCACCAACAGCCACTGAGAACCAAGACTCAGTCGCACAACCCATGGGAAATGGAATCACCATCACCACATGAATGAACTTAGAGGCAGATCTTTCCTCAGCTGACCTTCCAGATAAGGCTACACTCCTGGCAGACACCCCAAGAGCAGCCTCATAACACGCATTGGGCCAGAGTCCCCCAGTTGAGCGGTGCCCGGATTTCTGACCCACAGAAGCTCTGAGACAATAAATGTTTGTTGTTTTACATGCTAAATTTTGAGGTAATTTGTCACACAATAGACAACATAAAAAGATGCCCAATAGAGAGCTAGCAACTGATTCACATGTGTGTTGAGACGTGATATTTCTGAGAGAGGCATTTCAGACCACGAGGAAAGATGGCCTTTAAATACAATTTTCTGGAACAACTGATTATGCACACACATAAAACAATGAAATCTGACCCCTACCTACCATCCTTAAAACTCAATTCCAGGTAGACTGATTATTTACCTGGGAAAGGCAAAACTGGAAAAATTTTAGGTAATGTGGCCAGAAAAAACTTTCTAACTCACAAGGTAGGGAAATAGTTCTTAGATCACAAAAATACATGAAATTCTAAAGGCACCACAGAAAGGTTAAAAGATAAGCCACAGGGGCACCTGGGTGGCTCAGTCGGTTAAGCGTCCGACTTCAGCTCAGGTCGTGATCTCTAGGTTCGTGAGTTCGAGCCCCGCTTCAGGCTTTGTGCTGACAGCTGAGAGCCTGGAGCCTGCTTCAGATTCTGTGTCTCCCTCTCTCTCTCTGCCCCTCCCCCGCTCACACTCTGTCTTTCTCTCTCTCAAAAATAAACATTAAAAAATCTTAAAAAAAAAAAAGACAAGCCACAAACTAAGACATGTGCTTCACATATAGCTGACTTTTAGACTTTTATAATATAAAGAAATCCTAAAAATCAAGGTGTCCATTCAACAGAAGAAAATCAACAGGCTTACACAGACTCTTTATCGAAGAGAAAATCTAAATAAATAAAGGAATCCAACAAACGTATACTAATATGCCAAACTCATTTGTAATTAGAGAAATACAAGTTAAAAACAATGAGACACTGATTCACTGACACTGGATCGTCAAAAGGTAAAAGCCTATCAATATCAAGTGTGAGTGAGGACGTGGAGACCCAAGAGCACTGTGACATGCCCTGGTGATGGTGTGCATTGACAAGGCTACTTTGGGACACAGCGGCGTGTTATCCGGAAAAGAGGAAGCAACGCACAGCCAACAACCCATGGACTCAGCTCCGAGGTGTGTCGCCCAGACCAGCGCAACCAATGCACGTACCTGCCAATCTTCAGTCCCCATCCTGGCTTATGTGATTTGTTAGGGGCTCTAGCAGGGTTTGGGCTAGAGACAGGGGATGAGAAAATGTTGGTCAAAGTAGAAAAAGCAGCCCCAGGAATTGGGGATCAGAGCTGGGGGGCCAGGACTTCCTGAGAATGTCAGCTCTCTGTGTCTCCCTCACAACCTCCTTTTCTCTGATGGGCCCCAGCAACTAACCTGCCTCTTCCCCTGAGCGTTTCCCCTGTTCCACCTCTCCCCTAAGAAGGTGTTTCCCACACCTTTAAAAAAAAAATTCCTGGCCCATGTGGAAAACAGATGAGACATAAACAGCCTCTCAGTGGCCAGTACACATCTTCTCGTTTTTTGCTTGGATTCCACAGGGTAAAGCCAGTCCCTGTGTTCATTTCCTATCACTGCTGTGACACACGACCAAAAACGGAGTGGCTTAAACAACACAAATTTATCATCTTACAGTTCTGGAGCGCAGAAATCCAACGTGGGTCTCATGTGCTGTCCGACTTCTAGAGGCGCTACGGGAGAGTCCATTTCCTTGCCTTTTCCAGCTCGCCGTCCTTGGCTCATGTCCCCTGCCTGCCCCAGCCCCCCAACATCTGCAAAATCAGCTTTCTCACTGATCTGACATCTGATGCTCCTGCAGCCCTTCTACTTTTAAGGACTCTCCTGATTACACTGGGCCCACCTGGATAATCCAGGATCACCTTATCTGAAGGTCGGCTGATTAGCAAATTTAATTCCATCTGCAACCTTTATCCTCCTTGGCATGCGGCCTAACACATTCACAGGGTCCAGTGGTTAGGACGTGAAAGGCTCTGGGAGACAGTTATTCATTCTGCCTCCCACATGCCCCAAGGTTAATAGTGTTGAGTTGTTGGGGATGTACACTTCAGAGGATGTCATCCTGACTCTCGAGTCCTTGAAGTTTCCTTAACAGAAGACCACGGGAAGACCTTTAACTTCTACTAACTTAGATTTTGGAGTCTCTATGTGAAAAATGAGGGCTGTTTTGCTCTGTGTTGTTAGTAGTTCCCATCCTACAACCGAAAAACAAGACACTGAGTTGGGGAACTGGAATAAGTGGACCTAAAGTCAAAGCAGGACATGATTTCTGGTGGGGCTATAGAAAGAGAGGATGAGAAGATGAGCGCTTGCCAGCACCAAGGCCAGGATTTCACAGGGCGCGGCAGACTCAATACATGAATGGCCCCGCCTCTTCAGACTCCCATGTCTGCGCCTCCTGCCACATAACTTCACAGAGCTCTCCCGAGTCTTGTTGGGGTGACACGCTTTGGCCAGTGGGATGTTATCAAACATGATGCACGCCCAGGCTTGAGAAGTACTTTTGTATTTCTGTTTGCTGTTCTTCCTCCTCTGCCTTTACCATGAGAAGGTGCCCAGGCTAGCCCGATAAAGGATGAGCCACGCAGAATAGAACGGATTCACTCAAGGAGTCCCAGATGAAGCCATCTCCATCTGTCCGCTGAACCACCACACATGTCCCCAAGCCCCAAGCTGGTTGGTCACCCTACAGTCCACTGCAGATGTCTGAGCAAGCCCAGATGACATTAGCCTAATGGCTCTAAGGTTTGTGGTTATGTCATGAGGCATGTATAGTGGCAACAGTTAACTGATATATAAGATGACCAGATATTTGTCTTGCGATCCTTTTTAGTAAGGGATTTCTATGTCTATATATCTATATCTATCTCCAACACAAATAAATACATTCATTCATTCACTCAATAGATGTTTCCTAAGCATTTGCTATGGCACTCTAGGCACTGTTCTAGACATTAAATACGAAGATATGAATGAAGTAAAATACCTCAGCACCTTGGATGGAGTTTCCATTTTAATCACTGGAGACAAACACATCAACATTTGGTGTGTCTGCTGGTGAGATTTTCCATGGAGAAAAATGGGAGTAAGAATGGTGGAGGTGGCTATTTTATAGAGAGCTACTCAGGAAGGACTCACTTATTAGGCAGTATTTCAGCAGACGCTTGAATGAAGGAGAGGACAGATGGATCACACAGGCATCTAAGAGAAGGCGGAGGGACCAGCGAGCAGAAAGGCCCTCCTGAGGTAGTAGAGCTGATGTGTTCACATTCAAGGGGCAGCATGGAGACCAGCGTGGCTGGCCCAGCACATTCAAGGGCGGGAAAGGTCAATGTTGGCATCAGAGAGCCAATGGCGGGGCCAAGACACTAGGCCTTGTAGGTGGTTGCAGGAACTTTTGTTTCCACTGTGAGCATGAGGAAACTCAATATTAAAAACATTTTTTTTTATTGTGGTAAGATATATATAACATAAAATTCACTAATTTAATCATTTTCAACTGCACAAGTCAGTGGCATTAATTATACTTGTCATATTGTACATCCATCTCCACTATCTCTAAAACTTCCTCATCCCTCCAGAGACTGTAATCAACAAGAAATAACTCCCCATTTCTACCTCTAGCCCCTGAGAACCTCTAATCTACTTTCTGCCTCCATAAATTTGCCCATACTAGATCTTCCATGTAAGTGGGATCCTCTAACATTTCTCCTTCTGGGCCTGGCTTATTGCATGTAGCATGATGTTTTCAAGATTAATTCATTCATATAGTGGTAAGTAACAAAAATTCATTTCTTTTTATGGATGATTGAGTTTCCATTATATGTACATATCACATTTTGTTTATCCATTCATTTGCTGATGGACACTGGGGTTCTTTCCACCTTCTGATCACTGTGGATGACGGTGCTATGAATATTGGTGTACATGTAGTGGTCTGAATGTCTGCTTTCCAGTTTTGGGTACATATGCTGGGTCATATGGAATCCTTGATGGTTTTAAGCATAAGGGAGACACGATCTGATTTATCTAGAGGGTAGAAACAGGGAGACCAATTAGGCAGATTGTGTTTAGTTTCAGATAAAATAGTACGACACAGAAGAGGAAATTACCTCCTACAAGAATATCTAAAAGAAAACGATCTGTAGCCAATAACCCTATCCTGGACCATAGATGTTCTGTAATTGCTCAGAGGAACTGACCTCATCTGAAGGGATAAGAGAAAAGAAATAGCCACTCAACGCAATGAAAAAGGGGAACTTAAATCATGATCATGAAGTATTTTAGGCAACTAGACTTTACAAAGGCTGTCACTGGTGATATATATGCCTGAAAAGACCAATGGCCAAGTCTTCTTCTCATGCTACATATGTGAACTGGGCAAAATGTAACCCATGCCCATGGAGCATCTTGATTAACTAGACCCAGATAAATCTTCACTGACTATCACCAGGCCCCCAATTTCACACCGCATATCCATCGATCACTTCCTATGTGCTAGGTGGTGCTCAGTGCTTTCCATGCATTATCTCATCTGTCAAACTCACCCTATCAAATAGACTCTATTACCCCTAATTTATAAAAGAGGGAACATACCTAGGGAGGGGAAAGTGGCCAGCCAAGGATCATGCAGTTATAAGGAACAGAGCCAAGAGTCCAAATCCACACAGTATGACTCCAAAGTTCATGTGCATAAGAGATACTCTATCTTTCAAATGGATGTCTGCAAGAAAGAAGCCCTGGGAGCCAGGAGCTTCTGGAAGGAAAGTCCTGATTGTGATAAATTACATTTGCGATGGTTCTCTGCTTTTGTGGTCCTTTAGATTTCTCTCTTGAGTGGTGGCAAATCTCAAGGGCACAGCATCCTATTTTTATAGGTGGACTTCCTACCAGATAACCGTTGACTTGACATATGGCTTAAATGTTTACATTTCTCAGTGATTTTATAGAATTGCATCGGGGAGACAAAGGGGCAGGAGAAAATCTGTTTCTCCAAAACCCTTTACATCTACAATACTGCAAACTACATTAGAAAACAGAGATATCCATGGTTCTATTATTTGAGGCACATCTCACGGTCAATATTCTGAGTATGACAAGAGAAAGAGCCTGGCAGTTTCATCATTAGAAAACAAACGGGAAGAAAACCAAAATCTGTGGTTAGAGGCATGCATGCCCAGCTCCAAAGTACTCATCCTTACACTTTCCATGGAAAGAACTTAAATTTGCAAAATTATTATCAGTTTAAAAGGGGGCTTTTGCAATCTGTTTATCAAGATGTCAGATGACTTCAAAGAACAGGTTGTATGGCTTGACCATGTATTTTTTTGGCCATTGAAGAATATACTATCCTAAGTTGAAGTAATAGATTTATTCTCAACTTCTCTGCTTCTGGTCAAAAAACTATCCATTCCAGCCTGCATGTCACTGAAAGCCAAGTTCATTCAGCAAATACGTACTGAGCACCAATTACGAGCCAGGCACTGTGCTGGGGCCTAGGGGTGGTAGGTACACGGGACACACAGGGTGGCCCAGTGCTCATGCATTTTTCCTCACACGGGTGACTTTTACTGTTATGCTCATGCTCAAAAACTTTCCAACAGGCCATGGGAGAAACTTCTAGTATTCACCCATATCTTCTCCTTATTTATTCATTAGTATGTTATTTCTCAAACATTTTTTTAAGAGAGAAAGCATGCATGAGCGAGTGTGAGGAGGAGAGGAGCAGAAGGGGAGAGAGAGAGAGAGACGGAGAGAGAGAGAGAGAGAATCCCAAGCAGGCTCTGCATGGGGCTCAATCCCACAACCCTGGGATCATGACTTGAGCCAAAATCAAGAGTTGGACGCTCAACCAACGGAGCCACCCAGGCACCCCTCCCAAACTCTTGAAGTAGGCGGGGCCAAGTGAGTATTCTGGTCAGCAGATGGGAACAGAAAGGCCGTCCGTATGGGACTTCTACGGCAGGCAGGAAAAAGCCGGGCTCTCCAGTAATCCTCTGCTTGCAGGCAACCTAGGTCCCAGAGGGACTGTGTGCTACAGACAATCCCTGATTACAAACTGCCCCCTAAAAGGTACTAGATGTGTTGCAGTGTATGCAGGAAGTAGACCTTTGTTAGCTTAGCCGGAGATCTCAGAGTTCATGCTCAGAGGCAGCAAAGCCTCCCCTATCACGGACTAGCTCCATGGGTTTGATGTCTCATGTATTAGGGATGAGTTCTACTGGACTTCAGACCCAGAGGTCGTACGCTTCATAGTGAACGTCACTTTTCACTGCCTCCCAACTGCCCGCATCTGCTGATGGATGCCCAAATAAGGCCAGATTTGTTCTTAGGCTTTGTCACCTGACTGGTGTTCCTGTCACATTGAGAAAACTGTCCGTCTTCACTTGCCTGTTGAGGTCCTTTCCACCCTCCAGGTCCAGGGCTAATCCCACCACGTGCACGAAACCCTCTGCATTGCAAACTGTTTGAACGGCCTCCTCGCACAGAATGTTCTGCCTTAGTCGTGCAGATTCCTAGGAACCTCTCCCATCCTCTTCCTTCCCTGGCTGCAAGCTTGAGACGCAGGCTCCATGCTCAGACACCGCTCGGGGAGACACGGATTGGGAGGTAAGCTTCCTAGGGAAGAACCGGGGCTCCGATGGGCCTGCCCTCGGGCATGGCGGGGCGGAGGGAGCACTTCTCACCAGAACCTTGCACGGGGTTCTGGGTGTTGTTTCTGTTGTTCCAACAGAACCTACTGGCCAGCCCTTTCAACAATCCTGAGAACTGTACCCCTCTGCAGACCCCTTCCTGTTTAAACGAACACTCCTCTGTTGTCCACAAAGAACCCTGAACCCCACGTCCCCTGATACCTCCCATCTTCAGAGGCCCCCTCCCCATCTTGCAATTTTTCTCATTTAGCACTTGATAGATTGCATGCTTTGTTTAATATTTAAGCACACATTTTTTCTTCCCAGCGAGACTTTCTTCTCCTTGAGGGCAAGGACCACATCTCAGACTTCTGCATCCCAAGCAGTGCTTATTTACAAAGTACTGGGTCTACTTTAGAAATTGATAGGATGACCAGATAATTTATCACCCAAACCAGGACATTTTGGGGAGTGAAAAAGGGGCAGTGTTATTAATTACATCAGGACCACAGGCCTAAAACAAGACTGTCCCAGACAAACCGAGGCATATGGTCATGCCTGGCACTGATAAGGGCTGACCAAGGAAAACGGGAAAGACATCTGAAGGGAGCGTAATGTAGTCAAGTGAGAGCATGAGACAGCAGTTCGGGACACCGGAATTCCAATCATCACAGGACATAATACTCCCCTGGAGTCTCCCTCCCTCCCTGTCAGTGCGGACTGGGAGGCTGAGCTTATATGACCTTTCATGTTTGGGTGTCACTGAAATATCCCCTTTGGTTTTCGTAAGGAAGCTTTTTCCATTTGGTGCTTTTATGATGAAGAATACCTTTTGTTCTTGATGAATTCATTTTGGACCTGGTAAAAATCATCTCTAAAACTTGAACCCCGAGAGCAATGACATTGCACGGGCAGCCATGTACCTACACAGGGCCCTCTCCCTCACCCCAATCCCGGCCTATAAGGGCTCACAACAGAAGAGCAGCATTATCAGAGCACCCAGATTAGAACCCTCCTTGCCAGGGTCCCATTTGTGACATCTGTCTCCGATATTTAGTCCAGATCCTAGATAATACACATCCTAGATGCCTTAAGAAGCCAGGCATCACCTGCACACTGTATGTGGGAATAATCTACTTTCCTCTTGTCCTCAGCCCTTCCTTACTCTGGACGTCTGCCCAGATGCCTCGGACCTCAGGCTCGCTGTGCCCTCTCCTCCCTCCTGCGGTGTGGACAGAGGGTCAGGGGGGAGGGACGGTCCCTGCCCCAATCCACCCTGTAATGTCTCTTTGTGAGTGTGCATGGCGGCATCCACGTGTTCTGGCCCCCATGCCACAGCCCGGGCTAGAAATGCTACGTTGAGGTAATACAGGCAGAAAGCCTTACCACCACGCACATAGTAGAGGATGGCTACCCAGGAGGTACTGCTTTGGTGAAGGCACAGTGGGCCCCCTGATGCACGCAGTTCCCCTCACGTGGCCCGCCTGGCTACAAGCCTCAGGAGGAGGACAGTTAGCAGCAGCGACTGCACAAGGGAGTGAAGCAAGTGGAACGCAAGCGAACTGTTGAGCATCGGGTCGCTCTGATGACAGTAGGCAGATTCCCGGAAGGACTGCAGACCGCCTGGACACGTTTTGAACAGACACAACCACACCGGGTCAGCTGTAATGTACTTCACACAGCTCAGCAGCGTGGAATAAAATCTGTGTATCTAGATTGTGAGACCCAGATATGTCCTGACGGGTCTGCAAGAGAAACTAATTAGATGCAGCATGAAAGAAATGGACTAAAGATTCAACGTACTATGGTTTTCATTGCGTGTGACACCAATGTAACATATGGGCAGTGAAGAATTCAATCTTATATAAGGTTTAAAAAGAAGGAGAAAGAAAGAAAAAGAAACCAGAAAAACTGCTTGGGTTTGGAGGCAATATCTGAGGGGTGGAAGGAAAAATAGGAGGGAACACACCCTCATTTGCTTCTAACACGGTTAGCTGATCTGTTTGAAATTAGATCCACTTTCAACTGTTTTAACTTAATTATTAAGCCATTTCTTAACCTCATGAATGCAGTTTGCCTGTGCTTTCAAATCTGGCCCTGAACTAATAGACCCTTTCACTTCAGTGGTTTTGGAAATGAATGTTAGATGAAGAGGAAAGCACTTTAAGAGGGCTTTTGTAAGGGTCAAAGCTCTGAAAATATAGGAGAGTTTGTACATAAAACTCAGGACACCTGAATATCCTGCTGGCCCTTTGTCAGGTAACGAAGGCAAACCATGCCAACCTTTAAAACTTCTGCTTCCTTTCCACGGGCAGTTGGCTGTGTTGGGGCTGAGCTATGTAACTGCTCAAGTGGATCCATTATTGGGATCAAAGTCCCAACAGATGAGAAACAGGTGGCAGCCAGGCACCCTGGGGGCAGCCTTCCCATTGCTTGTGGGAAACAGAAGGGTAGGTTCCGCCCTCCGTTCTAGAATATTCTCCTTTAAAAAGAGGCATAAATAGAAAGCAATGTCTGTCAGGAGGAACAGCCAATGCTTTAAGACTGCTACTGAATCTCTTTCTGTTGATTTGTTATTCTCATTATGTGGAGGAGCCTCCAAATTTGTCTGTTTCTATCCGTCATTTTGTAGGAAATCAACAGCTCTGGATTACAACTTTCGCAATGACAGAAGGTCGTGCAATTTTTACCTTCATTGCTTTATTGCTTGGCATGTGGCACAAATTAATAATGATAATATTAAGAGTAGCCAACCTTTGCTGACCGTTAAGCCATTTCTATGTAAATCCTATGAAGTAGGTACTGTCATTATTCCCATTTACAGAGGAGAAAGCAGAGGTGGGAAGAGGCAGTGTAATATGCCCAAGGCCGTATTTCTTGTAAATGGTAAAACAAGGATTCAACCCCAGGTAATCAGAATCCAGAATCAATGTTCTTTTTTTTTTTTTTTTTATAAAATTCTTTTTAACATTTATATATTTTGAGATAGACAAAGAGAGCGAGCAGGGGAGGGGCTGAAAGAGAGGAGACACACAGAATCAGAAGCAGGCTCCGGGCTCTGAGTTGTCAGCACAGAGCCCGACGCGGGGCTCAAACTCACAAACTGTGAGATCATGACCTGAGCCGAAGTTGGACGCTTAACCGACTGAGCAACCCAGGAACCCCCAGAATCAATGTTCTCAACTGCTGCAAAATAGTGAAGAATGAAGTAAAGTACCTTTAAAAAAAAAAAAAAAGGAACTAAAAAAAAAACTTAAGAGCCAGGAAGTCACTGATTTTTAAAACTATACTTAATCCCTTCATCAAATATTAATATACCTACTATGCACCAGGCACTCTGCCCACATTATCTAATTTAATCCTCTGTGAACCAATTACGTCTCTTTTATAGGTGAAGAAAATGTGATTCAAGGAAGCTGTACAAGAGCAAAGATACGTGTGAACCCAGACTGAGCTCACACATGACAGATTCCGAATCTCAAGCTCTTTTCACAAAGCCACCCTACCTCTTCTCTCGTTAAAGCAATCCTTTGCTATGAGGAATAAACTCAAACAGAGAAAAACTTTGAAATAAAACTCACTACTGATTTATAAGTTTAGAATTGGCAGAGAATTTTTTTCTTTTCTCTTTTCTCCCAGGCACAAAATGGCTCTGACTTCTTAAGTGTCAATCTTAGAAACGGTAGGATTCCGGGCAACTGGGTGGCTCAGTCGGTTTAGCTTCCGACTTCAGCTCAGGTCATGATCTCACAGTTTGTGAGTTCGAGCCCCATGTCGGGCTCTGTGCTGACAGCTCAGAGCCTGGAGCCTGCTTCGGATTCTGTGTCTCCCTCTCTCTCTACTCCTCTCCCTCCCCTGCTCATACTCTAGCTCTCTGTCTTTCTCAAAAATAAACAAACATTAAAAAAACAAAACAAATGGTAGGATCCGACTGATTTGTTAGAATATAGGCTACAAAAGGAGAAAGAACCTCAGGAGTAAAACTAGTTAGCCTTGTTCAAGGAGTGGTAGTCTTGATATTCTCCTGTCTTCCTAACCCAGACTTACAACTCGAATACCACTTTTCACAGAACACAGAGAAGATGGTTAATACTGATCATTTTCTCTCTCTCTGGATCCAGCGTGAGCCTGCACTAGTTTACGAAAACTACCGCCCACACGTGATCAGTAAGACTCTCACAACTCCAAAGGGAAGGTGGGATGAGCCTCGGCTTAAAGACCCAGGCCTGACCTCACACCCATCAGAATGGCCATGACCAAAAATCGAGAAAATAATCAGTGTTGGTGAGGATGTGGGGAAGCAGAAACCCTTGTGCACTGTTAGTGGGAAGGTAAAATGGTGCCGCTTCTGTGGGAAATATTAAAAATAGAATGACCATATGATACAGTAGTTCTGCTTCTGGGGATATACTCAAAAGGTCTCAAAGAAGTATTCGCACAGCCGTATTCACATCAGCATTATTCACGACGGCCAAACCGTGGATGCAACCCCAGTGTTCGCTGACAGATAAATGGATAAACAACATGTGGTACAGACATAAAATGGAATATTGTTTAGCCTTCGAAAGGAAGGAAATACTGAGACATGGCTCATGGTGGATGAACCTTGAGGACACCATGCTAAGTGAAATGAGCCAGTCAGAAGGCAATAAATACTGTATGATTCCTTCTATATAAAGTATGGTACCCAAAGTAGTCATATTCATTGAGACAGAAAATAGAACGGGGGTGACTCAGGGCTGGAGTTAGCGGTGAATGAAGAGTTGCTTAATGGGAATGGAGCTTCAGCTTTACTGAAAGAAAGGTATGGAGATTCGTTGCACATCGCTGTGAATATACAGTACTTAACCCTTCTGAACTGTACACTTAAAGTGGTTAAGATGGCAAAACCGATTACATGTATTTTTTACAACAATTCAAAAACAAGAACATAGGCTTGAACGTTGGTAAGAACTGCATATAAATCCTGGCTTGCCTCTCCCAACTTCTCATTTTGTGACTTCAGTTATTTATGGAGTTACTGATCCTCGAATTCCTTATCTGTGGAATAGGAGTAATCACAGTACCTTCCTCCTAGGGTTACGAGTGAGTGCAGGTCAGATATTTGTCCATAATAAGCACTCCACGAATGCTGGCTTGAGTAATAGCAGAAGGCGTGGAATATTCAGCCATTGGCAGAGTGGTATTAGGAGAGGAAAAATCCCTTGCTGCCTCCTAAAATGTCACATGAGGTGGCGTTTGTTGCCTTGTGGGGTTTAATGGGGCTCAGGACTGGGCTCACAACTTTGAAAGCTCAGAAACCATCTTTCACCTCCAAAAAAAAGACCACGTGGACAGGACAAAGGAGATCAGTATATAAAACTAGAATGCCAATTTATGAACAGTACACTTAAGAGGGGTGAATAAACCTATTTTCTTCCTGTAGGCAGATTTGCACAGGAAGGCACATTAGAATCAAATATTGCCTGGTAAAACATGGACTCACCTCAACAAAGGGAAGTAAATGAATCAAATATATAATGGTGCCAGGCTAAGGGAATGAGATGCATTCATTTCCAAATAGGGATGGTCTTCAGAGTTTTTGAACTCCCATTGGCCAAAGCATCCTCTCTTCTGGATGCAGGTGTTCACGGCCAATGTTGGCTTCTGGACTTTGCTGTGCTTGCAAGGCTGATCACTCCTAACTTCTGATGGGCCTACTGTTTCTCTGGTTATCTTAATGCTTTGGGGTAATTCCGCCTACCTTGTCTTTGACCAAAAAGATGTTGGGTTTCATACAAGGTAATATTATTTAACTTAGATACTAGAGCACTATAGACTCTCGTGTATTCTGTTTAGAAGTCTAACAAAAATCATTAAAAACATTCATTGAATTTTTATATACTGCTAAGGCAGTAACTGTCAAGATACACTGTCAAGTGAAAAACAGAGAAAGTGTCTACAATTTAAGAAGGAGGTGACAAAAAATATGTGCATGTATTTGTTTATATCGTTAAAACAAAAAACCATGGGAAGAATAAACTGAAAACTAAAACAAACAAAATTCCTTAAATAGGTAAGAGAAGAAACAGGGTGGAGAAGACAGAAGGTGAACTTCTCAGAACATACTTCTGTAGATTTGATTTTGTAAAGTATCTTACATAATTTTGAAACAAAATTAAGATTTAAAATTCAAAAAGAACAAAAGCAAAGCAGAACAAATGCTCCCAACGGAGTATCCATTTGTTGGAAGAGCTGTACAGAGAGAAATGATTTCAGCTGACTTTAAAACCACTATTGGCCGGGGCACCTGGGTGGCTCAGTCAGTTAAACATCTGAGTTTGGCTCAGGTCATGATCTCACAGCTCGTGAATTTGAGCCCTGCGTCGGGCTCTGTGCTGACAGTTCTAAGCCTAGAACCTGCTTCGTATTCTCTGACTCCCTCTCTCTATCCCTCCCCCTCTTACACACTCTCCCTCCCTCTTTCTCTCTTTCTCCCTCTCTCAAAAATAAATAAACATTAAAAAGAAAAAGTTTTAAAACCACTATTGACATGTACATCCCACAAGGGATATACCCAAGAACAGAAACAGCTGCAAAACTACCACCACCACCACCACCACCACCACAACTAAACTCCATATTCAGTAATCATGGTGTTGGTGATAGCACTGGTATTGTTATTATTAGACAGCTAGATGAGCGTCACAGGATCAAGCAATGAGTACTTATGGTTGGGTTTTTGGGACCTGGGATTTTCAGTGTGGAAGAAAGAAGTTACAGATGTTTAAGGTGGGTGACGGGTATGTGAGTTTATTATACTGTTTTCTCTACTTTTGTATATGCTTGAAATTGTCTCTAATAAAAATTTTCCATAAGA
Source organism: Cryptoprocta ferox (assembly GCA_028646485.1). NCBI lineage: Eukaryota > Metazoa > Chordata > Mammalia > Carnivora > Eupleridae > Cryptoprocta > Cryptoprocta ferox. The sequence continues at coordinate 134,997,975 of CM053577.1, read as the reverse complement.
GAGTTAAAACACAACAACTCATTGATCCTAATCTTTGATGGTGACTCTCGGGTAATTTTTCATATTATCACATGATCATGAATTTGGTACAGGTGATGGCAGGCCCTGTTTACCCACGGGTTTTCTTCAGGTGAAATGACTGAACACCAAAGCAACTTTCTATGGAAACTTCAACTGTATAAAAAGATCATCACATTGAACAGGACACGTTACTACAAATTTAGGTTCCATGAGGGAGTGTGGCAAAAATAACCATGCTCTTCACATCTTAAAACTATGCTTTGGCTCAAGGTTCCTGTGCCTCTGGCCCCTTTCACTGAACACCCCCTCCCTACGTGCATGGGACATGTGCGTATTCCTGCCATCATCTTTACAACCCACTTCTGAAGAATTATCAATACAAAGACGAGACAGTCTCCGTCGTCCACGAAGATGCTGTTCAACTCTACTGTCTGAAGTTGGAATTGTGAAAATCCGGTATGATGACATTAAAATATTAAAACTGCATTTATAAATAGCAAACACTCCTTCCCACTTGAGAGGCATTTTCTTAGGAGAGTGGTTTTCAAACCTCAGCACGCATCCGCATCACCCAGAGACCTTATTAAGAAAACAGGTTACTGGGTTTTGCTCTCAGAGTTTCCGATTCAGGTCTGGGTTGAAGCTTGAGAGTTCACCTTTTTAACAAGTTCCCAGATTTGCTGATGCTGCAAATTTGGGGACCACACTTGAGAATTCTTATCCAAGAACATCTCTGAAAGCGTATGTGTCCCCTGCTTCCTCCCAAGAACAAAGCCCCCTAATACTTCCCATAAAAAATTTCATGATCCCCCCTTTCTTTGATTTATATTTATCCCTTTGAACTCCATGACACCTTCCACTGTTTTAAATATTATATAATCTTTTTATCTGAAATTATCCTTAAAATGATACTTACTCAAAAATGTTCTCTATTAGGCCACAGGTGGAAGTTTGTTCCCATGTTCCCTACGTAACAATCAGACTAATTTTGGCTCTTTCCTATCCCCCTTTTTCTAATCCTCTATTCCTCTAACCAAACTGAAAAGATGACAGGAATAATCATAAAAAGATGTTACCAGCTGCTCTTTCCACTAGCATCTAATTTCTTAGAGGACAGCAACCTTTGACTTTATTATTGCTTTCCTTTCCCATCATGCTGTGAGCATTTACCTATTATTATCTGAAAATAACAAGGCCTGATTTCTATTAATATTTATAGAATTCAAAGCCCTGCCACAGGGTAGGTATTCATTCAATCCATTTTTTTCAAATAGAATATTTCAATCACAGACTCTCAGAGACAACTGAGGTTCGGCGAACATTAAGTGACAATACAGAAGGTCATAAAAGTCTGTTACCGCAAATGCCAGAATACTATCATCTGGATCTCACGACGCCCACCCAGCCTGTGTTTCTTCCCCCATTCTGTTGTACCTCTCACCAGTTTTATCAAAAGACATCAGCAGGGCCTAAAGTGAGACAAAATAACTCTCAAGTAGCATAGGGCTATGTTCTTACAGAATTATCAAATTCTCAATTAGGGTAATGCATTTACTATGGACAATAGTTTTTTAACACAGTATTTCGCTTTAGATGCTTTGACCTCTCCAGATTTCTTTACAAAGTGTGTGGTGGGGGGGGGGGGTGGGCGGGACCATCATTCTAGAAAAACTCAGGAAAAGCCTACACAATGCAGACACCCATTCTGATGGGACTGGTTCTCTGGCCCTGAACAGATGATCCTAATATATAGAGAACCCCCACCCCCCGCTGACCTCCGTAAATGTGTCCTGCGTGAAAATGGCTGAAAGGATGAACAAAACCACAATTATTAGTACCGGGTCATCTTCAGAGTTTGCTCTTTCTAGACGCAACTGGATTTCAGGGAAATGGGAAACCACCACTTGGTAACTGTGTACTATGTTCCAGGAACAGGATTAGGTGGTTTACATGCACCCCAGAACGTATTCCTTCCAACGGCCCTGTGAGACAGACATGACTATTCTCATGCAACGGTCCAAATTAAGCTTGGAAGTTGTGTGGCTTGGGTAAACTGGCAAGTTCAGATGCAAAGTCAGGTCTGTCTGACGCCAAGGCCATGCCTCATCCACAGAGGTGAACTGATGTTTTCATCTGAGCGTTCCGGCACCCGGTACTCACAGGGCTCCAAGTGCCTGAAGGAGGACTCTCACTTCTACCATCTACTTCCCAATTCTACAAAAATGTAGGTTGCTCTCTTCCTGCTTAATGTATTTGGTTTCTAACATCAGGGAAAATTCATTAAAGAAGGCTTTTTGGACCCCGGGCTTGGCATGTCTTTAAAAGCTGACAGATAATGAAGGGTAAAGCTATGCTTGTTAATGTACAGGAAGTTGCACACAGTGATGAGAGACTGGCCTGATTTCCCCTCGATGCAAGCATCCAAACCGATAATCCCAAACCCTTTGGTCTCACGCATATGGGAAGACCCCTCCCAGAAACCCAGGACGGCCAGCACACAAGAGACCTTTTCCTCATCCTCCCAAGCATCTGGGACAGCCCAGGGTGGAGGAAGGCTGGTGGTGGGAACAGATGACAACACACTTTCTAGGCTGGCGGGAGGAAGGGAGAGGAGAAAAGGCGTCCCTCCACACCCCTGGAATTTAAATGGGGCTGCTCTTTTAGCAAGAAACAGTATAGTTAAGGAACTAACAGAAGGGTACTGCTTTTCTTGGTTTATGGTAATGTTTCCAAACACTGTCTTCTTCAATAGGCATATATCAAAGGGATGCCATCCGGCAGGGTCTTTGAAATAATAATTTGCCCATTGCTGCCATGTGCTGTGAAATCCTTTGCCCTGTGGCAACTTATCTCTTTAATTTTTATTTATTTTTACTTTATTGTTTAGAGAGAGAAAATGTGAATGGGGGGAGAGGGACAGAGAGAGAGAGAGAGAGAGGGAGGGAGGGAGAGAGGGAGAGGGAGAGAGAGAGAGAAGGAATCCCACACAGGCTCCGTGGTCAGCGTGGAGCCTACGTGGGGCTCGATCCTGCGACTTTGCGATCATGACCGGAGCCAAAATCAAGAGTAGGATGCTCAACCGACTGAGCCACCCAGGCGCCCCTGACTGTGGCAAATTTAAAGTCAACCTTGTAATACACACTCTGCAGAAAAGCAAACAATAACAAAAGGCCAACTTCCTTTAAACATTTCTGAAGTGTTGGGGCGCCTGGGTGGCTCAGTCAGTTAAGCGTCTGACTTCAGCTCAGGTCACGCGCAGCTGGTTCGTGAGTTTGAGCCCTGCGTGGGGCTCTGTGCTGACGGCTCAGAGCCCGGAGCCTGCTTCATATTCTGTGCCTTCCTCTCTCTCTGCCCCTCCCCCACTCACGCTCTGTCTCTCCCTCAAAAATAAACAAACATTAAATTCTTTTTAAACATTTCTGAAGTATTGGCTAGCACATCAAAAGCCGGCTCTAGCAATAAAATTTAAATTCTGGATTCTACTGTTCCTTCCGGGTCATCCATCCCAAACCCCAAGGATTTTTTTTGTTTCATTTTTTGAACAACCGCAAACATTAACGGTTATGCTTATCCAGTCTTAGAGCTCCCTCCCGGGTGAGGATGACACGCAGTTGGCGGGGCTGTGACCAAGGCCAGTGTGCATCATTCCATTATCAGTCACATGGCTGTGCACAGACACTGGTCAGGCTCGTGAGAGGTGTCACTCATGTTTGGACACCAGAGTCCATCACTACATTAGGTGAGAATAGAGATAAGAGGACCCTCTTTGTCACTACTCTCAAAGTCTAATTAACATGCCGTTGCGATTTATTTTCAGGGGAAAGATAATACACATATTTAAACAACTGTGGGATTGTGCGGTCAGATAAATATCACTTCTCCCTTCCTGCCCATGTGAAGTCATTGCTGCATACTTTTTCTGGAGTGCTTAACAATTGTGTTGGAGAAAGGACATCAAATGATGCTTGGAAATGTGACACACATTTTCATTTCACACTCCATCAGCTTTTACAACTGTGGCTCGATGAAATGTAAGAGAGAGATTGGCAAACAGCCATATTTACACCGAGGTATAAAAGAGGGGTCAGGTTACTTTTTTATAGAAAGAAAAAACAAATTGTTTAATTTTCACTCCACATGGCTAACGCAGATATTCAACGAACACCCTAGAGAAAGGACCCTAACCGCACACACTGGACACGGTTTAGTGCCTGTTTAACTGTGGCTTTTGACTGTATGATAAACGGCATTGTAAAGCAAGAAAATGTCCCCTTCCTCACCCCCCTCCACTCAGGGTCTACTGCCACTGAAATAGACTTGATCTGATGCTCCTCACTGTTCAATCTTCCACCCAAAAATAATGCCTGCTGCCCTGGGCTGGTGGCCTAGAAGCAGAAAGAGCTTATTCCCTCTCCAGGCAGAGGGGCAAAGCTAAAGGCATCAGCAAAAATGCATCTTTCTAATTCAGACTTCAATCTGTCAGAAAGGATTACAGCCTCATACATACATAAACAGGGCAGTCTGAGTGATAACAGAAGCATGGGCTGCAGTCACTGTCCCTCCCCAGCTGCCCTGTGGCCGGCAGGGTGGAGAGAAAAGCCTCTTTTACTCACCTCCGTTAAACCTGAGACTTCTCCCTTTGCTAATGGTTTGCTGATGGATGGCGTGTATACTCTGCTGTCGGATGCTGGCTGCCCTTTCATAAAATGTTTTCCTGATTCATAAATGTCCACTTCGATCATTTTCCCCATGAATGTGGGGTTCTTGGGCACCAAAACCTTTAAAAAAAATTCAGAAGGCTTATTAGTTTTTTTTAAGTAAACTTTAAATTTTAGAACCGTTTCAGATCTGTAGAATTACTGCCAAGGAAGCAGAGGGCGTCTGTACACCTCGCTCCCAGTCTTCCCATCCTGAGGACCCTATCATTAGTATGATATATAATTAACAAACCAATACTGATGTGTTACTATTAACTGAAGTCCATACTTTATTATCCAGATTTCATCCCCTAAGATCTTTTTTCTTCTGCTCTGAGATCCTGTCCCGAGTAGGCTCCATCTTGCAGCTGCTCGAGGACCTGGAGATCTTGCGGAGAGGAAGGCATTTCTGGAAGGAGCCACCTGCCGGGCGGCAGACAATGCTCTCTCATTGCAGGCCGCCTGCTGTCCTGAGGCATGTGGTAGGCAGGCCCGGGAAGTCCCCCAGCAATCAGCCAGTCACTTTTGGACAGGCCTTTGATATTCTGCTCTTGGCTGTCCCAGGCAATGAAGGAAACGGAGACAACACTGATGAAAGCCTTATACTTTTAATACCTGCCAAGTCAGCTGTCAGAATAATGGCTTGAGTAGACACTTCAAATAAAAGGCCTGCACGTTTGCGTGGATGTGAGCGTGTGTGTGAGCATGGGCGTGCGATGGTCGGGGGGGGGCAGGGAAGGACATGTAAGCGACGTTTCTAATATCCCAAACGCTGGTGTCTGGGGCCGGACGACCCTGGAAGTAAGGGTTCCTGCTTGCTGCCCTCCCTCTGTTATAAAACGCCTCCAGGTGCCACCTCCAGCCAGGACCCGCTGGTCCGGAGGCCCATTTGGCAAGGTCACAGGAAACTGTCAGACGGTCTCTCTCCACTAGAGATTTCTGATAAAAAGTGCTTGTTTACCTCGAGCAAATGTTTCCCTCCTTTTGGGCCTTGTCGTCGGTTTGCACGCAGTGTGTCTGTCTCACGCTGCTATTTTAGAGCCGCAGCTATGTGCCCGTCTCTTTAAGGTGGGATCCAAAATAAACAGACTAAATTCTAACCCAGCAGTACTTTGATATCTAGATACGATCTTCACTTCTGGAACTCATCTCATTTAGGAAAAGAATTCCTGTGAAATCTTTGAGACGCTGAGTTGGGGAGACCAGCAAGTCAGAGAGGCGCTGGCCATCCCCAAACAGTTTCTCGGGGACCTCGGTCTTTCTGGGATTGATTTTTTTACGACCACTGAGCACGCTGCTTCATCAAAGCGTAGGAGAAAGGTCACCTGGGTGGCGAATGACTCACAGCAAGCGCAGGAACTACAAGAGCTTCAGTATCAAGAATATGAAAGCCCTTTTAAATCGGTTTTTATAAAACAAGGAAATCTCTGGGGTAAACGATCTCTGAGAGATGAGGTGCTATTCTGGGGGAAAAATAACTCTCCTTGATCTGCTGCCTTGATCTGAATGAAGGGCTCAGTGTTGTTTTTTCTCTCCCCCTCCAGTTTTAATAATTGGAAAAAGCCCGACTGCTTTACATTGGAGGAAACAGCTAATGAGGCATGCCACTGCCTTTAAAATGAAGGGGAAAAAAGTTCCCCGCTGAGGCAAAAACCCAGATGGCAGCGAAAAGAGTGGGAAGAGGCGACCCAAAATACAATCGAGTTCCTCCCCGGGGCTGGGCAGGTTGGCCTCAATAGGAAATGGCTCTCTCGGGCCAACTAATGAGACGGAAAACGGGGCCGGGAACACCTCCTCGGCTGGGCTCTCTGCCGGGTCTGGAACGGAACAGGGCATGATTCGAGGGGCCCTTCGGAGGCCCCTCCCACGCTGGCTGGGGACGCGGGCCCGGGGTGGGGTTACTCCTCGGGGAGCACCGGTGCAGGGGGCTCTCCTTCCACCAGGGGCACTGGGCCTCCCGGCCTCCCCTTCCCCGACTCGGCCACACCGGCCTTAAGAGGCTCTCTGAGCTCTAATTTCAGCCATGACCCACAGGAAAAAAAGAAAAGTCACTTCTCATCTGATGAGGAAGGAACAAAAAAGTAGGAAACCCCATGTGATATTAAGACAAGTGAATACAGTCCAGGAGTGACCCACGGAATCCCGGTGCCCTGGGACGGTCGCCCACGCCCACGTAGGAGGGGAGACGCCAGCTCTTCCTGGGCTCTTTCCAGGACCACCTCGGGGAGTGGAGTCCCAAGGGTGGACACAGAAGCCTGGCTGGGTCCTGGGCGGCAAGGCAGGCCGGCTTGGGGGGGGCAGCCGGTGCGTGGGGGGCCCTTCGAGCCGGCCCTTGAGGACGACTCCCGGAGTGAAGTGGTTCTGATCCTCAGACTGGTCTCCAGAGTCGGTCACACGGTTTGAGTTGAAACCACAGAATGGACTCTTTTCCCTTTGCCCCCGGCATTCTTATCAAGGTGGAAGTTAAAAAGAAAAGGCTAAAACTAAACACAACTAAGAAAACAACCAAGTGACCAACCACCTGAGTGAGCTTGGGGACAGGGAGAGGAAGTCCTCGCCCTTCCACACCGGTGTCGCCCGTGCAGACATCCTTCCTGTTCTCCGGACAGGACTTTCCCCTGGGCTCTGCCAGGCCGCGCAATCTGGCAGGGGTAACCGCCTGTCCTAAGCTCCCAGAGCCTCAAGCTGGTCCCGTCTAAGATGAATGCGGACTAAAACACACTCACTCCTGTGTCCAGGATATTTTGGAAACGAAGCCAGCAACATAAGCCCCCGGTGGGTCTAGCTGACATGATGCTGTAAAACAGCCTTGCGGTGACAAGATTCTACCACCTTCCTTCCCTTTTAAGTTCCTTTTGCTTTAAGTGGTTTACTTCACAACCTTCTCACTTTGGGGAAAGCTTAGGAACGCAGAAGTGTCTCTCACCTGCTCATAGAATCGATTGTGTGCGACATAGAACTTGGAATCGAAAGATTCTTCTGTCACTAACACTTGCTGTCTTTCACCAATCTGTGGGGAGAAGGGGACAAAAAAGGAAAGATAAGGGCAAATACCTGAGAATCCAAAGCAAAATGCCGGCCCCAAGAGTTCTGGATCCGGAGGCGGTGTCCTGGATTTAAAGCAGACACTAGACTGCTACTTACTTAACAGCTGAGACAGGAGTCACTAATTCCAATTTCCTGAAAGACACTATTATCTGTGCACTAATACGAATTGAGCATAGCATGAAATCTTATTTTCTTGCATAATTATGAAACAAAACTTAGCTTCCTCCTTCCACGTAAGTAAGATAATTAAGGCTTCTAAGACATACAAATATCTTATAAGTATCACTTTGTTTCTTGAAGCAAAGTTGCAAAACAAGCCAGGACAAGCTGCTGCTAATCCAAACTCATGAAAATATTTTGGCAATAGTAAAGAGTAGTAATAAACATTAATTTGAGTTATGAGGGGTGTCACACTGAAGAAGATGCCTCAAAAACTAGTCATTAAGTCCTTGCATCTAAACATTTCACGCATTGCATATTATTCTGATATTACTGATTAAATTCATATCGGTATTTACTTATTATATGCATTTTCTCTCATAAGAGACTGTTTCTTCTTCGTTGACGCCATGACCTTACATTCACTGTTTTTTTTTTTTAAGAAGAAAGAAAGCAAAAATATGGAACTGTTAATTCTCTACAGGATCAATCTACATTTATGATTTAAGTGCGTATCTCTAATAACTAAGAAGTTAAACTGACCAAAACATCAGTTAAAGAAATGTGACTAGTCTAAAAACTTCTGCCATTTCCAAGTTTATTCCACTGGGAAATGCAACATTTAAAGTATCAATTTTTTTTTACAAGGCTGTCAAAACATCTGATGTAACAAACTAGCTGTATTGAATGATTGTGCCCCAAATTATTTTTGCCTTTGCTACTTGATAAATACAACCCTCCATTATTAAAGCACATGGACAAGAAGATTTTTTAAAAAGCAGTTCCTAGTCTCATATATAGGAACTTGTCACCATGTTCAGGCAGTTAGCATTTAGGAAACGTAAACACAGCTGCACTAAACAGACCACCTAACAATTAAAAACAAAACAAAACACCAAACACCCCTCTCCATCATACAATGCCAATACCCAAACACACTGTAATTTACTATCTTCTTTACCACCTTATTCAAAATGTAGCCCCCTTCGCCAAAGGTCGTAAGGTCTCGAGGATGATACTTATCAAAGACTTATTTCACTCCCTGAAAACTAATGGGAAGTTCCTGCAACATTAATCTCTTTTAAAAATCAAGTCGCAACAAAAGAAAGTCTCCCCAACGTCGACTTTGAAACGGGAATGGCTCTGTTTATTTAAAAAGACTGATGGATATTGGGTTTCACTGAAGTATATTCTTCTGGAAGAAAACTTGGAATGTTTATACACATTTCACAGTGTGAGTTGCTTATAACTTAAGATAAGTATCTGTCAATGGTTCTTAAGGAAATCTGCAATTACACTTCATCTCACATTAAGTTTTCGGGAAATTAATCTAACAACAATATGAGACTGTAGGGTCCCTGAAAACGTAGGCTGCTTCTTCCCTCTTGTTAGCATGAATATGGACAGCTGCAGTCATCATCTCTGGGCTGTTCTATCTTACCTGGAGCAACTAATGATAGCAATGCATACACAGAGCTTGAAAGACTTGCTATGTTTGTACAGTAGAGGGAAAGACTTTCGATCATCCATCAGATAACTCTTTGTAGGTGAGTATTTAACTATCATTTGCCAAAGGGATGCAGGAAGATGGCTACGTGCAGTAATTTATGGTGGCAAACATCTCTCCCTTCTGTCCCCTCGGCCATGGATTCTGTCTCACTAGTGAGGCTTTTAAAGTTCCTCAGAAGATACTAAGCAAAAAATGAGCCTAAGAAACTAGGCCTTTTATCAAAAGCTGCTGCAATCTATTCCAACCCCCTTAAAAAAACCAACAAAACCAAATAATAAATGATCTCACACATAAAGAAGATATACAGAATATAGATATATAGATTATATATAGACTGAAGAATGAAGCTGCAAAGAAGCGAGTATCAAATATAACCTTTAAGAGACTTGACTATTTCAAGTAATCTTAAAAACACCAATAACGTTAAGGAAGGAGGGCAGTTCAGGCGGGACCCTAGAAGACACATTTTGCCTTGGTGACAGTAAGGGAACTTCCGGGCCAAGGGTCTGCTTATAAGGCCCAAATCTTTTTCTAAGCCACCTGGCCCTCTCCTCTCCGTTTTCTTTCCAATCTCATAGAATAACCCAGCATGGTTAAAGACCCACATATAACAAACAAGATTTTGGGTAAATGTCCTGAGTTGCCTTAAGAATGTCTCTGCTAACCAGCAAGGATGTCCTGGTGTGGGAGGTGGGGGGTGGGGGGGAAGCAGGCATCTGGAGACAAAGGGCAAAGCCACAGATATCCTTAGCCACGAGGATGACCACGGCCCAGCTATGTCTTGTGCTAAAGGCAGAGAGAATCCACTGGAAGGGATGGACGGAGAGTGATGGAGAATACACTGGGTCTCATCCGAAGTTCTGCGACATCTCCATTCGCCTGACATTCTGATAGTCTTCTCTGCCTACCGTGCCATCACTGACAGGAGTGCAACCTGACAGCACTGGCTCAAGACAAGGCTTTTGCAGAAGAACTTAACACAACGATGGCTTGTGCTATTTAAGAAATGAGCAAACTCCCCGGAATATGTAAGGTTTTGCACAAAGATCATGACCAGCAGCACAAATGAAGATGCCAGTGGAACCGTGACCCCCAAGAGTGTTTCCGAGGCGGCTTCCAGCTGGCTGGAACGTTCAAGGACAGGAGGGAAGGGGGCACAGGAGGTCTGGGGAGAAGGAGGGGGGTGGAGTTCTAGCAGAACCTAGGAGAGAGCATCTCAGGGAGGGCTATTCAAAAACACCAGCTGCCATCACGTGTAGATGCTGGGGCGGGGCGGGGGGTGAGGACACAGGGTCCGAGTAGGTTATTTTTTTAAGGTAAAAGACATGTGACTACTTTTTGGGTTTTCACATTCCTTGTCGCAAAAGAGAGAGGTGCGTGAAAGTGGCTGGAGGTGGGTAAAGGAGAGTCAGGCTGATGAGGAAGTGGGTTATAACATGTAACGGACCTCTCAGTTCCAAAGTTCTTGGTCATCCTTCACGGTAGATCGGCCGACTAGGGCCTGCTTGTGCCCATGAGCTTTCTGAAGGAAACACAAACTTTACGTCTAGGCTCGCTTTCCTTAAAGTAAATGTATGCTTATAGCCTTCTGCAATTTACTGCCACTTTCTTGATGCACTTAAAGTAATATGAAGTCTAATGCCCACCAAAGAGTTACAAAGTCTCTCAAAGAGCTGCCAAGGGACGTGAGTCTAAAGAAGCCTGTCAAAATCTTCCCAGCAAAGCCCTTGTTTTATAACCCTAACAAAGACGAACCATTTCCCTTGGATTTTCTTTATAGGCATACAATCTACATAGTTGATTAACTAAAACGTGCACCTAATTTCTTCAACTTTTTTTTTGTTTATTTTGAGGGGCGCCTGGGTGGCTGAGTCAGGGAAGCATCCGACTTCGGCTCAGGTTATGATCTCACAGTTTGTGGGTTCGAGCCCCGTGTGGGGCTCTGTGCTGGCAGCTTGGAGCCCGGAGCCTGCTTCGGATTCTGTGTCTCCCTCTCTCTCTGGCCCTCTCCTGCTCGCTCTCTCTCCCTCAAAAATAAATAAACATTAAAAAATTTAAAAACTTTATTTTGAGAGATGGAGAAAGAGGGAGAGTGAGCACACAAGCAGGGGAGGGACAGAGAGAGGAGAGAGAGAATTTCAAGCAGGCTCCGCATTCTCAGTACAGAGCCCAACGCGGGGCTCGATCTTATGAACCTCGAGATCATGACCTGAGCTGAGATCAAGAGTTGGACGCTCAACTGACTGAGCCACCCAGACACCCCTAATTTCTTCAACATTTGAGAGTTTAGGAACTTGGGCAGGGAAGTTACGGATTTCTATGGGAAACTCAGATTCCTTTTACGAAGTCTGACCTTGACGACAGGGGTCCAAGGGGCCGTCATCAGTCCTGGCACCTGCTCTCACGTGTGGGCCCACTTAGTCTCGAGTTCATCAACTGTCCACGGAGAAAGCTGTTTTCCTAGGGTGTGCAGGACTCACTCCATTCTAACCTAACTGTAGAAAGATGTTTTATGAAAAATGAAGTATAAGAACAGTCTCGTAAAACCGTTCTTCTTCCATTTCATGGACCGTGTCACCAAAGTGAGGGATGGGTGTAGAACAAGGACTCAGGAGCCCCTGCGTTCAAGGTGACCCCACAGAGCCAGATGAGAAGGAATGTGCATGGCACGATTTCCCAGGTCTTGTTGAAAAGACAGTAGAAAGGTTCTCCGAGTTACTTGTTTATTTATTTACCCACAGAGGCTGAGGTTCCCTAAAGAGACCGGGAAGGTAAGAACCGGACAGGGGTCTGGCAATCTCAGATTTCACAGAGAGCGCCAGCAAGATGTGGTGATTAACTCCGTGGCGCGGACAGAGAGAAGAAAAGAAGTCTTGGAACTGGAATGCCACGCTACCTGGGGCCTCCTACTTAAGCACTAGCTGGAGAAAACGGACAACATCAAAGATCTCATTCTGCTGCGCATGACTTTTCCTTGGGTAGAGAAACATCTGTGACAAACAAAAAAGCAGTGTTTTGAAATTCAATTTTTGGGTAGAATTTTTAGTACGTTACATCATCAGCTGGCTGTGTTATTTGTGTCACATCTATGCTTAAAATTTCCTAAGTGCCTCAAGTTGTGAGAAACATCAGCTCTAACCATATGGCCAGATAACACACATAAAACACGCGCTTGCATTAAAAAACAGTGGTTTCCAACAGAATTTGGTTGCTGAATGAATGCTCATTCAAGTCTGCTCTGTTTCTCCATTTGGCCTCAGAAAGTTCCTACACTGCTTTAAATCCTTCAGGATTTAGAGAGAGAGAGACTAAACAGAATCGCTTGAAGGCAGGCACGCAACACAATATTCAACAAAGACATCAGACTGTGGACTTTTCCCTCCAACTCAGGAAGAGACGTTACTTGTTTAAGATTCCCTGCACTTGAAGAAGTAAAAGGTTTCTTTCAAACTCCTGTATATGACTTTCAGTGTAAACTATATGTAAAGTTTATTTCTTTTTAATAGTGTTTTTACCCCTCTCTCACTTCTCTTTTAATTCATATAGAGAACCTGAGAGAAGGCTTTGGAAAAAAAATTCCAATTCAACCTTTACAGGCGGGTAGAGAGACCTCAATATTTCAGTATAACTGCTCAGTGTCTAAAAACATTCACAAAGAACAGATATATATTTGAGGACCAGTGTAAGAAGTATTTATTTCTTGAAACAGTTAATAGGAAGGTAAAGAAAGTATTGTGTTTCCTCTGAAAAGTTTCTAGAAATTAATTTTCTGTCCAATTGCCTTAGGGGAAAAAAGGAGATTAGAACACATCTATCAAAAGCTCTCATATTATTTATATCACATTCCTAATAAACCTGAATATTATCTCTGTTTATCCTGTGAAAGAGTCCAACATTCAATTTCTGCAGCTAAGTTGTGGGGGTTTTTTTTGTTATTTTTCTTTGTTTTCTTGTTTTTTGGTAGATAATAAAATACAATTTTCCTACCTGACTGGTTTCTGAATGCATGACTCTGGGAAATGTCAAATGTCTTTCTTTAGCTCCAGTCAAATTAGTTTTTTTTTTTCTCCCCCAAGCTGCCTGGAACATGTTAAACACAAGGCTGTGACCCTAAACTCTGAAATAATATTTCTAGTGTCTGTGCAAAAGCCTGCCCTCACACACACCTTCAGACTAATTACTGCAGCGTAATGTTGCCAGTGAACCACTGTAATTACACTTGGAGAAAAGTATGGTCTTGTTCTTTCCTGGCTAATGAAAATGATAACCTTTCCATTTTGATTCATCGTTCACAACGGGCAGAGCATGCGATGTGGGGTCTCCAGGGTATACGGTAATTTCCCTGACTGTTTATGCACACTCCTGTTTTCTGGCCCTGCAGAAGCTGGAATGAAAGAACCAGGCATACTAATGCTAAAAACAGTCAACAGTAATAATAGCAATAACATTAAAATTTAATATCATCCTTACTCAACAGTTCCATTCTCTAATGAAAGGGCCATGACACAGGAATGTGTGTCAAAAATGATGATAGCACAGAAAACAAGTAATGAGACTCCAAGTCCATCGTACTCAAAATGCTTGCTGTCAGTTTATTGGTCTACTTAAAGATTCCTGAGAGATGCTGGACGGTTTATTCTCAAAGGGGCTGACTTCTATTGGGCTTTTAGACACTGACAGAAAATACATGCTATTAGAGTTTTTAAAAGCAGTATCTGCTGGTGAAAAAACATATATTGTTTAGCTCTACTTATTAATAGGAAAAGATACATTCAAAAGGGAAAAATGTTCCCTTGAGGTAGACTATCCATACCTTTAAGTATTTCGTCTACGCATATCCATTAATCGCCATGAGTATCTTTGTGATGTTCCTTCCTCACATTTCAGAAGAAACAGGAAGAAAACTGCAAAAAACAATCTGGTTTTTTGCAAAAGCAGTGATGCAATATAACAAGACCAGACCCAAGGTGGTTCTCTTAAATCAAATCAGACTGTGACGTTTCTTCTAACAACAGCCCTGCGCCCTGTCTTCAGTCGGTGGCTGGCTGTTTTTCCAGCCATGGGCCCACTCCATCACGAGAAAAAACAATCTAAGGAAATCTCTTCCCAGTGAGAGGTAAAATCCCATTCTTTTTTTTTTTCTTTAATTTAAAATTGTTTTTATTTTTATTTTTTTTGAGAGACAGAGAGCAAGTGGAGGAGGGGCAGAGAGAGAGGGAGACACAGAATCCGAAGAAGGTTCCAGGCTCTGAGCTGTCAGCACAGAGCCCGATGCGGGGCTCGAAGGCACAAACCACGAGATCATGACCTGAGCTAAAGTCGGAGGCTTAACTGACTGAGCCACCCAGGCGCCCCTAAAATCCCATTTTTAATAAGAGCTATTGTCACCTGCTGGTGAGAGTCAACAGTAATAGGATATTATGCTTTACTGATCTGGTTAAAATAATTCTCTACAGCAAATAGTTACATGATAAATGCCAATCTGATCCCTTTTCAGCATCAGAAATGTAGACCTGTGTGCTAACTGAACTTCCAATTCAAAAAACAACCAAGTTTTAACAACCTGCCTGTGCATTTTTGGTATTCTAGCACATTCTAAGGTATTACCTACAATGCTTTTGTGGAATTAAAATTAAAAAAAGAAGACTGTGTTAAAAACATATAACATGAGATGCACTCTCTTAACAAACCCGAACGAGTTGCCCTTTCTTGTCGCAGACACGGAACAAAGTATGTTAGATCTATTTTTCCCACACTGGGTTAAGCTCGACAATGCCCAGGCAGTATGGGAAAGTGCTCACCATTTAAAATTGTCTCAAGTCCCAAGGCCAGATGTTGCCAGTAATATCTATCCGTGAGATCTTATTAATGGGATGACTAGATGAGACCACTATGAGATATACTGTGGAACCCTTTTTTATTAAAAGTCCAATTCTAAGAGTGAACAATTACTTCCTTCACTTCCACCTTCCTGATGATCTTTTCACACTGGTCTCTGCCAGTCATAACTCGGCAAGTCTGGGTCAATCTTCTTTGATGAGCTTCTCTTAAAGGCACAGAAAGTGATCACATTTACCAGCTCAGAACTAATGAACAGACAGCCTCTCCTGGAATGTGTCTTTAGGATTTTTGTTTCACTGATAACACAATAAATTAGCCAGATTACATAGAGAAAGAAAGAAAGAGAGACCACTGAGTTTTAGAGATCTAGTGTTGATATAATTCTAGTGATGTGCAGGGATTACTTGCCAATCGCCCTCACCTCTTTCCTCAAGAACTTCATTCCTAAAGTACTGAGTGAGGGATTGCTGAGAGCCAGGTCATTTCGTTCTCCTAAACACGACCACAGTGTAAGACTCAGAAGAATTCAAAGAAAGCTCCAGACATTTGGAGGAAAAAAATGGTACGGGCCTGGTCTACAGGACATCTTCCCATTTTCTTTGGGGTGAAAGATGGCTTCTTTTCAAACAGTACATTATAGGAAAGGATGGATAAGTCCTAGTACACCCAGACTCTAAATGTGAATTTTTGGAACCATGAATTTCAGAGCCGGCGTGGGTGGGAGAATAGATCATTTAGTTCAAAGACATCATTTTATAGATGAGAAAACTAGGGCTCATTAGAGATTAAGTGACGTGGTCAGAGTCATACAGCCCATAATAGTCATCCATAACATGAAAAATGGATTTTATACTGACAATTGTTTTTAGGCAAGTGAGTGACTGAATTACTCTAAACCCGCACCATCTAGTACAGTGGCCACGAGCCCTTAAAATGCGGCAAATCCCAATTGAGAGGGGCTGTAAAATACACACTAGTAAAAAACACACAGCAGATTTCAGAAATTTAACATGAATAAAAGGATGTAAACTATGTCATGAATTTTATATTGATAACATGCAATATATGTTTGACATACTAAGTCAAATCAAATATATGATTAAAATTTACTCCATCTGTTTTTTTTTTTTCTTTTTTTAGTGTAGCTACCAGAAAATTGAAAACACTATCTGTGGTTCATAGGACATTTTTATTGCACAGGGCTGCTCTAAACCATTATTATGTAATTTTTAAGGATTTAACAGAAATCCTCCATTTCACTGGTCATTTAAAAAAATGTTTTTAACTCACCACAAACACTCATAATTTTGGTAATTATATAGATGCAACCATTTAATTTTAGAAAAGAATGCACACATATCTATAAGTTATAAAGGTGGGAACTGTGAACGGGGAAATAATCTCTTTTTGACCTTTACATTATTCTTGCTTCCATTTTTCTGGTCCATCATAACCTCCCCCATACCTAAGGCATGACCAACTTGCTTGTTTTGTTTTGTTTTTTAGGGAAATCCAAGCAACCCAGGGGAGGCCGTCTAAATTTTCCATCTTGTCCTTTTCCCATTTAGTGTGGCTGCGAAAGCAGCCATATAAAAACAAAACAAAACAAAACAAAACAATGGTGTTTGGGCTGAAAAGGCAGAGATCGAGCCTTCTCAAATTCATTTTTAAAAAAGCTAAATAATGAATGTCCAAAATCCATACCGCCTTTGGTAAGATAAATCTTTCCTTACCGACCCTGTTACCAAAGAACTGCATAGACGTGAGCAATAAATAACACATGCACTACATCCCACCACCTTTCAACCGCTTGCCAGCCAGGATTGAGGCTGAGGAAGCAGAAAGGATTAAGCAGAAATCAAAGGCAGCCAAGCTCTAATGGTGTCTAATTAGCATAACAAAAGACACCGCCACAATCTTTCAGCAGTGGGCAATACATCTCATTAAAGAAGACTGAATAACAATTATTCTCTCCCGCTCCCCCCACCCCCATCTCACCCCCCCGCACCTCTTGGCTTAGCTCCGGGAGACCCCGGAGAGCGGCAGCTTTATGGGCCAGGCATTCAGGCTGCAGGGGAAAGAGCCTCCTTGTGTTACTGTGCACCTGCGTCTCAGTGATTTATTCTGATTTCCTCTCCTGCCGTGAAAATGTAGCTTCTTCAAGCACATACAAGTCCTGCTAGGCACTTTATACGCATATAATACTGAGGAGTGGCAATGATAACCTAAAAAAAAAAAAAAAATGAATGCTAGTTCCCCCCTAAAATGTCTTTATTTAAAGAAAATTTATCTATTTGTCTCTCTTCGTCTATTCTGCTTTTCCCCTTTAATGTTACTTCACTGTCTCAGAGGTGATGAAGCTAAACTGAAATTTTACCAAATTTTATTGCAACCAGTCATTAGCTGTGGGCATGCGCATGTGCGCACGCGTACATACGCACGTCGTGGAATTTAAATGGGAGCAGTCTGGTTCAGAAAGGATCCTCTGTCCCTGTTTCCTCTGGATGATACACAACTAAGGAAATATATGTATAATCCAACCCGAAAAAATCGTGGTTGCAGATGGACACGGTAGTTTTGGTAGAGCAGGTGGGTCGTTTTTATATAAAACTTAAAGCAAGAATAAAGATTCTACTTAAACCGCGAATTAAAAAAAATCTTCTTCCACAGTGATCACTAAGAAAGATGAAAGCTTCAAGTAATCCCACGTACTCTTTCATATCCATCTACTTTGGCGAAGGACTGAGTGGGGAGGAAAAGAGAAAAGGGCACAGTTATTTAATCCAAACGATTTCCAATTCGGAGCTTTATTCCTTGATCAGTAACACCTTTCAAAAAGGCATCTAGTTATGAGGGTTGCTTTGATTTCTTTTTTCATGGCCTCTCCTGCCAAACACAATATTATACAGTCTACTTGAACCTGAACGTTGCCATGTCTGTGAGTGGCTCTAGGAAAAGCTCTTTATCACGTATGTGGACAGGAGCGTGGGCAATGGTTACCGAAGACTATAAACAGCAGAAACCAAGCCAACTCACCGAGTAGCTGAGAAAACCCTACTGAACTTACTTAGTATGTCTGGATCTTTCAGACTGCCACAAAGTCACTGGATTGCAGGAATTGAGAGACCTTGAATAGTGAAGCCATCAATAACAGCGCAGACTGCTGCCCTGGGGAAGGCACTTTACTGCTACACTGCACGAGGCAGCGTACAGTTAAAATAAACCTTGGGATATCACTTAAATCCTAAAAGGCCTTTCTCTATATGGTGAACGACTCAGCATTCAAGAGCTGGTTTCCGTTAGCCTTCCTACAGGTAGAGCGGATTTTGAAAAATCCTCTCTCCCCCTGAATTTCTCCTGTTTCATAGGATCGCCTTGTATTTTTTGTTTTTACCTCTTGCCTATGTCCACCTTAAAATGTTGCCTAAAAGGGCAGGCCAATGTAATGCATTACTGTGAATTCTTTGCTGTTTCGTATTTTATTTTATTTTATTATTATTTTTTTTTAATTTATTTTTGAGAGACAGAGACAGCGCGAGCGGGGGAGGGTCAGAGAGAAAGGGAGACACAGATTGCGAAGCAGGCTCCAGGCTCTGAGCTAGCTGTCAGCACAGAGCGCGACGCGGGGCTCGAACCCACGAACCGTGAGATCATGACCCGAGCTGAAGCTGGACGCTTAACCGACTGAGCCACCCAGGCGCCCCTGTTTCGTATTTTAAAGAACGATAGTTTTGTATTTTAATCCCCAGTCAGTGACTAGATTCTTCCTAACAGCCACGGTACTGGTCTACTGCCTTACTTCTTCCCTAAGGTTTCTGGGTATACTAATACAATCTCCTTCCCTTTTTTTTTCTTACTAAAAATGTTTTTTAATTAATTATTCTAAGGGGGGAAATGAGCAAAGGAGGGGCAGAGAGAGAGAGAGAGAGAGGGAGAGAGAGAATCCCTAGCAGGTTCTGTGCTGTCAGCCCAGAGCCCAATGCGCGCCCAAACTCATGAACAGTGAGATCACAACCTTAGAAGAAACCAAGAGTTGGACGCGTAAGTGACTGAGTCACACAGGCGCCCCTCCAATCGCCCTCCCTTCCAAGAGAGACTCCAGCCAACCGGAATGAGGCCTGGAAGAGAACTAATCAGAGAGTCAACAGGGCTTCAGTTCTACCTCTCCTCCTAACTAGCTGTTTGACTCTGAGCAAGACATTTCCCTCCAGGGCCTCAGTTTCCTCTTCTAAAAACAAAGCAGGGGGATTTGAAATCAATAATGCATAAGGCCATCCCTTGTGTTTCCGAATCAGGAGTCCCAGGGAGAAGGTGGGACTGCCAGGTGTCTCACAGTGACTTGGACAGCACAGTTCTGCTGGGACCTGGGGCTGGGACCAGCGGCCAGCCCCAGCCTGACAGCAAGGACTGGTCTCAGCACCCCGGCTCCTTCCTTTCCCTTCCAGGGCTTACCGCAGTCTGGGCTTCGAGTTTTCCGAGGCGCAAGGACCAATGCAGAATGAATGAGAGTAACAATTCGGGGATTGAGTTGATATAACCTGGCTGGAGCCTGGAGTTTACTGGTTAATAACCTAGCTTCGGGGAGTCAGTACCTAGGCCGGAGAGGTTTGATTACTCTGGGTAAATACAGCTGAGAGCGGTCCTTCCTGTTGCCACCAGGAGCAAATTCTGAAATTCCATGCTTCCGTCTACTACACGATGATGGCCCTGTGAGCTGAGGCACAGCCCTAAGTTCCCCATTACTACCGGAGACGTTGATTCAAGCAGCTGGGAGACCTTTTCAGGTTTACGTAGAGAACTGTCTTGCGGCGCTATCCCATTAGTGCTTCAGAGCAGGAACAGCTTTGAGAGAGCAACGCTTCAGATATATGACTATTTAGTCTAGACTGCTGCTAAACCGGAGTCTTCGGGAAGAGTTAGGATCCCAGCCCAGAGGAGCCCAGGTCAGCAGTCCTGCTGGGCCGACGACCCCAGCTCTCTGGGGCAGTCCTGCCTGGAAAGCAGAGATAAATAACGCTTGAGCTCCCCTTTCAACGCCATGGCTCAAAAGGATTTCAGAGAAGGAAGACAAAGCATATTTAATGGGGAGAGAGGAGGAAAACTGTCCGATATTGATAAATCTACAACTCATTTTTTCAGGAGCTATTGGAAAGATGAATTATGCTGAAAAAGATCCTTAGCAGCTTCTTGTCATTTCTAAAACATGATCCTATGCCTGCCTGAAAGAGTTAAGGCTGTATAAATATTTATCATTCTTCTTTCAAAAGGATAAGAAAAATTCCTTTTGCATACATGAATTTCAGATTGCTAAGCAAACATTAGGATATGGTCAGGGGCCCATCATCTTAATGAGGATATGGTAATGATAATGTGTTGAATTTAAATATATATATATATATATATATATATAGAGAGAGAGAGAGAGAGAGAGAGAGAGACAGAGAGAGAGGGCTTGCTTATATGTGATCCAAAAAAAACCTAGAGATTTTGATTTTATACTTAGGCATGCACAGATCCGAGAATAGTTAATGCTCTCAGAAGCATATGGACGGGATGACAGGAATACCATCAAGGGCTTACTTTGGGACCAGGGTGAAAGATTCATTAAAAGTGATAAATAGGATATGCCTTTCTTAATGTTTTGCAATTGCATATTCAATATAGCAGGCCAGTGACTACGCATTTTAACTGTCTTTATTTTTAAGAGGGCTGCCAGATTTTAATTACAGATTAAACAGTTATTTGCAAATTGAGTACCTCTTCATTAACATATCAGAATCATAATAATAAACAATTCTCTGCTACAAAACAGCACACAGAACAGGGTGAAGTTGAAGAACAGGACACACACATGGCATTACAGCAGGACAAAACAGCCTACTTACCTTGAGCAAGCGGATACCTTAAAAAAATGTTAAGGGAAATAAATGACCTTGAAGAAAGCTCACAAGAGTCTGTGTTTTATGAGACTGGAGACTCTGTTTCCTTTATGTGCAGCTATGCCTCTGGTGCCCAGCTCCATGCCTGGTTCCTAGCAAGTTCTCAATAAATACTTGGTGAATGAATGAGTGAAAGAGCTAGCCTTTTAAGGAGTATATAGTTATATTTTGCAGTTACACTGTTATGCGTTGATCTTTTAATAACATTGCTAAACTGAAATCAAATCATCTATGAGGTTACCCTCAAGGGATTTAATTCCGGAATTTATTTGAAGGGCAGTAGAAGAAACGCAGTGTTCAGTTACCACCTCCATAACAAACAGCAGCTGTAATAATCTTATTTCACATAGTTCCTCATTTATTTTTATTAAAGACTTAATTTTTTTAGTGCAGTTTTATAGAGCGAAATGGAGAGGAAGGTACAGAGGTGTCCCATGCATGTCCCTCCCCTACCCACGCACGCATCGCCCTGCGCAGCCTCCCCAACCCATGTGTTGATTCACTGACTGTAACAAGTGCACCACTCCAGTGAGGCATGGTGACAAGAGTCTCTTATTTTTCATTTTTCATGTATACTTTGTTGTTTCTAATTCGTACGTGAAGAAACACAGAGAAGTTAAGCAACTTGCTCATGAGAAACACAACTCCCTAAAGGCTCCTCTGCAGGACGAGAGCTCCTAGCTTCCAGGCCCAGTGTTTTCTGAAGTATATAATGTTGCACCACCTCTTTGCTACTTATTTTGTGTCTGGAACAAATCACCAAAAATTAAAAAAAAAAAAAAAAACAACAACCTTAAAAAAAAGAGAGAGGTACTATCATAAACATGCAACTTAGGGCCCCTGGGTGGCTCAGGTCATGATCTCACAGTTCGTGGGATGGAACCCTGCATCGGGCTCTGCGCTGACAGTGTGGAGCCTGCTTGGGATTCATTCTCTCTTCTGCCCCTCCCCTGCTTCCTCGCTTTCTCTCAAAATAAATAAACTTAAAAAAAGAAAAAGCACACAACACAGTAAAGCAGAAAAAGATGGGAAATGAAAAAATAATTTTTGCCATCCTTCACTCATCAATAGAGAAAGATGGAACATAATGAAAATATTTTCTCAGAACAGTCACCCAGAGTTCCCTGCTCTGTTTCAGGATACAACATATCAAATGGAGAACTGCTCCTGTCAAATGCACGCTAAGAAAACTGTCTTGAAGATTGACGTCAGCAAGATGGAGGTGCACTGGGAGCCCGGCTGGCCTAATCGGTAGAATGTGAGACTGCTGGTCTCGGGGTTTTGAGTTCAAGTTCCGCACTGGGTGCAGGGATTACCTAAAGAGAAAATCTTTTAAAAAAGTAAAAGATTAAGCTGGACTTTCACCAGAGATGAGAGATGTGAGGAAAAAGAGAGTCAGGTATGCGGACTCCTGGCAGAGCGGATCGGACTGTAAGCAGAAGACAAAACCACAAAAGGTTCTTCAGAAGATGTACTCGTTTCCTCCCCCCCCGCCCCTTTTTTAGGGGCCATAAAAGATGAGTAAAATTAGGTAATGCAAATCAGTAGCCCCATGGATCATTCATGCCTAGGCAAAAAAAGTACTTGGGTAGAAGTTTTAAAATTCAAAATGTTAATTCAGTTTCCTTAACAGTTATTTCAGATTGGCTGAGGGATTCTTAAAAACCCTTGGAGGTGTAAAGAGTGGGTTTTACCAAGCCCAGTGGTGTGTAATTGTTGAGAATATTCTTTGGTATCACAAGGACTGGCAAATGATACAAAATTTAAGGGTCTCAGATTCACTGTTTCAAATAATGGTGGTGGGAGGGAGGGAGGAAGGATTCGTGATAAAGTTTAAACAATCAGATGAGGACAATCTGATTCTAGTACTTACTTCTACTAACCAGCATGATTATGAGCACAAATATCATCCCTACCACTACTTCTGTTCTGATGAGGAAACGGTTTCCCTTATTTCTTTACCAAACATCCCACTCTACAGATCAGAAAACTATGGCCCACTGATGTGTTCTTCGCTGAAGTCAGAGTTTATAATGGTGAGGCTGAATGATTTTTTTTGGAATGTTGTAGAATTCTAAGTGATAGTAATCTATTACTTGGAGTATCTATAAACATAATTATACAGTAAATAAAAATGTTGTATGAAGGTGAAAGTTAATAGCTTAAAATATTCAGTCGTAAAATTTTATTCCTAATTAAAAAAATATGAAGATGTATTATAAATAAATGATTACTTTCAAATTCTTCAGCTTGCCAGAAAGCCAGCAGGCAAAAAAAAAAAAAAAAAAAAAAAAAAAAAGGATTTAACGCTAATTATTCACTGCCTTCCCCCGCCATCAGCATTTCCTAGAAAACACCAGAAATGCCCCTTGTGGAACCACTTGCTTGCCCCTAACTAGGCAATTCAGCTTCAGGACCCAACTTTGTTGAGCATTAGTCCTGAGGTTAAATAAGGTCCAGCCTGATAAATGAAGGAAATATCTCATTATTAAGAAGCAAACCCATGAAAATGTATTGTTGATTCAGGGCAATTAGTTTTGTAAGCCTATTTCAGGTGATGTTTCTATTCTGTTCTTCTTCCTCATTCTTCTCCTCCAGCTTTGCTTCCCCACCACCTCCCCACCACCCAATGCTTCCCCACCACCTCCCCACCACCACTCTGAACCCTCTCCTCTCTTGGAAAATTCCAGACTTTCTTTGTGAAGGTATTCGGGTCTTTCCTCACCCTGAAAAGAGGTGAGGAACACCCACAGTGCCAGGCTAACAGCAGAGGAATGACTTCCCTTCTAACGAGTATCATTTGCTATGCCCTAGTTTAAAAGGTAACAGGGGTCCTGGCAAATAAGAGTTTCTGAGCTTGTAAAAGTAACTGTGGCGGGGGTGCCTGGGGGGCTCAGTCGGATGAGCATCTGACTCTTGATTTAGGGTCAGGTCTCATGATCTCACAGTTCGTGTCTGGAACTGACACCGTGGAGTCTGCTTGGGATTCTCTCGCTCCCTTTCTCTGTTCCTCCCCTACTCTTGCATGCGCGTACTCTCTCTCTCTCTCTCACTCTCACAATAAATAAATAAAATAGTTTTTAAGCTCAACAATATGGCCTCCTCTTCATTACCTGAACTCAGAAGTACACAGGGCACACATCGCATTAACAGCATGCCCGTGTTTTGTCCACAGGTGTATCAGTGGAATTACAACATAAATGGTGAAGCATTTACAGAGAGACAAGAAGCGCTGGCTTTGTGAAATGATGCTGTGTTAGAAAAATCCTAGGACATACAGCCCCCACTGTGTAGTTCAGAATGGTGGTAAGAAATTTAATTTCACGACTGTTTCCTTTTCCCTCTCATCTCACTCTTTCCCCAGTACACTGCCATTGCCTTGGATAATATGATTGTCCCTCCAGTCTCCGCTGCTCATCTTCTCTGCTGCCCAACACTGGTCGCTACTTTCTTTTTTAAGTTGTATTTTCTGATTTAGCTGCCTGACCGAAGTATCAAGGGGTGAGAAAACAGGTTGGGTTCAACTGAGATTCTGACTTTTCCTTGGACAAGTTACTGACTTTTGCCATCTATAAAATGGGGGAAGCTTATATCTAACTATCTTTGAATTGGAAAGCACATGAAAATATCGGTGAAAATACAACAGAATACGTATTCTATTTTAAAATTTCACTTTTCCTACTGATTTATTCATCATTTCTGGGTAAGTTGCTAGGGTTAGAGAACATTTTTTATCAAAAATAAACTATTACTCTATGTGTTTGCTTTCATTATCTTTTTGGGAAATCATCAAATAGGATCAGTAAATGACGATGATTCAATTTTCTTACAGAACAAATGTTTGAGTAGATTTGGTAGTCATGTTTGAGATAATGTATCTCCTTGCTACTTAAAAAAAAAAAAAAAAGATCAGATGAAAACCTTTAATAATACCCAGCCAGGTTAAAGATCATATCACACTCTTTAAATCAAGCCTTTGGTTTTGTAAATCAAGTGCTCTGGTTTTATTCAAAACACCTACTTTCCTCATGTATCCTTTTTGGTGGTTAATGAAAAGAGGGTAGAAAAAAAAATCACATCAAGTTTCCAAACAGTATTAGGTGGTTAAATCAAATCTATGAAAAATTCATAATCATTACAGACTAGAAGTAGGTCTTCCTTGTATTTGATAACAGTTCTGCTCTCTAGAAAATGAAGCGTGAGGGTGTTGGGGGTGATGTTCAATGTATCAAAATAATAATTATCATGATATATAAAAACTAAATATCATAAAAATGGAAATAAGCCAGTGTATTAAAGTAGAGGGGGGAAAAAACCTTCTAAAGTAAAAGGTTAGAGGCCTAACTTTAAAAACAATGCAGTATCTTATAGATTTTCATTCTGTTCAAGTCTGCCTAAATTAACTGAGAATACCCAAAAGTCTAAAAAGCATATTTCAGTATGATTTTAATTTAAGAAGGAGAAGCCTTGCTTATGTAAATAATTCAAATGAACAGCAGAGCTGTGGATTTTAAAATCATAATTCTTCTCTAATAGTCAAGGGATGCTGAGGATTGCTTTCCTCAAACGAACTCCATCCTGTGGAGACAACGTGCAGACTACAGGCGCAGGGAGACCCTTTGCCCCAGCCAACCTGTGCGTCTTAGGATATCACATTCTATGGGGCACCTGGATGGCTCAGCTGGTTAAGAGCTCAGGTCATGATCTCGTGTTTTACGGGTTCGAGCCCCGTGTCGGTCTCTGTGCTGGCAGCTTGGAGCCTGGAGCCTGCTTCAGATTCTGTGTCTCGCTCTCTCTCTGCCCCTCTCCCACTTGTGCTCTGTCTCTGTCTCTTAAAAATGGACAAATGTTAAAAAAAAATTTCTTAAAAATGTCACATTCTAGCACATATGTGTCATCCTTTGTTCATGTATGGGTGGCCAGCCATACACATGAAATCAAAGCGGTATTTCTAACTCCTTAACGTAGACTATAATTCACACAAAACTCCCAGGCAGCTCAAACATTTCACCACCAGGGAGATGAGCCTCATATTCATTCAGCACACCCAGCTGCCCAACTTGCACATTTTCTAGACGACGGCCTTTCCACTTCCTTGCGTTTCACTGTGTGGCCTTGCAACAGCCACACGAAGCAGCATACACACTCATAAACAATCGATGGTTTGCCACTGGTTGATGTATAGAATAGGGTTATTTTCTTTCAGAGGTATACTCACATGAAAAACCAAAACCAAAGCTTTAAGCCTTTAATGCTTCTCTTATCGTAGTCTTAAATAAAATAAATGTCTATTCTGGGGCGCCTGGGTGGCTCAGTCGGTTAAGTGTCTGATTCTTGATTTCGACTCAGGTCATGGTCTCACGATTTTTGAGATGGAGCCCTGCTCTGTGCTGCACGGAACCTGCTTGGGATTCTCTCTCTGATTCTCTCTCTCTCTCTCCCTGTCTCTTTTTCTCCCTCTCTGCCCCTCCCCTGCTCACTCGCTCTCTCTCTCTTTCAAAAATAAATAAACATTAAAACAAAATGTCTATTCTATCCCAAGATGGATGCTAGGAAAGAATCTTCAGTTTTTTCCCTTAACAAATGCCCATAAGAAGCACTTTACAGATATTAGCTAGTTCAATGCTCCAAACCATCTCATGCAACAGGGGCTTCGTCTTGAGGATTCTGAGACCCAGAGGCACCAAGTCCCTTACTGGCAGTCTCCCAGCTGATCAGTGACAGGCACAGCCCACGTTCAGCCCTGGAGGCCTGGCTCCAGAGTCTTGCCCATAACTACCGTAGTATGCTCCCTCTTCAATTTTAAAGTCAGGTTACAGTGTTAAAATTATTTTACCATTGCTTAATTAATCTCTAGGAGCTGATGACTACCATGTACCCTGCTCTGGAGTTACAATGGTCTCTCTCTTTCCTATTTGCTGAACCAGTATAGAATATCCACAACTTTAGGAGATAAAAGTCAAATGACATCTTTAAAGTCACCAAGGGATCAAAGGGACTATGCAGCTAAAATGGTGACTTTTGTGCTTATTTATTTATTAGTAATTTTAAACAGGTCTTTTTTTTTTTTTTTAATGGATAAGTACACAAGAAAAGACACACATAAACCACAGAGCTTTGGCAAATGAAAATAACGGATTAAATCTCTGGAGGTAAAAGTGGAAGCTAATTACACACTAAGCCTAATAGTCACCACGGTTGAGCACTGAATTTGTCCCGAGCTTCCTGACAATCAAAACCAAAAGATTAGTATGGGCACCTAGATGAGCTCCACTGTTTGCAAACAGGGAGGCAGTGGCCTCATTTGGAAAACAAACTTCATAAAACCAATATATATATATTTTTTTAAGTAGGCTTCATGCCCAGCACGGAGCCCAATGCAGGCTTGAACTCACAACCCTGAGATCAGGCCCTGAGCTAAGATCAAGAGTCAGATACTGAACCAACAGAGCTACAAAGGCGCCCCTAGGTTTAAATACTTTATCTACTACTAAATAGATTTTATAGTCAGGAAATCTATTTTATCATCCTTGCCTAGGAAAGTAATTTGTGCTCAACAAATGCGCATTAAAATAGAAGACAAAAGTGTATTGCCACGTAAGAATATTCTAGGGGCGCCTGTATAGCTCAGTCGGTTAAGCATCCGACTTCAGCTCAGGTCATGATCTCACAGTTCGTGGTTTCGAGCCCTGCATCAGGCTCTGTGCTGACAGCTTAGAGTCTGGAGCCTGCTTCGGATTCTGTGTCTCCCTCTCTCTCTCTCTCTCTGACCCTCCCCTGCTCACACTCTGCTTCTCTCTCAAAAAGTAAATAAACATTAAAAAAACTAATAAAAAAAGAATATTCTTGGCCATATGACAACAGTTTCATTCAGCTCTGCCTATCATGGGGCCAACATCAATGTGTGGCTAGATTCACAGCCTTGTCATGGGAATCTGGCCTCTGATCCATCCCCCATAATCCACCTGGAGAGAGATTTTAAACATTCAAGACTGGTCATGTCACATCTCCACTTAAAACCCTACAATGGCTCCCCACTCTTCTCAGGAGAAAGTTACCACATTAAGCCCAACTTATTATTATTTTTTAAAATTAGTGCACGGGAGGCCATATAATGAAGATGTCAATTTATTAAACTACTTTCCAATTAACAGACATTTGGCTTGTTTCCAATTTTTGGCTATTACCAACAACAACACGTACCTGTTTGGACACATTTGTGAGTGTTTCTCTAGAAGTGGGATTACTAGGTTGAAGAAAGATATTTAAACTTACGATTTTCACATGTACAACTAAATTGGTTTTATCAATGTCTGCATTCCCACTGTGTATATGAGGGCTTTCTTTCCCACCCCCACAACATTGTCTATTATCAATTAAAAGAAAAAAGATGACTCTGCCAGCATAAAAAGTGAGCAAACATTTTTGTTATCATTTTCATTCCTAATTGCCAGTCAGATTAAATGAACACCTTTCGTATTTATTATTGAATTCCTTGTCCATTTTTCTGTTGAGTTGTAATTATTGAATTACAATTCTTGCAATTATTTTTTTTTCCTGGTTTGTTGCTTATCTTTTAACTCTTAATTGTTTTTTAAGTTCAGTATAGTTGACATACAATATTAGTTTCAAGCGTATGACACAGTGATTCAATGACTGCCTACATTACGACACGCTCACACAGTGTGTTACCACCTGTCTCTACCGCTGATCTTTCATCCTATCATTCATTATACAGAAGCATTTGCTGCTTTTGTAGGTAAAATTTATCCAGAAACCCTGCTGGGCCATTGATGAAGATTACATGGACTCTATAGAATAATTTGGGGAGAGTTGACATTACCATTATTTTAAACTGTACCATGCAGTAATATATTATGCTTCAAAATTTAAATGTATTTTACATTTTTGAAACATTTCTATGGAATTTGAATAAAATATGTTTTATATTCTTTGAAACAATCAGTTTTGATCATGAAGCTCTTGTACGTTTCTTGTTGGGTTTACCTGTAGGTATATGTATTTGCTTAATTTCTTTTGTGAATGAGATCTTTTTCTATTATGTTTATCTATCTAGCTTTATTTTTATTAAAATGTATTGTTTACTTTAAGTGTCTCTCAGGCAGGCAAACAAATGTATCATGTATTAAAGAACCCCAAGTTAGGCTTTGTGCTGATGGTGTGGGGCCTGCTTCTGCTTGGGATTCTCTCTCTCTCTCTCTCTCTCTCTCTTTCTCTCTCTCTCCCTCTCTCTCTCTCTCTCTCCCTCCCTCCCCTGCTCGCGCTCTGGCTCAAAATCAATCAATCAATCAATCAATCAATCAGTCAACATTAAAAAAATAATAATCAGGGAGTGATGGCAGAAGACAGCCAAGTTAGAAATGCTTTTGATTTTTTGATTACTAAAGCATTATACTAATGAGGAAAGAAGAGAAACTAGAGTTATGAGAAATTAATTAATTTTTCAAATTAATTTTTATTTGAGAGAGAGAGAGTACATGGGGACAGAGGGGGAGAGAGGGGGAGAGAGGGGGAGAAAGAGGGAGAGAATCCCAAGTAGGCTCGATGCTCAGTGCAAAGCCCCATGTGGGGCTCGATCCTACAACCCTGGGATCATGACCAGAAGCGAAATCAAGAGTCGTATGGTCAACCAACAAAGCCAACCAGGCGCCCTAAGAAACTGATGTATAATTTTGATTTTAAAAATTCCAGAAAATGACAGCTTCTACTTTTTAGAGAAACCAATCTCTCAGAAAATCACCCGAGAGTGTTTCCCGATCTCACCTCTTAAGTAAGTCACCTGTGTATTTTGTAGACTCTTAATAAAGAAAAGTGGTTTTATAGCTTTCCTTAACTGCCAGGTTAGTACTGAACTGCTTTTTCTGTCAAGAAATTCCTCATTCGGTCTTATCAGGGAGCCCCAAACCCAAGAGCTGAAGCACTCCTGATTCAACGGAAGTTTAGATGCTGCACTGTAAGCCCCACACAGTGGTCTCCCCCGCCCCTGAGCCAGGGCTTCAGTTACCTGCACTCAACCATGACCCGGAAGCAGATGATCCTCCTCCTGACAAAGTCAGAAGGTCAGCAGGAGCCTAGTATGACATCACAATGCCTACCTCCTTCACCTCACTGTGTGTCTTTCATCATCACAAGAAGAGAGAACAAGATATTTTGAGAGATACCACATTGACATTACTTTTGTTACATATAGGGTTATAACTGTTCTATTATGAGTCATTGTCCTTAATCTCTTCCAGTGCCTAATTGGAAGGCAGGTATGGGTATATAGGAGAAAACTTAGTGTATAGGTTGGTACTATCTGTGGTTTCGGGCAACCACTGGGGGTCCTGGAACGTACCCCCTGCAGATACGAGGGGGAAACTACGACAGTTTTTTGTTTGTTGGTTTGTTTAAGAATGTATAATGAACCCAATTTAATGTTAAAATTTTTTTAATGTTTATTTTTCAGAGAGAGAGAGAGAGAGACAGAGAGAGAGAGAGAGAGAGAGAGAGAGAGAGAGAGAGAGTGTGAGCGGGGGAGGGGCAGAGAGAGAGACACACCCATAGGACCTGAAGCTGCTGCAGGCTCCGAGCCGTCAGCACAGAGCCCGACACGGGGCTCGAACCCACAGACTGTGAGATCCTGACCTGAGCTGAGTCAGATGCTTAACCGACTGAGCCGCCCGGGCCCCTAATGAACCAATTTACTATCACTCCGCTTCAATCATTAACTCAGGACGAGTCTTGTTTCATGTATTAATTACCACTTGTTACCTCCTCAGATTTCTTTCTACTGTTTGATGTCCTTCACCCACCTCCCTTGCAAAACGGATTTGTTTTTGGTATCTAGGAGCCTGTGTAGTTTTTGTTTGTTAAGATTCTACATAAAAGAGAGAGCATATGGTAACTGTCTTTCTCCGACTCATTTTGCTTTGCATAATGCTCTCGAGCTCCATCCATGTTGTTGCAATGTCAAGATTTCACTCCTTTTTATGGCTGCATAAAATTCTATTGTGTATGTCTGTGTATATGTGTATATATGGGTACCCACACACACTCTCTCAAACCTCTTTTTTATCTGTTCGTTCATTGATAGATATCTAGGTTGTTTCCATATCTTGGCTACTGTAAACACTGCTGCAAAGAACATGGGGGTGCAGACTGCTTTCTGAGTTAGTATTCTCATTTTCTTCAGATAAATACCTAGAAATGGAATTGCTGGATCATAGGGTAGTTCTTTTTTTTAAAACTTTTTAATGACTGTTTATTTTTGAGAAAGAGAGAGAGACAGAGAGAGAGAGAGAGAGGGCGCAAGAGAGAGCAAGAGCGCTGGGGAGGGGCACACAGAGAGGGAGACACAGAATCCGAAGCAGGCTCCAGGCTCTGAGCTGTCAGCACAGAGCCCGACGCGGGATTCAAAACCATGAACCATGAGATAATGACCTGAACCAAAGTTGGACACTCAACTGACTGAGCCACCTAGGCACCCCTGGACCATGGGTAGTTCTATTTTCAATTCTTGAGGAACCTCCATACTATTTTCCGTGGCGGTGTAACTAGTTTACATTCTCACTAAAGTACAAAGGGGTTCCCATTTCTCTACATCCTTGCCAACACTTGTTACTTCTTATCTTTCTGATAATAACTACTTGAAGTGATACCTCATATGGTTTTGAGTGCATTTTCTTAATGATTAGTAATGTTACCTATCTTTTCATGTACCTGTTGGCCATTTGTATGTCTCCTTTGGGAAAATGTCTATTCAGATATTCTTCCCACTTTTGAATTGATTTGTCTGTCTTTTTGCAGTTGAGTTGTAGGAGTGCATTATATATTTTGGATATTAGCCCATTATCACATATATGATTTGCAAGTATTTTCTCCCATTCAACAGGCTGTTTTTCATTTTGTTGATGGCTTCCTTTGCTCTGCAGAAGCTTTTAAGGTTTGACATACTCATGCTTGTTTATTTTTGCTTCAGTTGCTTTTGTTTTTGGTGTCGGATTTAAAAAATTGTCACCAAGATCTATGACAAGAAGCTTACCACCTATATTTTCTTCTAGGAGTTTTATGGTTTCAGGTCATATGCTAAAGTTTTTAATCCACTTTAAGTTAATTTTTGTGTAAAGATAGTGATCCAGTTTTTCTTTTGCACGTGGCCATTCAGTTTTCCCAGCATCATTTATTGAACAGACTGTCCTTTCCCCCCTTGCATAATCTTGCTTCTTTTATCATAAGTTAATTGACCACATATCTGTGAGTTTACTTCCGGGTTCTCTAGTCTGTTCTACCGACCTATATATCCTTTTCAATTGTCGTTTTCGGTTAATTTTAGTTTTGATGGGATTTTATAGTTCGCTTAGACTCAATTATCTTATTCGTTTTTCAGTTAATTCCATTGTATTTCCTGTAAATGTTTGTATACTTGTATGTATTTTCTATAGACTAAAATTTTCATGACAATGGAAACTATTTCTACCCTTTCACGCTACTGTGTTCCCATTACTTAGCACAGCTCTTGGCACACTGTGGGAAATCAATAAATATTTGCTGAACTTAATAAAATTTAACAGGTAAATTCAGATTTCTCTTCTCATATACAGGTGTCAATACATGTTCATTTCTCCCGACAACAGTCAAACTTCTTGAAGGAATTAACTTAGGATTCTACTGTCCAAAAACTTAATAATTAATTACCCTATGAAAATAACACATAGGAAAATGAAATACACTTTTCTAAATAATCACTGAATACAGGAGGAAATAAAAACTCCAAATAAGTCAACTTGAAAATAAAAAAGATCAAAATACTACATACTAGATAGAAGACTAAGACTTGAAAGACTGAAACAAGTAACAAATATTCCACTTTAGCAATGAGAAAAAGAAGAACAATGATCGTCCCAAAAAACAGCCACCCCCAAGAAACGCAGAAGAAAGGAATCCAATTAAAAAGAGAAATTAAAAACACAAAATTACAGTGCTCGCTTCAGCAGCACATATACTAAAAACACAAAATTACAACCATGCCAGCATATTTGTGTACATGTAAGTATGTGTAGGAATGGGAGGATCTCGCAAAACAAAACAGAACACTATATGACAATAAATCAAAAAGAGGCAGATAAAATGTTAGCAAAACCAATCATGGGGGAAAAAAGATGAAAGACAAAATGGGGAATGAAAAGGACATGCTAATAATCAAGAGAATATTATATACAACTCTATGCTAAAAAATGTGAAAAAGAAAATTGATGTAATGTGTTGTTATTATAGAACGGTATTACAAAAATGAGTCAAAAAGAAAAAGGGAAAAGAAAACCAATATACATACAAGCAATCAAAAAGGTTATAAAGCAATTTCTTCTTCAAAGACTCCAGGCAAGGGGGCTCCTGGCTGGCTCAGCAGGTGGACCATGTGACTCTTGATCTCAGGGTTGAGTTCGAGCCCCACACTGGGTGTAGAGATTACTTAAAAAATTTTTTCAAAGACTCTGGCAAGAACATTTTTTAGCAGTGAATTCTTTTACACGTTTAGGAAACTGATAACCTAATGCTACAGGAAACAAATACAGAGCACTGAAAAAAAATGGCCGACTACTCCATTAGATTTTAGGAAGCCAGCATCACCATGGCTGAAAACAACTGAATAAAGTAACATGAAGAAAGAATAATAAAGACAAGGGTTAAGACCTAAGATAGTGTAAGATCATGGATAAAAGGACAAGTCCTAGATTTTGAATCCTAGCTTTACCATTTTGAGGGGTTACTTCCCTGTGATGCCCCAGGTAGAAAGGTTAAATGAAATAACCCATCTAAAGTACTTAGTCTCATATAACAATATATATATGTATATATATATATATATATATGTATATATGTGTGTGTGTGTGTGTGTGTGTGTGTATATATATATATATATTTTTTTTTTTTTTTTTTGAGAGAGACAGAACATGAAAGTGGGTAGGGTGGGGTTGGCGGACAGAGAGAGAGGGAGACACAGAATCTAAAGCAGGCTCCGAGCTGTCAGCACAGAGCCTAACATGGGGCTCGAACCCATGAACTGTGAAATTATGACCTGAGCTGAAGTTGGATGCTTAACTAACTGAGCCACCCAGGCGCCCTTCATATAACAATATTTTACGGAGAGGACGGTCCAGGGTGCCTTAAAATATGTAAAAAGTTGCACTCTGTCAGTATATTCATTTTTCTGAGAGGGAGGTTGACGGTTTTGATGAGATTCTTAAATGAATCATCTCCTCCAGCCCAAATTAAGACTCGCTTACACGAATATTACTTCTGAGGAAAGATGCAGAACAAAAATCTGGATACAATGTAAGCAAACTAAATACAAAAGCACATTAAAAGAATCACTCACCAATACCAAAGAAAGAAAAAAATCTTTGAAACTGAAGGCCACTCTGGGGGTGAGAGTGTACACAGGGCAGCTTTTCTAGAAAGCAATTTGGTAGCATCTATCCCAAACCCTTTAACCTGAAAATATCTTCACCTGATGATTGTGCTTCCAGGAATACATCTAAATAAAATGGCCATTCAATGAGAAAGAATGAAACATTGCCATTTGCAACAACGTGGATGGAACTGGAGGGTATTATGCTAAGTGAAATAAGTCCGTCAGAGAAAGACAGATACCGTAGGTTTTCACTCATATGTGGAATTTGAGAAACTTGACAGAAGACCATGGGGGAAGGGAAGGGGAAAAACAGTTACAGAGAGGGAGGGAGACAAACCATAAGAGACTCTTAAATACAGAGAACAAACTGAGGGTTGATAGGGGCAGGGGAGAGGGGAAAATGGGGGATGGGCATTGAGGAGGGCACTTGTTGGGAAGAGCACTAGGTGTTGTATGTAAGTGACAAATCATGGGAATCTACTCCCGAAGCCAAGAACACGCTGTACACACTGTATGTTACCTAACTTGACAATAAATTAGATTAAAAAATAAAAATAAAAATAAATAAATAAAATGGCCATTGAGACAAAAAAATGTATCTATAGATGTGTCTTATGGGGTAATTTATACTAACAAAACATTAGAAACAATCTGTCCAACAACAGAGGAATAGCGAACAAACAGATGCATCCATTCAATGGTAGTCTGTAGCCATTTACAAAAAAGGTTTTTGAG
Organism: Cryptoprocta ferox; assembly: GCA_028646485.1. Taxonomy (NCBI): domain Eukaryota; kingdom Metazoa; phylum Chordata; class Mammalia; order Carnivora; family Eupleridae; genus Cryptoprocta; species Cryptoprocta ferox. Next base: position 134,962,611 of record CM053577.1, on the reverse strand, counting down.
AACTTAAGTGACACAAAACAATGCTCGAACTACGATTTTTAAAAATAAGTTAAGCTGCCAGCATTATAAAATAAATGAGCCAAGTCTAAAGGAAGGAAATACACCAAAATGGTCAGAATGGTTAACTCTGGGTGATGAGATTATGGGGGATTAATATTTTTTCTTTCCTTCTTTCTTTGTTAAAAAATTTCCAGATATTCTATAATAAGCATTTTATTTTTTAAGTTTATTTATTTATTTACTTAATCTCTACACCCAACGTGGGGCTTGAACTCATGACCTTGAGATCAAGAGTCGAATACTTCACCAGCTGAGCACTCTCTCATCCCTCTCCCTTTCCCTCTCCCTCTCTCTGCCCTGCCCCTGCTTGTTTGTTCTCTCTAAAAATAAAAACAATTATATAAAAGTTATATTAGTGGATGCCTGGCTGGATCAGTTGGTGAAGCCTAAGACTCTTGATCTCAGGGTCATGAGTTCAAACTCCATATTGGATGTAGAGATTACTTAAAAAATAATATTAAAAAAAGCTATTTTAAAATATCTTACTAATTTTTGTTTATATTATTTCATCTTTCCATTTATTCAGATAATTTAAGAATATTGATAATTAACGACCTGACAAGTCTCTTACATAGCCGAAGAGTGTCGGCTAAAGGCAATGTGATCTGCTCTGGTAAATCAGGGTTCAATCTTTCTCCGCTAGTGTAAATGGTGTGAGGTTTTCCCCCACTTACATATGAAAATACCACTGAAGAACATTCATGGCATCAGTAATGTTTTGGAAACTGTGTCATGATTTTTTTGCTCCATACTTTATAAAGAAGAAAGGAAACCCAGAAACAAAGTCACTGAGTAGGTAACATTTATTCAATAAGATGAGAAATAAAACTACTTTTGTCATCTTCCCTCCTAACTCCAGTATTGCACGATATTACGTGCTCTTCCAGTCAACAAGCCCATCTTTTCTAACATGCGATATGGTCCCGGTGATCACGGTGATGGCATGCTTGACGCATGTTAGCAGACAAAGCTGCAGACCATGGGCACTGAACCTCACCTGTATGCCCCCAGATCATTAGCTGTCTTCTCATTACTCTGCTTCTTCCCCTGGTAGGTATGAATTCATCTACATTCATCAAACATTTGATGGCTTTTCTATCATTTTCTTCTTCATCCTGTCAGAAAACTGACAAATCCACCGAGGGCTACGCTAGTCGGTAAATATCACTTTTTAAATTATACAGGTTTTCAGTGGGGACACGGGTGCTCAGCATTTATAATATCTGCTCAACCTTGTTCTTGTCATGAGGTGGACTTTGTAAAATATTCTAACTATGTATATATTTTTAATGTCCAACTTGTAGACCATCATTTAAAAATTTTTTTAACGTTATTTATTTTTGAGAAAGAGAGACAGAGTACGAGCAGGAGAGGAGCAGAGAGAGAGGGAGACACAGAATCTGAAGCAGGCTCCAGGCTTCCAGCTGTCATCACAGAGCCCGACCCCGAAGTCGGATGCTTAACAGACTAAGCAACCCAGGCGCCCCCAACTTGTAGACCTTCTTATTTTGCTTCTTCCAGCAATTTCTTTTATCTGGTAAAAATTATCCTGCATAGGTTGCTACTTTCTCTAATTAAGTAATTTCTTCATTGCTTCTCATATGAATTTCTCAAAAGTCTTCAGTGACCTAGAAGTTGGTCTCACAGCCTAAGAGGTGTATCTACATTACACTGGCTGTCTTGGGCAGAAACTAATACACTTAGATATTTATGTTTTGGTGAAAGAGAATATTTACAAAGAGAAAAATAGGAGAAAAAGAGAGGGATAAACAGAGAGATGGGTATATGGAAGCAAGGTGGAGATAAAGAAAAATACTGAAGCACCGTATTGTATTACCTACAAGAAAACTGCTAAAAACCTGCTATTTACCTGGGCTATGCACACTTCAGAAATTGTTTTTATAGTTTTTTGGGGCACCTGGGTGGCTCAGTCCGTTAAGCATCTGACTTCGGCTCAAGTCGTGATCTCACGGTTTGTGGGTTTGAGCCCCACATTGAACTCTGTGCTGACAGCTTGGGGCCTCGAGCCTGCTTCAGATTCTGTGTCTCCCTCTTTCTCTGCCCCTCCCCCACTCATGCTCTGCTTCTGTCTCAATAATAAATAAACATAAAAAATTAAGAAAAATAAAAAAAAAGATGTTTAGGAGCAACAGGTGAGGCAGAGTGGGATATGATGTATTCAGTGGCTTCTCCTTCTGAGTTGTTATTCCTCTATTTAAAAAATCCATATTCCAAATAATTCATAGTAGGTTTGAAATTTTCCCTATTAATATAAATTTTCTATTACGCTATCTGGTGAACCTATTCAAAGCTAAGCCCCATTCCAACTACAGTGTTTCGCACAGTGAAGATTCCTCCTTATTTTTCTTACATCCTACTAGTGAAAACATCATCTTGGACCAGCATTTAATAGTGCAGCAGTTAGGAGCACTGGGTCAGATCATTCTGGGTCTGTGATTCAGTCAGAGGTAGAGGCGCAAAGCTGGGGACAGGGAGCCCAGGTAATAATGAAAAAGACAGCTTCATTTTATGACCACAAAGCTGTAGATAAGATTTGCTTTGAGGCTCAACTGCATTTAACTTCTGATTTTCATCCAGCAAACGTCTGTGGCTTAGGAGAATCTGGGCTCACTGGTGAGAGCAAGAGAGGGGATGAGGGTGGAACAGAAGCGTGGGGAAAGAGGGAAAGGCAGTGACTTGAAATCTAGACACCAGACGTACTGTATCCCCAGACCGCGGAGGCTTCTCCCTGTGCCCCAAGCGGGCATTTGTTCTGTGTTACTGGGAACACGAGAGGCGAGGACCCGGCTCAGGGCAGGAAGTGCTGTCTGTGAAGGCGATTAAACAGACCCCGGGAAGGTGGCCAATGAGACCGGAGCCCAGAAACCACCACTTCATCTTCAGCAGTCTCAAGACAAGTGACCTGTTCACAAGGCAGGACGGAGTAAGGCGAGGGAAGGGGGCCAAAAGGACCATTTGCAGCTTCAGGCAGCAGGCATGGATTTAAGGCTGAATTCTGTGTGTGTGTGTGTGTGTGTGTGTGTGTGTGTGTATGTGTGTATGTGTGTGTAGTACTACACTGTGTGCGAGGCCAATGCGCCCTGATGGCTTCCAGCAGAGGGGCTCAGGGCGACACCAGTACGTGAGACCTCAAGACAGTCTTATTCCAGGTCCTTGAGAGTCAACAAGAGGCAAGGAAGCTACAGATAGGATACGAAGCCTGACCGAGCCAGGTGGTTTTGGTTTTTATTTTCAATATTAGGGCAAATCCTCCACTAAGCAGATCTCCTCTACTCCAGTCCTGGGGCCAGAGCTCGTGCCGGGCAAAGCTGCGGAATGGGTCTGACATTTCGCAGCCCCTTTTCAGTCAAAGGCACAGCTTTCATTGCTAGGGTCTGCTAGATTTTAAAACGTTGCTTCTCTTGGAGAAATGTTCACTTTCATGACCCCAATGAGACGAACGCTTATGGGGAATGAGAGAAGCCAACATGGAGAAAAGATGGGACGTGTGTCTGGTCCATCATCCTGACTCCTGGGAAATGCTTCTGGGTGATCTCTCGGCTCTAGAACCGTAAGTTAAGGTTCATGATCAGGGATTATTTTTAAGGTAAATATTTTAAGAAATTTGGTCAGGTCAGTAAAGTTCAATACCTCAGAGATAAGAATTTCAGCACCAAACAAGTTAAGGGTCAGAAAAAAAAACTGTCAAGAATCAAAGATACTGTACTTACTGATACATCTTAGACAGGATTCTGAAAACAAAGGTTAAACCCAAAAGGACACTGTGTTTAAACTGAAGACAGCTATTCAGCATTATAAACTGTTCCAGAATTCACCCTGCGGAGTCCTAGAACTAGCCCAGTGTGTTTCTTGAGTCAATAATCAAGTTGAAAACCTTTCTCAGATTTAAATTGGTCTGGCAAATTAGTCACTCACATTTTTGGTGTTTGAAACCAATGTGCCCCTTCCTATCAAGGCATTATCTCAATCTCAAACCTCTGCTTCCTGTAATTAACACTGTTTCTAGAAAATACCAGCAGAAATTGACTCAGGGAAGCTGCGTCTGTATTACTTATTAAAAGCCTCATACGTGGCACAATAGACATTTGAACTGAAACGCTGAATTAATGAAAATAGCACTTTGTACCTTCCATTTGAACACGTCTTTCCTTAGTACCATAGCTTAACTTCTTTCGAAATGTGGCTTTTAGTAGAAAATGACAATTATGAGCCCTTTGAGATTTAAAATCTGAAACTCAAATGATCAAGCCTTAATAACAGCCTAATAAATTCCTTTATGTGTTATATTATGTCTGCTTAATTACTCCAAGCCCATAAAGAAAGCAATGTAGAAGCAGAGTTTATATGTTAGCTTTCCAGAAGAGTGGTTTTTGAGACTCTTTCCTCTAAATTTAATCTCTATGTGTACATTTAAAAACATATATTTGGAAACATTTACAAATCTAAAACACAGATCGCTCCTATACATATATTAAGTGGATAAGTTCTCTTGGAAGGCAAAAAGTGATTAGAGCCACTGAAAAGTTCTTTATCTCAAAACAGTAAATTCTCAGTTCAGTGGGCATTTCTTTATTATTGCTAACAGTTTATCTCTTATGCTGATAGGAAAGAGAGCCACAATTTGCTTGTTGGAACTACCATTTCGATACTGCTTTTCTACAGAACATAAATAATCTTTTAATGAAGCAGGAAGTCACCGTTACTTAGAAAATGGTCTTTGCTTATCTGCTGCTGCTTAGGAAAATATTGCAAGCAAGATTATTTTTATTCTGATAATGTCAATCTTATCCAGTATCCTTCGGGGGGGGTGAGGGGGTGGGAAATGTAGCCTTGTCAAGTATCTAAGGAAGACGACTCATATACTGTAAGGTTTCCACAATGTCTTTAACTCAGAAGGGCAGGGAAATTACTCCCTGCTGATGGGCAGTATCAGGCTAGGCGTCATTGGGTCATCCTCCCTATAGACCTTGACCCTACCTTCACCGCACGCCCGCAGACAAAAAATGGGCTTCCTGCACTAAAACAGACTCGTAGTTTTCCTTAATTTGCATTTTCTAACCTTCCAGTAGCTATTTTCTTGGGTTAGCCTCTGTTTAAGTAAAACTATGTATGTGTCAAAAAATAGTAGTAAATAAAAAACCGTTCTTCCCCTCCAAAAGCAAAAGATAGAATGAAGACAAAAAGGTAGGAGAGCTCACCCACCATCTGAAAGCCAAAAGGTTCCCAGCAATCTTTCACTGAAGCTTCCGAACCTACGTATATTTAGTTGAAAGCGGGTCTGCGAAAAATACGTGCAGCCCATGAATATGCTACTTCATGCCCAAATAAGCAAAGTGCTTCCTCAGAGAACTGTCACAACTGGACAAAAGCAAACAGTAACCCCAAATCGCAAGAACAAATCCTATACCTGTGGTGTCATGGTGGGTTGGTTGGTTTGGTTTTTAAAACCTCTTGTTCTGGAAATACACTGATATAAAAATAATCAGGCCTCACTGCAAAGATCTGTTTTTAGGAGTAGCTAGGAAGTTGCTAATCTCCTTCTCTTGTGTATATACCCTCAGACCCAACCCACGCTCAGTGGAACTAGAGGGAAATTTTTGAATCTCAAACTCTGCCTGAAGCAGGGGTCTACACTGAAGACACAAAATACACAAGGAGGCAGTATCTCAGCAGAGTGGTCATTAAGTGGATTAGCTGCCACTGTGTAGAGTGGCTATCTGTGAGAAATGTCTAAACCAGGGCAACTGAAGACATGCTCTTATAAAATAGAATATATTGCAGATAAGATTATCTGCATTTAATTTGTCTACAAGGCTTTGCCGAGTATGTACCACATGTCAGGCACTGGACTGGGCTCTGGGGAGATCACAGTGAGCAAAACCTTGTCCTTAGCGAGCTTACTATGATCTAGTAAGCGACATGGCTATGATCAAATCATCATACACGTAGGTAACTGATGGGTGTTAAGAGCAGCGTCACGTGTTGCTATGAGAGTGTATATGGTAGTGAGCTGGGCTGGTCAGACAAGTCTGGGACAGGTTGGTTCTCTGAGGAAGCTCTGGGCGTGCGATCTGGCAAGGTGACCAGGAACTAATGGGGTCAAAGACAAGAAGAGCATTTTGGGCAGGAAAAGAGCATGGAAAGGCCCCATGGTGGGAAGGAACAGCACTGCTTAAGGGGAGCCCAAGAAGGCAAGGTGTGTCCGGAGCAGAGAGAACCAGGGGAGCCAGAGGGGAGATTCAGCCGCACACACACAAAGGGTTTGGCCTTTTTCCAAAAAGGAATGGAGAGCCATTGAGGAGTTTTAAGAAGAAAGGTGATATAATCAGATTCACTGGCATAAAAGACCATTCTAGTTTCCCTTAGGTGAAGAGGCCTGAGAGGGACACTAGAATGAACTCAGAGGGATCAGTTAGGAAATGACTGCTAAAGTCCAGGCAAGAGAAGGGGATTGCTCAGGCCAGAGACGGCTTTAAGTAGTAACAGGCAAAAGCTTCCTGGCCTGTAATCAGACACTGGCCTGTGTCTCACTGGCAGATTTTCCATTCTCCGGATAAGAGCTGGTGTGCTATATCTTAGAAATGAAAGCATCTTTTGGCACAACGAAATGTTATCCTGGAAAGACAAATCACATGCAATTACACATAGGACCACAAGTATATGAAGCTAAAAGTAATTAATTAGGTACACATATGTTTCTAATTGGAAAAATCAAGGTTAGAGGTCGACGATTTAAAAAGTTAAATGGGAAATCCATGTGGCATGTTTAGTTATGCTGGACTGTTTTAAAGGACACAATATTTCTATTTACCTAAATGAAACCACTTAGATTCTAGATCGTATTATTTGTAGTTAGCGATGAAATTCACACTATGTTTCCAGACTTAAACTGTCAATAATTCCATGAATACCGCCATGCGTGATTTGCTTGTGACTGCTCAAGCCTCGGCAGAAGAAAAATGGAAATATATGAGGAACTGACACATATCCGTAAAGCGGAGCGCATCCTGGGGCTCCAGAAAAGGAAACAGAGGGGCATAAGCCCATCCCGAGCTTTAGCAAACAGGGTAACCAGGGCCTGCTGTTTTCTAGCTTTGCAGCCTCATCACGATCATGAGAGCCCCCCACCCCACCTCCAGCAAAGCAAGAACGGCACGTCGGGTCCCCGCAGATGCAGAAAGCTGAAGGCAACAGAAAGAAAAGCTTGGACTTTCTGTCCCTGGAGGGACAGGACAAAATGGACTGCAATAAACAACAGTGTGGGCAGGAGAATTTGATGCACTGGGTCTTGAAGCTTCTCCAGATGCTGAACTCTGCTTGGGATGTGAGATAAGGGAAGAAAGAGCATTTACCTCCTGAATAAAGTAGGGCTGGGTGAAGCCAGAAAAAAAGAAACCTCCTGGTATACATGGAAACGTTCACTAACATGCATATCCTCAGATCTCTACGTCGACCCACGTACAGAATATACACAGTACTCATGTATGTTACAAACATATGCAGAACACCGGACTTACACGTACGCACACAACAGCGCTTGACCACTGGCCCAATAAACGACAGGAAAGCCAGAAAAGAGAATCAAATGCTCATGAGGACTCTTCATGTGGAAACAGCACTACACCGACATCAGGCGCACTTACTATCATATTGCTCCACAACTATTACAAATAAAATGCCTCTGAATAACATTTCGTTTCCAAATAAACAAGCACATGCAGACACAGATTTTCGACTGTGAAGATTTAATTCACAACAGAAGGATGTTGCTTATGGAGTGAGAAGTGAAATCACAGTCCCCCTGGGCACATCCAGGTGTCTGCCAGTTTTCCGGAACAAGGCTGAGTGATGTGCTTGCGTTTTCAAAGACTGTTTTGTTTCAATAAGGCCAGTTCAGGTGACTGGTAGATGTCATAATGAAATAGAACTACCGCCAAAGTGCTGATTTTGGTCAGGATGACTCACAACCAACAAAACAGCTTGCTTTCATTGGTGAAGATTTTGACTTGGTTTTTCTTTACATTACTTAAGTAAAAAAAAATTATAAAAGCAAAAACAAGACATCAACACAAGCATATGGTTTTTGGCATTATAAGAGACACCAAGCTTGTGTAATCAAGGACGATGAGGAAAGACAATCTTAAGAACAATAGGTAACATTTATTGGCTGTCTATTGTCTTATTGTGAAAGGTATTGAGTTTGTGACTTCACATACATTTATCTTGCTTAAAACCCTACAAGGAGACTGTTATTAGCCTCATTTTAACACTTCTGTCTCAGAGCATCAAAGCGAATTTGTCCAACGTGTTAGAGCTTTTTAAGTTACAGAGTAGGGCTCAAAGTCGTATCTGCTGAATTCTGCTAACCTCAAAAGCCCATCTCTTTCCACTCCACCTACCGTCTCTCAGAATATCATCGCAGAAACAAAGGGCAAAGTGCAGAAAAAGAAATCAATGAACACATACAAGAGCCAAAGGAATGCATGGCTGAAACGTGCTTCCATCCTATGCTGAACACCAACCCAGGCTGACGGTACAGGCTTCTACTTGGCGAAGCTTATCAGCCATTCAGGGTTTTTTCCTCTCCACCTCAAACGGCCTGATACAATGGCATGCATACCAGTTTTGCCCCTCAGGGTCAAGTGATCTCTCTGCCCCTTGCCAGCTGTTTGAATTCTATCATTCCCACCGCACACATTCGTTAGTGGCTGCTAGTCTTGCAGACCTATCTCTATCTTCCTTTCCGTACACTCCTGCCTCGTGGCCTCGTCCCACCTCTCCACAAATGGCACTGGAAAACCTCCCTCTCTCCCTCTCTTCTTTACACAAGTATCCAATGTTTTAGAAATTTAAGAAAATATAGAAGGGCGCACACAGAAATAAAATCAGGGATTTTGCCGCTTACGGATAACTCCTGTTAACATCCCGGGGTATACTGTACCATTTTTCTAAGTACATGTATAATCATTACTATTTTTATAAAATGGGTATCATGTATATCTATTATCTTGTAATACTTTTTCAATGTTTGACATTATCGATAAACATTTCCTCCAACATTCAATATTCTTCTTCAACACAATTTTCAGGAACTGCATGGCATTATATTATACGAATGCAGGATATGTGACTCATCACCTATTACTGGATATTTAGCTTCTTTATAAAATTTTATTATAAACAGTGCTGCAACGAACATCCTCATGGGTTTATATTCACTCAGATTTGTGATTTTTTTCTTTATAATGTATGCCACTGTACATTTGGAAGGCTTTGATATGGTCAGGTTGCCCTTCTCACAGATTTAATGTACTAAATACTCATGTGTGGGAAATGGGTATCTTGAACATAATGAATTCCTACTTGCAAAGTGACTTAAAAGTGAATTAACTAAGCCATTCAACAAAGTGCATTAACCTTCTAAATGCCTTTTTAAAAAAATGCTTATTTACTTGAGAGAGAGAGAGAGAGAGAGAGAGAGAGAGAGAGAGAGAGAACACTCTGTCAGTGCAGTGCCTAAAGCGGGTCTCGAACTCAAGTACTCTGAGATCATGACCTGAGACAAAATCAAGAGTGAGATGCTCAATGACTAGGCCACCCAGGCACCTCCAAACCTTCTAAATGTTCTAAAGACTAGGGACACAGCAAGTGGACCCAATCCTTGGTCTTATACAGCTTTCATTATATCAAGACAGAAAATGAAGGAAGGAATAACAATAAATGACGAAAAGTGCAGAAATGGGAGGTCATGAACACAGAGAACGGCTGGATTGGAAAGGCAGGTGGCGGTGGAATGGAGTGTTGGGATTGACGGGGTGCCCTGGGCGGGGTCAGGCTTCTCAGCAACTCCTCAAACCAAATTCCTCACCCTTCCTTGGCCATAGCTCCTCCCCTCGCTTCCCTATGGTTTCTAATTTTTATTTCAAGCTTGAGCTGAGATAAAACAAAATATTTTATTTCAAAAGTCCCCTCTCAACTATAAAAGAAAATGCTAGGGATGCCTGCGTGGCTCAGTCGGTTAAGCATCCGACTTCTGCTCAGGTCATGATCTCATGGTTTATGGGTTCGAGCCCAGCATTAGCTCTGTGCTGACAGCTCAGAGCCTGGAGCCTGCTTCAGATTCGGTGTCTCCCCCTCTCTCTGCCCTTCCCCCAGGCGTGCTCTGTCTCTGTCTCTCTCTCAAAAAAAAAAAAAAAAAAAACATTAAAAAACTTAAAACAGAAAAAAGAAAATGCTACATGAAATAGAACAGCTTCTTAACCCTCCACCCCTACACACATACACACTGATTAAAAGCAGAATAATTCTGGAGAAAAAAGTAGGTAAAGTAACCAATTATATGGCAAAAAGTGTTTTTCTAGAAGATTATGTGGATTTGAATTATAGTTTTTTTCAGAACTAAGTTTCTAGATAGATCACCATCAATACAGCAAACACTTCTCACGAATGTAAATGGTGACCAAAATTGGTCAGCAGTAAAAGGCATGGAGGTTTTAAAATAAAGCAATCAGAACACACAGTAATTATATTCTCAAAATAACTTCACGATCGCTGCATTTTAATATTTTACAGTTAGCAACCACTGAAGCTAACAACTTCTACAAAGTACTCTACTTTTCCATTTCATGTAGATAAGAGCCAAACAATTAGAAAAATTAGGTCTAATGAGTCTGCTTTAGAAACGGAGCACTACTTTTCTCTCAAAGAGAACATTTGTATAAGGATTGGAAAATATGTCTAGACTTGGATAAGATTTTGGTCTTTTAAAATACATAATATCAGTACAAAGGTAATAAATCATGCATCATTTGATTTATTTGTTTGAGGTATAAGACACTTTGCATTTACAGGAGAAATGGAGGGGTTAGAGGGAAGGGATACTGAATCAATTTTGATTCCTTAGAGTGGTTTTATATGTATTAACTTCTCTGTAATTAAATTTTAAGCATACACATGAAGAGCAAACCCAAGTCTTCCATCATCTGCGTGTCTGTAAGAGCATGGGTGACTCTGTACAGCATTTATCCAGTGATTACGGAAAGCATTTTTCTGATCTCTTTACACCTGTTAGTTTATTTCATCATTAAGATAACCCAATGGGAAAACGTACTTTTATTATTTCCATTTTATGGATGAGGAAACATAGGCACCGATGACATATCTTTTCCAAGGGTATTTGGCTAGTAAAAGGCAAAGCTGGGAATTAAAGGCAGGCATGAGTATGCATGAAACCCAGATGGCATCTGGGGTCCCACTGCCCCCTCAGATTTAGGCTCCAACCTCCCACGCTTTGTCTTATGGACAAAAGCTCAGTGCCCTTCTCCAAATGACTTCAAACATCAAGGGGAAGGAGACCAGCATTCTCAAGGTCACGTTTAGCTCCCAACTTCTGGTCTTTTGACTTTTGTGGTGAGTGCACACAGGGAAAAAAACGCAAACCCCCTAAAATTGGATATTAGTTATTCTCCCACTATTTCTCCCCTTTTTACCACTTCCTCTTATTTATACTAAGAGAAAAATTCTCCCGATTTTTCCACTGCAGAGCACTTAGTTCTATCTTCAGGGTCTTGTTTCCTTCTAACTCACAGCCTAGGTTCTTAATTTGTCCATGGAACTGTTGATCAGGACAGTTTCCTAAACAATGCTATTTCTTTGCCTAAGAGGAATTCTGCTGCCAGCTGAGAGGATGATACCTTCCCCCCATTAGGTGCACACAAATATGGAGGTGAGACATCCTCTATTAAGATTACTATACAATATTGCTATTGATGGTTAACGTAGCTTCCGTAACAGAACAGATCCGCCGTGCGTTCACTGACTTATCACAGTAGAGACAGAAGCAATCCGAGATCAAATGACACTAGATTAATTCATTAAAGTCTTAACTAAAGCCATACGGGAGCAATTATTTTTCTTTGTATTTGAGAACCCATGGTTAGAAATGACAATGCTGAATGATAAAAAGAAATCACATACCTCCATCCTGCCAATGAGGTTGTCAGTATACTTACCAAGTGTTAAAAAGTCATGTCAAAACACCAGTAGAAAAAACAGGCTAGGAATATAATTGGGGGCATATATAAATTACTAAATCACATGGATTTAATTCATATGAAAATGAATTTTCAAAACATCACCTACTTCTGAACCTACTTCTGAATTATTCACATGGCTTTATATACTACAGGGGATTAAAAAGAGTAGGAGAAAGGATTTAAAAATAAATTTCAGAAAATGAAACGATGCTTCAGAAATTGCTCATATCATTAACACTCAAACAAAAATATTTCTTGAGCACCAAGGCAAGGCCACCAAGGTTAACGTGCGTCTGAGACCCCCTGGAGCTGAGCGGTGTACAGCCGAGTGGCTGCATGACGTAGCCGTGTGTGTAGGGCACTCTGTTGGGCAATGACCGTGGAAGATGAAACGTAATTCAGTTTTTGAGAAACAGTCTTTGCCTTCAAAACGGTTGCGTAGTAATTGAAGAAAAACTACATTAAGCGTATGGCTATGTATAAAACATACTTCATAAGTTTGAGCAGGAAATAAGTACAAGTTCAAGGGGCTCTCGGAACAGCTCACACTATGTGCTCCTGAGAGCAGAGCGCTGCCATTAGTAGTCACCACGTCACTTGCATTTACTCAGGCGGTGTTTGCTGGATGCATGTTTGCACAGGTGATGTATACAACAGGTTACGTGCTGAGCAAGCAGCTGTCAGCTGTTGAAGAGAAGGGACTCTGTCTTGCTCAACAGTATACCCTTATTACCTGGCTCAATGCCTGCTACCTACTGAGCACTCCATTCATGTTCAGTAATTTAAAGGGAATTTGAGAAGGCAGCAGGTTCAACTGGAGACTATTACTACGCTCATCCGAAAGCAAAAAGTTAGGAGTCCCCAGCAAAAAAGGAGACAAGAGCTTTGTCAAGGAAGAGAGGAACCTCTTCTGAGAAAGAAAAGATCATGAACGGAGCACTATAAGCACGTGCAAAGGGGAGGGAAAGAACTTCCAAAAAAAAAAAAAAAAAGGTCGTAGATGTGTTCATCTTCTCACTTAACAAAGGTAATAAAGGTAATAATATCCCTTGGGAAGGGCCTAGATAACTGCCAGCCGACTGTTACTCCATTGGAGTGGGTAAGATCTGAGCCTTGAAAATGGCAAAGGCTGAGAATAATCATTGTGTGTGTTTGGGGTGGGGTGGGGCATGCTAGGGAGAGTTAGAAAGCTAAAAAAAAAAAAAAAAAGAGAAATATGAGAACCATATTTCTCAAGGTAATGCTGTAACTGTTCCGTAGTTTTATCAAGGACTGTGGTAGGCACCGTGGGGGCATTTGGAGAAACGTAAGATATGGCTCTTGTCCCTCCAAAGTTACATAACAACCCAGAGAAATTTCATGGTAGGATGGGAACAGATGCCGAAGCCAAAGAGAAACGTTAAGGGCAAACATCCCACAACACGAACTGTATTCACGGTGTGTCATTTCTTTCCACGTTAAATGCTAATAATTCTCCCCTCTACTGTTTTTTAGTGTTTATTTTGCGGTGTAGAGTCGATAAAGTCATTTTCTGGCCTTTACGTTGGAATAGTTATTTTAGTAGGTATTGGGGGGGGGATCTTCTTTTGTTTGTGAAAAAAATGGTTTCTCTTCAAGGTTCACTGAACAAAACAGGTCAAAGAGCTCTGGCTGAGCACAGGGTCATTTCTTAGGTGGACAGAACGGATTATTTTAAGAACGACTGTGCAAACGCAGGCCTGCTTCCCGGAGCTACGTGGGCAAACAGCAACTATTACGGCTGTCCATCGCACAGAGGCTGGGTCCGAGGGGGTTAAACCACAAGTCAAGTTATTGTTGCTTCTCTTTTGATTTAGCTCAGCTTTTCTATCATTCTCCAGAGCTAGGCGGCTGACAGCATGGATTTTTATTGAAGAAATGCTATGACATTTGTTCTAAATGTCACATTTCTCCCCCACAAACTAAAAATAGCATGTCACCATACCCCTACCCCTAATAAAATTGTTGGCTTGGAAATGACATTGATAAGCAAAATGAAGCATATAACCTTTTCTCCTCTTCTCTATAAATGTTTTATTTATTCCTGAGTAACATTTGGTATCTTTTGTGGGCTGAGATCAAAGGGACAAATCAGTAAATTTTACTGCTGAAGCAGTCTTTACAGTATGGGATTGTCATTTTTAAAGCATGTTCCAGGCAGGCACTGCTGTCATTTGAGTAGTGATCTAGTGACTGACAGAAAATATCTGTAGAAATAATGTGTGCTCTCATAGTAATGTGACATTTTATGAGCAGTTTGACTGTTTTCATTACTCGGGGTTCAGACTGGTAAAGAGTCGGCAGGGGAATGTGGAAGGCCTGTCAGGATGAAGTGGATAGGACAACCTTGAAATTGGGCTGCTGTACCTAATAAGACTGGTGGCAATTATCTGAAAGCATCTGAAATATTAAGTTGACTTGAATGCTTAATCTGATCAATTCCAAGGTCACTGGTCTTATGGATAAGAGCGCTTGGCTAACTGACATGGAGAGCCAGCCAAGTTTCAGGCAAACTTTGCGGAGGCGTGGCCTAGACCTGCCCTCACTACCCTGACTAGGTTTTGTGTTCAAGGTAAAGACTTAGCTGTAGAGAACTTTCATTATGGAGAGCTCCCTATCTGAACTGTTCTCTTTGGTGGTAGAATTGGGTAAAGAAGAGTGTATTGTTGGAAACCATGGTCCTGAACCACAGGCCGGGAAAGCAAGCTTCCCCCCAGGTGGTCTCCAAGCGATCATCAGGAGTTCTGATTGTTAGCCTGGCAAGTAAGAACACCCGTAGACCCTGCTTACAAATACCAAACACCCATTTCTTTCTTGCTCCTGAAAGTGTGTGCTCTTCCGTAAATGTGCAGCTACTGAGGATATTCTTTGGATCCTTGCTACTCATTTGAACTGGGATGTTTGGGACATATATTTATCCGCGGTTTTAGTGAGGCACAATTTTATTTTTTTTTTAAATTTTTTGTTTAACGTTTATTTTTGAGAGAAAGAGAGTGTGAATTGGGGAGGAGCAGAGAGAGAAGGAGACAGAATCCCAAGCAGGCTCCAGGCTCTGAGCTGTCAGCACAGAACCTGACGCAGGGCTCAAACCCATGAACCCCAAGATCATGACCTGAGCCAAATTAGGACGCTTAACCGACTGAGCCACCAGGCGCCCCTCAGTGATGCACAACTTGGAATTCCCAAATGACTTCAGGGTTGGTAGAGGCAATGGACCCACTTAAAGTGTGAATTTAGCCAACTTCCCAGTGTTTACTTATGGTCAGTGTACCCAGTCACCTTCAGAAAGGCCTGAATGTGCCACTCTAAATTTTCAATTACTTTTATTAGCATGATTTAGGGCCACAACCATGAGCCATAGGTTGTTTGGGAATTTGAGGATTTACAAAGACTTTAGGGTGCCTAGCCAGCAAATGTCACTACATACAAATTATGGCAACCAGATAAGTTGAGCCCTATTTCCATTGCCTATTAAAATAATTTTATTATGTAAGTTCCCCTTTTAGAAAACGTTTTGAGTACATTTCTACATTTTCTATTTTGCTGTAACTCCTAGGCCCCCAAATGCTTACTTACGTTTAAGTTCTTTGAGGGAGGCTTAATCTTTTATCTTAAGATTAACCTGTGTTAATCATCTGTATCCCTAAGCACCCGGCATACAGCAGACGTGATATTTCCTTCACGATACTAAAGCCAATGTCTCTCATGATTCCAGATGTAAAAGTTCAGCCTAGTATTCTAGGACTTAACTAAAACTTCAACCTTCACCTTAGATAGTATACAATTGTTTTAGTCACAAGCGATCATTTTTTCCATCTGAAAACTATGTGTATACTTTTTAAAATTAATACTCTGCAGCTTAAATCGTGTCTTGCCTGCCTGCCCCCCGCGCCCTCCCCCAATTTTATTATCTACTCCTATGGACTTTTTTTTATCAGTATACCCCTACTCTTTGAAACGACAATCAGATGCTTTAAAACCACTGATCACTCTCTCGAATTTTGAAAACATAATCAGCGTGCTTTTAAAAAGCCTATAACAGTAGGTACTCGTAAAAATAAATAAATAACAAAAGAAAAGCATATCCAGAAAACCTGTAATTTTTTAGAAAAAGGATAAAATAACTAAAAGCTATGGTTCTGTGACCTGTGTTCTGTTCCAGACATACAAAGCATTGACAAACTAAAAGTTTCTGAGTTTTATAAAATGATTACATATTCTATTGTATATGAATGAGGCTATTTAGATTTTTGACTAGTTGAAGGCCACACTTTTTAGTAGGTCAGATTTCCTTTTCTTTCTTTTTTTTTTTTAAAGGATGAATTAAGGCTATTTTTCTAAGTAACTGTAGCTATAAGGTGGGGCAGGAAAGGGCAACACCAAATTCCCAGCTGTGGGCGTCCAGCATTTTCCTCCATGAAGGAGTCTCTTCCTCAGGCTTATTCGCAAACACTTCCTATGTGTCTGCCTTCCCTTCCCCCGCCAAAACAAAACATTTATTAACTGAAGCTTCCAACTGTGACAGAAATTACAGTCATGTTAATGGTACAGATGGTGTAAAAAATGCAATCTAAAAACATGATTAAAAAACTCAGGAGCTAGGTAACCCAAGTTCATCTCAGATATGGCTGACCAGACATCTATGAGGAAGGAAATACACGTTTTTGGTTAATTAATTTGCTTTTATCCATCCCTGTAATTAGAACATGCTTTTCCCCTACTTAATCCTAAAACAGTCATTAGATTTAATAAACCTTTCTCGATTGCCACAAATGAGAAAATGAATTAGTTTAAAAGTATTAAGCTGGTATTAGCGGTATGATTGTAACATTATGTGAGTAAAAATGTTTTTGTTTAATTATTGAAGATTAAATAATATCATTTTATAGCTTGTGGCAAAAGAGTACACAGGGTTTTCTTTTAATCCTTCTTCCTTATGTTGTTCAAAAGGTAGTGAAAACATTAATGTTGCCTCCACAGATTATGTTCCACCAAATGGAAGTGATTATTAATCATTCTTTCCAAAAATCAACCCATAATTAGCTTCTTCTCAAGTTAAAGTGGAGGCAGAATCCCACATGACCACAGGAAGAGAGGGTGGTCTTCGTTGCTCTAACTGAAAAGGTTGTTTTATATAACTTTCAAGGCTCCTGTGAACTGACAGCAGAAAGAGTTGCAAGTCAGGCTTTGTTATTCTTGTTATCCTCAACTCTAAGCCTCTGTGGTGGCCTGATCTCTCAGGGCCTCCCGAATGGCCTCTGACCCCCACAGCTCCCCATCACTCTACTGGCCAATCTAGTAAGGGTTAAGTTATGCATGTGGTGGTGCTACTTTTCACATGATGAAAGGGTAAAATCCTTTCTAAAAGGTGAAAAACAGGGGCGCCTGGGTGGCTCAGTCAGGTGAGCATCCAATTCTTGGTTTCAGCTCACGTCAAGATCTCATGGTTTGTGGGTTCGAGTCCTGTGCCAGGCTCTGTGCTGACAGCATGGAGCCTGCTAGGGATTCTCTCTCTCTCTCTCTCTCTCTCTCTCTCTCTCTCTCTTTTCCCCTACTTCCCTCACTTGTACATTTTCTCTCCCTCCCTCAAAATAAATAAAATAAAAGTGAAACACAATACACTGTGAAGTTGAGGACCCAAGCTTTCTAGACTTTGTTCATCAACTGATGAATGGATAAAGAAGACACATGCACACACACAATGGAATATTACTCAGCCATAAAAAAGAATGAAATTTTTTGCAACAACATGGATGGAGCTAGAGACTATTGTGCTAAGCAAAATAAGTCCATCAGAGAAAGACAAATACCACAATTTCACTCATATGTGGAATTTAAGAAGCACAACAGATGAACATATGAACATACGGGGCGGGGGAGGAGAGAGAGAAACAAACCATAAGAGACTCTTTTTTTTTTTTTAATGCTTATTTATTTTTGAGAGAGAGGTAGCACAAGCAGGGTAGGGGCAGAAAGAGAGGGGAGAGAGGTTTTGAAGTGGGATCCGCACTGACAGCACAGGGCCCGATGTGGGGCTCAGACTCACAAACCATGAGATCATGACCTGAGGTGAATTCAGACACTTAACAACTGAGGCCCCCAGGCATCCCCATA
Organism: Cryptoprocta ferox; assembly: GCA_028646485.1. Classification (NCBI taxonomy): domain Eukaryota; kingdom Metazoa; phylum Chordata; class Mammalia; order Carnivora; family Eupleridae; genus Cryptoprocta; species Cryptoprocta ferox. The sequence continues at coordinate 134,944,363 of CM053577.1, read as the reverse complement.
AGAGACTCTTAACTACAGACAACAAGCTGAGGGTGGATGGAGGGACATGGGTGGGGGGTGGGCGAGACGGGGGATGAGCACCGGTGTTGTATGTAAGGATGAACCACAAGGTTCTGCACTTGAAACTAATATCACAGTTTGTTAACTAACCAGAATTTAGATAAAAACTTGGAAAAAAAGGAAAGTTATGTCAAACACAATCACTGTAAGTAGGGGCTGTCCATATCTCTTTATTCTGCACTTTGATCCATAGTAAAATATTTATGGACAGCTGTCATGTGGCTAACCAAAGAGTATGAGAATAAATAGGAAATAGCTGTTAATTTGAAAAAAAGAAGAAGCATCTCAATAAAATGACTTTATGCATGAAAAATGACCCAAGGTGGGCCACACCTGGATCACGTGACACACTTATAAGCAAAAAATGATTTGGTGGATGGCAGGTTGTGGGGCACTGACATCTCCCCCAATCAGCTCCGCCTGTGCCTGCGGAAGGAGCTGGGGTCGTGGCGGCCACGGTGATTCTTGCTTATGGGCCGTGGGCAACTCGGGCTCCCACAAATATAGACGTGGACCTGGGTCATCAGATGGGAAAGGGCAGGAGAGGTCAATGGCAGAGACTGGAGGGAATCCTGGACAGGAAGACAAGTTGAGAATATCCTAGAGGGACCGGTCTCTCCCAGGAAGAGCACGAGAGGCTCCAGAAGTGATTCTACATAGTCTCCTCCTCACTCCAAAACTCGCGAGGTTAAGAGGGAAGGCAACGAGCTCCAGGTGGCTCTTGCCACACTGATTTTGAGCTGAGCCTGCCTTGGAATTTGTAGGATAGGTTAGAAAGGTTAGGGGTCAGAGATCAAAATGGTTCTTTTCCCCTCTCTCGGCTAAGGGACATAATACTGTGGGTGATTTTTATGGAAGGACGGTACTCCATGTCAGCCCTGTTACTATTCTAATTTCAGAGCATGTAAAAACCCAGGATCCAGAAGGTGCGTGCTGGAGCTCTGGCAAACGCCTGGTCCCTGCCTCCCAAAGCAATATTTGATGAAAAATTTTCTCTTACGAGACAACCGCGGATGACACACAGCCCAGACCCGCTAAGTAGGAAGACGCAAGTCTGGCCCTGAGCAGTGTGGAAGTGCAGAATCTCGAAGCCGGTTTCCACATGCATTTATTTTAATAAAACCTGTTAACGTTCGAGGCCTCCGTAACTTTTAGAAGATAGCACTGTGTTGCCTAGCGTCATCGGTACTGAACCACAGGGCCAGCCACAAATCAGCCACGTGATTTTAGAGAGACAGTCTCTCTAAGCCGTGGTTGCCTCATGGGAAAGCGAAATGGTTAGATGGGCACCAGGATTCCTTCTAAAACTAAAATTACTTGATTTCCTTCTATTCCCTAATACCACAGATTGCAAAGTCTGAGTTACTGTTCTTTGTTGAGATTAACTTGGAATGCTCCCTAAAAGGAAGCTAGGAATTAAGAATAAACTGCTCCTTCATAAATGAGGTGGAACAAAAGAGATGTGGGTCAAGATGGATGCTTGACCCAGGGGTTAATAGAGAATTCCAGTTTTCTGGGATGTCGCTAACACAGCTTCACAGGAGAAAAAAATATACATCGTTTCTAATGATGTTACAAAGCTTTGGGGATTTTTTTTTCTTTTTAAGGAGGTACTCCAGAGATGTTTATTCTAAATGCGAAAAGATCAGTACAGTAAATGAAGACTTTTACATTATTACTTGAATTTAAAATTTTTATGCTTTCTGCCCTTTGTCATTAAGAACAAAAAAGAAAATCTGCACACCTTCAATAGTCAGGACCTTGTTCTGAGAGGGGAAAACGGGACCGCCTGGACACAGCGGCCGAGGGTCCTCTGCGCGTGCAGATGGCTCCAGGCCCCGCGGCCTGCAGCCCTCACAGACACACGTGGGGGGACATTAAATCCTCACGGCTGCAGCTTCCAGGCAACCTACGGGAACAGGACCCCCTAGTGCTCCAGCCCAGCAAACACAACTAATTTTTTGGAGACCTGATGAAGCGGAAGCCACGTGGTATATAAGTCCCTGCTTTAAAGCAAATAAGAACACTTACGACAGGACATCTTAACAGGGGAAGTGATGGCATTCTGTTGGTCTCCCTCTCCACCTCTGCCCCAGCCCGTGTCATCTCATTTCTTCCACTTTTATTTTTTTGTTTATTTTTTTTAAGTTTATTTATTTTGGGTGAGAGAGATGCAAGAGGGGCAGAGAGACACGGAGAGAGAAAGAATCCCAAGCAGGTTTCACACCAGCCGCGCAGAGCCTGACTGGGGGCTCAAACTCAGGAACCGTGAGATCATGACCTGAACCGAAACCAAGAGTTGGACGCTTAACCAATTAAGCCACTCAGGTGCCCCTCTTTTCCTTCACTTTTAAGTGGTGATTTATTTTTGCGAGAGAGCGAGCAAGAAGGGAAGGGGCGGCGAGGGGTGGGGGGTTGGACAGAGGATCCCAAGCAGGCTCTGTGCTGACAGCAGAGAGTCCAATGTGGGGATTGAACCCACAAACCTTGAGATCATGACCTGAGCTAAACTCAGATGCTTAAGCACCTGAGCCACCCAGGCGTCCCTCCTTCACTTTTCAGAACAGGTGAATCCGTCCGAACTGCCCTTTGCAGAATCCGTTCCCAGTGTGTGACACTGAGCACCCCGCTCACAGCACAGGACTGGGCACACGGTAGTTGTTTCAGACAGTTGTTAATGAATACATGGGACTTCACTCTAGTGGAGGAAAAACACCTGACGCTAGCTTGAGGAAGCTCTACGTCATCTGACCTTCATGACTGTGGGATTAACAGGACACCTTGTACTTTTATGCCCATTCTCACACATCCGAAAACTGAGGATCACGGAAAGTGAGTAACTTGCTCAAGAGTATATGGCGTGGTAGTGAGAAAATAGTTATGTAAAGTGCTTTGTGTAAAGTACTATACAAATGAAAGTGATTAATAGGATTTTGGCACATCTCTGTAAGTTTAGTTAATTTTATAATTAAGTATAATTAAATAAGTATAGTATAAATTTGTACAGAATAGTATTTTGGTCTGTTTTTGGAATATAATGTGCCTACTAAAGGTTTGGTGTTTTCCACACTGAGATACCGCCTCACGCCAGTCAGAGTGGCTAAAATGAACAAATCAGGAAACTATAGATGCTGGCGAGGATGTGGAGAAACGGGCACCATCCTACACTGTTGGTGGGAATGTAAACTGGTACAGCCGCTCTGGAAAACAGTGTGGAGGTTCCTCAAAAAACTATCAGTAAAACTCCCCTATGACCCAGCAACAGTACTGCTGGGGATCTACCCAAGGGATACAGAAGCGCTGATGCATAGGGGCACTTGTACCCCAATGTTCGTAGCGGCACTTTCAACAATAGCCAAATCATGGAAAGAGCCTCAATGTCCATCAGCTGATGAATGGATCAGGAAGATGTGGTTTATCTATACAATGGAATACTACATGGCCAATGGAAAGAATGAAATCTGGCCATTCGTAGCAAAGTGGATGGAACTCGAGGGTGTCATGCTAAGCGAAATAAGTCAGGCGGAGAAGGACAGATACCATATGTTTTCACTTATAAGTGGAACAGGAGAAACTTAACAGAGGACTGTGGGGGAGGGGAAGGGGGAAAGAGGGAGAGGGAAGGAGGCAAACCACAAGAGACTCTTAAATACTGAGAACAAACTGAGGGCTGAAGGGGGAGGGAGAAAGGGAAAGGGGGTGATGGACATGGAGGGGGGCACTTGTGGGGAAGAGCACTGGGTGTTATATGGAAACCAACTTGACAATAAACCATAAAAAAAATTAAAAAAAAAATGTTTGGTGTTTTACGCTTTCAAACTCCCTCCTCAGTTAGCTATCGATAAGGAAATGCTCCTCCTTTCTCCCAGAATAGCAGGCAATTCAGCGCAGCGAGATGCACTGTTCTATGACCTGCCTTGTCCCAGACAGGCTGTCACCGGGAGTTCAACCGAGAGCAGCCAGCTTACACAATCACCCTCCTGACTAGGGTCTCTGGAGACACAGGTCTGGAGAATTATGGCATTAAGAACCAGTGTTTGGTACAATCAATAGTCTTTCGGGTTGACTTAATGGGGAAAGAAAACAGTATGAAACAATTATACTGCATGTGAGCATTCTATACAAGGGTGTACGGTGGATCATTTTTACAGTTTAATAAAAATGCATTTGCTTTTGTTTATTACAAATGCTTCAGGAAACTGAAACATCTCACACAGAATGGCAGTTGGCCGTCAAGACAGCGGCTAAAAAGTAAAAGCCCAACAAATTTAAAAAATATGTATCGAATAACAGCAAGCCAACTTTGCTTAAAAACAAACAAAAAACTTACATGTGAAATTGTCATCCTGGTTTTTTTTCCTCAACAAAAAAATTAACAGAAGAGCTTTTCTGATGAAAAATAGTTAAGGTTTATGTGGTTCGACCCTGCCTTCCCGAGACAATTTATCCTGACAGATACCCTTGCTTGGATGAGACAACACTTTTTTTTTTCTTCTTAAGATTTTATTTGTAAGTAATCTCCACCCACAATGTGGGGCTCGAACGTACAACGCCAGCATCAAGGGTTGCGTGCTCCTCTGACTGGGCCAGCCAGGCGACCCCATGATACAACACTTAACCAGGAAAAAAAAAAAAACAAAAAATTGCAAAATGGGACACAAACTTTTAGACTTTATCACTGTGTGTGTTTTTAACTTTCGAAATCACAGTATGCTGATCTACGTATGCTATTGGTTGCTTTTATTTTTGATCTTCTGGCAAAATCGTGTTTTCACCTTCAAGAGGTGAAATATAACCCAATGAAATATGAACTTACAGATTGGGTTCACCATCTGAGAATAAGGATTAGGCCAAGTCGGCAAATTGATGAGGTCCTTTACATTTTGAGTCTGATGGAATGATTATGTGGCTACATGCGGCATAGATCACGCATTCTTCTCTGTAACAAGGCAAATTAGATATTTATGCTTCTATTCCAAACAAAGCAGACATGCTGTCTGGCAGGAATTTTTTCTACCCTCGTTAGAACTCCAGTAAGTAAAGCTTATAAGTTGGCTCATTGGCACTTCAACCCTGCTGTGCATAAACAATCTTTATGAGGGTCATTCTGTGTCTTATTTAACAGTCAATAAGTGCACTATTGCCATTATTGTGTCGAACTTCTTGTAATAACTTCGTGAAAATAATGTTTCCTGGCTTGGATTTGCACACAAACTAGTTCATATTTATTCTTTAAGACTGCGATTACGACAATTTGTGCTTCCCTTTTCTCCTAAAGCATTCTATTTGTATTCTTGTTGAAGCTCTGGTTCAAATTCTCAACATAGCTGCCCGTCTCTGAATCTTCATAACACACTCACAGCGCCCCTCACATCCTTGGCACATTGGCCACCACCACCCAGATTCTGCTTGACTGCAGCCAGTCCCACAAAGGTGCAGTCCATGCCCCAGCGGCCTCGCCTGGTTCTCAAGCCCATCACCGCTAGAGCAGCGGTACACTGAGGGCCTCTGGCTCACCAGGAGGCAGGTGCTACCACAGACCCTGCTGGATGACGTGGAAACTGGGCACCCCAGTCTCTGGAGCTCCCTGACACTCCTCACAAGTGGGCACGGCCCACACAAGTCGACTTGTTTGGGTTTTCTGCTTGGTACTGCAGCTCTGGTCAGGGGCTACGGTCTTCCAGAACGTAGGACACTCAGCAGGGACCCTCATCCTCACCACTTGCCTGTTTCTCTCTCTCTCTTTCTCTCTCTCTCTCTCTCTGTCTCAAGCTAGCCAGTCCTGTGCCAGGAGCAGAGGAAAGAAAGGATCAGCGGTAAGTCCCTGCTTCCTCAGCGCCCAGTCTGAAACCTGGTAAGAAACAAGATCATCGCTATCCTCAACGATGACGCTCAAAAAGCTGGGGTGAAGACCAGCTTTCGAAAAGAATGCTCCCGCCTTTTGTTCTTTTCTTTCTGACAAATATTTCAGATGCATCAGCAATCAACTCACCTCTAAAATACAAAAATTAGTGACTAGAAAAGTAACATTAAAAAGACTTTTTATTAAAGATTCAAGAGACACAAAATTATTCTGTCAGATTCCGAGATCTTACTCCCACTTGTGCAGTTGTCTCACTTGGGACTGGCCGGGTCTGGGGACCATGCTCAGAACAGCACCGCCCATGGCCACCCACTGTCCCGTCCCACTCGTGATCTTAGAGCTACCGAGGGGATCGAGTCCAAGCTGGCTCCACCATAGGGATAACCTTCCATCCGTTTCCCTTACCGCTCACCTACCCCTGCAAAACTTTCCTCCCCCATCCACGAGGCCAGTGTTGCCAACATCCCAGCGTGCCTCATGCCGAGGCTCTTTCTAGCTCTTAAACACGCATGACTAACATTTGCCAAATGAACTCATTCTTGTCTGAAAATGCCACTGATTGATTCATTCATTCAAAAAACTTTGATTAAGTGCTCAGTATGTGTCAGGCACCTGGTGAGCTCCTAGGACATCCAACTTGTTCTTAAACAGTTCTTAGTCTACTGAGAAAGATGGAAAGTAAACAGATGAACACAATTCAATGGGATAAATGTCATGGCAGAGGGAAGTGCAGTTGCTTTGAAAACACACAGAAGTGCCTCTTACCCCAGTCTGGGTTTGTAACCAACAAAAGCTCCGTAGAGGAGATAGATGATGTCTGAGCTGAGTCCTGAGAGATTAGAAGATGTCCACTAGAAGAGAAAGTAGGACAAAAGCAGAAGAAACAAAATCTGCAAAGACAAGGAACTACCCAGAGCCTGATCTGGAAGCAGCTCGGTACAAGGGGCCAGTGGTGAACAGGAGGTCTGAATAACACGAAGGGCAAAAGGAAGCTGGTGGTTCTTTTTTTTTTTTTTAATTTGTTTTAATGTTTGTTTATTTATTTTGAGAGAGAGAGAGAGAGAGACAGAGAGAGAGAGCACGCGAGCATGAGCAGGGGAGGGACAATGAGAGAGGGAGAGACAGAGAATCCGAAGCAGGCTCTGCACCATCAGCAGGGAGCCTGATGTGGGGCTCAAACTCATGAACCGTGAGATCATGACCTGACCCAAAACCAAGAGTCTGATGCTTACCTGACTGAGCGCCCCCAGCACCTCACGAACCCAGCGGTTCGTAGTGAGGTGTATTAGTGGCATCGTAAGCACAACAATGTTTTGCTTGCGGAGGACGGTGCCGTGCCAACAGTAGAGATTGAGCATCCCTGGTCCCTGCACACGAAAGGCCAGTACACCATAATGGTGACTTTAGCCCCGGTTGAGGACCTTGAGTAGATGGATGATTTCATCAAAAGCGGACAAATGTCTTAGGAAGAGGCAGTGGTACCAAGGTGCCTGAATTAAAGCATTATCTAAAGGTATTCCAAGGAAAACCCTATCGGCCACGTCCAAGGTATTTCCAAAGAAAATCACATCGGACTCCTCTAGCGTTTACATCCGTAAGTAACTTTACCATCAATTCAATTCCACTCAGCAAGTGTTTATTCAAAACCCATAAAGTGTCAACTACTAGTTTCCTTTCGGGGAATTTGAAAATATAAGATGGAGTCTCTACCCGTGAGAAAATTAGGGTCTAGTTGCTAGGACACAATTAGGCCAACAGGGAGGTGGTACATAACCCAGTGTCTGACGGTGTACCATCCGCACGTTTCATGGGAACACTGAGCAAACGAGTGCGTTCCTCTCTGTTCGCGCTTCCCGATCTTTTGTATCTGACGCACATCCTCTATCGGCAGAGCGCACACAGAAAGACCCAGGTAGTCAGCAGGGAGCTGAGATCCCTGAAGCTTCCCTGTGAGTCTTCTCAGTGTTCCCCTTGTTAGGGATTTTGGAGAGAGTACTATTCTAACTTACTTGGGAAAAACAAAAATATTCCTGCTTATATACTATATATTCTAATAATTAACAAGATTTTCATTGTGTTTCATATGTTTTCCATAAGTGGAAATTTTAAGGAAAGGCGCAATAACACTAACTTTGCACTGAAAGTGCCAATTATTTTTCTCTACTTTTTCCAGCTCTCTTATGTCTTTCTTAGCATCTTGGGAGATGCTGATGGTCAGAAATATCTACATCTAATAGCTGTGCTCTTATTGCCGTCCTCTGCTCTGTTCCCAATGCCCTTCCTTGACAACACTATGCATTTTACTGGACTACCTGGTCACAAAATGTAATGGGCTTCTGCCCAAAGGGAACAGTTTCCAGTGATTTGTGGATCTCCTTATGGGGATCACAGGTCATCAAAAGTAATGTCTTAAAGGGGAAAGGGCCAATTCAAAGTTACAATTTTGGGGGATGATAGAATTGACAAATTCTATAAAGTAGGTTAAAAATAGGAAAGTTCATTAATATGTGAGAATCAACAATTAGTAGTTAATACTTGGGCTTAAATCCTTCTTTCTTTTCTTAAAATGAAGAGCACTGGGGAGATTCTCATACTGACCCTTTTCAATAATTTATATCTTGTAATGGAAGTGTTTATCACATTCTTTCTTGAAAGCAGCCTTGACCGTGGATGACTGGAGACAGCAAGAGGCTGCTGAGGTCACAAGCAATGAAAAGGTCACGCAAAGGGTAAAGGAGACACCAACTGCTGGAAGAGGCAAACTTTACTTCACAATTTTCTCCAGGGTTGGATCTGACTTTGAATTTACGTATAAAAATGGGCTTGCCTGAGCTAAAGCATGATGTGTGTATGTTTTCATTAGAATGTATTTTTCTCAACTGCCATGGAACGACATGAGAAATAAAACATGAAAATACTTAATAATTCAGTATTTCTAAGTGTCTAGACTACCGAGCATATTAAATAGTAATTGTTTAGAAGGAAGGGAGAGGAAATGGGTAAGAGATTTTATGAGTATTTACCTACAATGAATCAGTTGTTCTCAGAGGTTATTTCTCACTAAAAGGAGATGCTGTTTCCCCTTTTTTTTTTTTCCAGATGACAAAGGTGAGGGTCAGACAGATTAGGAAATGTGCACCCTGTTTTACAGCTGGAAAACGAGGGAATGCACATTCCCAGCCACGGTCACTTGCACTGCAAAGCACTTGCTCTTCCTGACATACGCCATGCTGGCTAGATGTTTTAGCCACTTTGGATTACAAGATGTTAGAAATAAAATAACATTCATTGCAGAATGGGCACTGAAAAAGCTTTGGGTTGGCTGACTGTGGTCGAAATGACAAAATGAATGGTCTCTCACAAACTCACGTGCACGCACACGCACACACACCCTAACGCTGGTTACTATGGCTAAGCTACTGAACGTATTTGGAGGAACTGTTTTCTTTTGCTTAATAAAATGCAGATGGGTATAAACTACCTGGATCTTTTGGAGTAGAGAGCTACCAAGCATCATTAGAAACAAAAACATGACCCTGGTGATACACATGAAGGTGAACTGCTCTGCTAATGTTCAAGGGAGGAAGGGAAATGAATAAAACACAAAGAATACAACTGAAATGAGATAGGAAGAAGGAAGGACAAAATGCTGGGTACCAGGCACATGTATCGGTTACCTAGAGAACTATTCTAGAAATGTTTATAAACAATAAACGGGGAATAGAAAATTGAATAGCAGTGACATTAAGCCTTCCCGCTCTTGGGAAAAATATGGATCCCATGGCCTGTAAGTCACTGGATCCTGACAGGCAGCTTCCCAGCTTCTCCAACATTTAGTTACATTAACCATTTGAGAGACTCTCCTTTCATTATACCATGTTTCTGCCGTCTGCAAATAACGAGCTGAAACAGCAATCATGCCATCATTTTACCCCATGAATAGGTGCTCTTAATGAGGAATTATTGCTTTAGAAAGGAAAACCAATTCACATTTTTATGTTTTATTAAAAAAAATCCCAAATCATAAAAATAAAGCCTCTTTCAAAAGGTAAGTATCTTATATACTTAGAAGAATATCTCATATATTTATCATTTCAAGGCTTTTTCATGCTTAAACTACCTTTTGAAAACAGTACCGGGCTGTGGAAAAGAAAAGAAGAAGCGGTAGGTCCTTTCTTTACGTGACAAATCCACCTTCGGCAGTAAAGGTCAAGTGCAGACTAAATAACTGAAATGACTCATAACTAGTAGTACACAGTTGGATCAACTATTACTAAAAATAAATACTTTTAGCAAGAACACGGTCTTCAACTCTCAGCTACGCAACTATAGTGTACCAGGTTAACTATGAGAGGAGGGATTCTGAAAGCAAATGTTCTCTCCTCATTATTAATCTGAGGAGTCTTGGTGACCTTCTGTTCACATTAATGCTCACAAACTCTGCATGATGCATGACTGTCCCACCCGCCAGCCCCTTCCAGGGGTTTCCTGCTTGTATTCCAATCGGTGTATCTGATGGCCGTGGATACAGGACAGGACACGTTAGCATGGAAGGGTGGGGTGGTGAGGACGTGGCTATGGTAGACATCTAGTCTGGACTATTAATAACCTGGGAGGCCTTTGGGAAGAGTAGCGGGCAAATTACTTATTTATTTATTATGATCATTTATTGCAGGAGAGATTGCTAGGAAGTAACTCCTCAGAATTATCTTTATGATTCGAAGTAGAGTCAAAACAGTGCAGTGCTGTTAAGGACAAAGCAGTGGGCAGCTATTTGAACAGGTATGTGCTCAGTTTCTGGGTTATAATTTAAGTCAGACATGAAACCCAGTTGGGGCCATTATGTCCTTGGCGAACTGGTAGACAAACCGCCACATATATGTTTTAGGGGGAAAAGCATGGGCATCTTTCGGTCTTAAGGGAATGAGAAATAAATTTATCTGAATCCGATAATTAATTAATCTTGGTTCCCACGACTGTTTTCAGAGGTGATGATAGCACCGCCTTCCTCCTGCTTTCAAAGTTTCAATGATCTTCAGTTAAACTTCCATAATGCAGTTCCTTTGAAAGATCTTTCTGCATTGCTATTAACACTATTAGTGATAACACAGTAATTAATAATAGTGGCATCAGTGGCATTATATGCAAACAGTACCTGAATAGTCAAATGAACAGAAGTTCTGTCAAATTTCATATAATGACTACTGAGTCCCATGGACAATGCTGATATCAGGGCAAGCCTTACACAGTCTGCAGACATAAAAATCTGCTCTGGGGTACTAGATGCAGTGTAGACGATACCTGATTTCACCTCCAGTCAAAGGAAACACAAAATACAGCCTAGAACGGAAGTTATTTTTCCTGGATTTGGAGAACCATACATATGTCTGGCTGTCCTTCAGACAACCTGGAAACATTAAAAAGTGCTTAAAACGCAATGATAATGTAAGTGTTCATATATTCATGACCCAAGAGTATAGATTCATTAAAATTCTACAGATTTAAAAATGACATGTTTTTGTATTTATGCATTTGAAAGAGGTGTATTTATCATTCTGGGGGTTCACTGCATTTAGAATCCAAGTCTAAGGACGACTTGTGGAAGAAGGGAGAAGCTGTCTAGTTTGCTAACTTGTCCATCTGTTCGTGCCCTCCCTCCTGCGTGGCCCCGTTCTCCGACAAGAAAGTGGAGCCACGGCCTTAAGCTGTCGTTTTGGCACTGCGGCCCTGAACTAATAAAATGTTTTGGTTTAAAAGCCCCCCTCCCACCCCATTTCAGTCCTGTCCGAGCTTCAGAATGAATGTCCTTAATTTTAAGGAAGCACAGTCCAATAGTTCCTACGTTGCCTGAAGAAGGAAATTGAATTATGCTGTATTTCTCTAGCATATGGTCCTGTACGGGGGAAAAAACAGTGCTCGGCCCCTGCCATAAACTCTAGGGGGAATTTATACAAGAAGGGGGCCTTAAGCAGCGGGAAACGCACGTATTCATCATTTCACTGCTTCTCAAATTTCCTGTGACAGAAAGAGAATGGATCCCAGTGAAAACTCTCATCAACAGAACAGAAGAAATTCAGGAAAGTTGAACAAAAATGACACTACCTAAATTTTTACATCGTTTAAACGTGTATATCACACGTGGCCATCTTATTTGACCCTCACAAACACTAAAGGCAGATAGAGCAGGGACTGATCTCCATATTTAAGATAAGAAATCAGGTCTGAGGTTATTAAAGATCATTCTTTTTTAGATAAAAAGCTCACCAAGGCTACCATATCTTAGAAGGAGGGTTAATCTGGAGACAGGCCTGGCAGTTTGGACCCATTTTCAACATCATCCGACTAGTCGTGTGGTGGAGCCAAGGCTTGAACCCCTGCCTTCTCGTGGCAAAATCGGTACGTTTCACAAATGCCAGAATTACATCAGTGTTTTCATGGTCAGAAGCCTGTTTATTATAGATTTTCTGTTCTCTAGTTTGTAAATGAACTGTTCTCAGCAGTGAATGTATTTAAAAAAAAAAACCAATTAATAGGGTGAAGTAAGCAATAATGGGATCTAAATTATTGGAGGAAACATCTAAAAATACCTTAAAAATAAGAAATGGATGGACGGAATATTTAATTTTACTGATTTTACTTCTAACGTTATTTTTCCCCAGATTTATATATGTTATCTTAATATCTTAAACTGTTAGGATGTCAGTCTGGACCCATGTGTTACATTTTAGAGAGCATCTATTGGTACCGCTCACAGTACTTATGTGACTAATTAAACTTCACTGAAATGATGTTTCAAACAGAAGCTGTAGTTTACTTATTTCTCAGCAAAAACTATGATCATCTGCCTTGTTTCCCATGCATTATTCCATGATTGATTACTGTTACAGTGTAGACTGTATTTTGCATTCGGCAACATGCAAGCCATTAATCGTCGCTCATTCTTCAATAGTATAATTCATTAAGATACATTATTTTAAATCTGGGGCACATACAAGAGGATGTAACCAAAGAGGAACAGAGTGCTGTTATGACAAAACATAATTAATAAAACATAGAATGTATTTTATGAAGTTATGGTTTTAATTTGCTACCTCAAGAAATATGCTCTAGCAATTTTGCACAAGGTAACTCCCCATGAGAATTTAAATCCCCTTACCCTCCCTCCTCTAGGTACTGAAAGGATTATGATTAATGCACACTAAATCTCTCTTAACTGGAAAAGGTCCTAGCAAATTTCTAAAACCAAATTTAAGCTACTGAGAAGTATGATGGTCCTAAATCTGGAGCTAACTTTGTTTGACTTGTGAATTCCAATCCCGCCTGTCCTGGTCTGTCTGTCCGTCTGTCTGTCTGTCTCTCTCTTTCTCTCTTTTCTGGATGTTGTTACACAGCAGGGGACAGACTGTGTCAAAAGTGGACCCACCCGGAGGCAGCACAAAAGAGCAGAGCCACATACACCCCCAGCGACCTCAGCAAACAGATGACCTACATTTGATGCAAGTGGTTCACATGAGAAAAAGTAAATCTGTGCTGCTTGCATTTAACCTGTATTTTAAGAGGCAACTGGATATATATAAAGTAAATATGTGTAAGATAAGTATTACAGACATACATCACTCTAAATTCATATAAGACATCAGCAAAATTATATACGTTCATGTAAATGTGCACATGGTCTTCTTTCTCTTAATTCCTCAATCTTCATAAACAAATGTACTAGTGGGAGGTTAGTACAAGTAAAAACAGCATTAATGGGTCGCATATTAATATTTATGCTTTACTATATAAAGACCTTGCATACATTATGACTCTGTTTTGCAAGCTGAATGAATAACTAATGTTACATTATGTATGGGTACATATTAAACAGACATGTCTACACTTTCTTAGTTCAGGATATGATTAATGCAGCCTATCAGAAGCCAGATGGTGCAGAACCAGAACCATCAATCAAAATGAAAAGACCACTGCGTGCGATCCACAATGAGGTTCTCACAAATGGAGATTCTGTTCACAGACCCTAACTGGTAATAGGCAGAAAACGCCAAGAACATGGCTACACTGTCCCACTGGGATGAAAAGTCGTAGCTCAGGCTTGGCGAGATGAAAAACCTGGCACAAGAACATTCACTGCTGGAGCCCTGAGCAGCAGAGCCGGGAAAGCCCGAGCAAGCCAGACAGCCTGTGCTTAAAATTAAAAAAAAAAAAAAAAAAAAAAAAAAAATTAGAAGCTTTTAAATTATTTTAATAATGTTTGAACTGATGACAGTTTCTGTCAAACAGTACTTCTTCCCATGTGATGTAGCATGGGACAGTGCCACGTAGTAACAAGGCAGGTGCCGCGGCCTGCCTGACGCGCGGGCTGGCATCCCGCGTCTCCTGCCTGCGCTTTATTATGAGTAACCCCAAACTGCAAAAGTGTTACTTTGCAGCCTTTCTCCACGGAACCTAGGGGAAACCATTTTAATCTGTTATGTTTAATACTAATGACTATTTTGGGGGAAGCTGTAGGGAGAAGGTGGTCCAAAGATGTTTCCTGTTCCTTTAATAGCTTTACATAAAAATAACTAGAGGAACACAAAGTGCTTTGTCTCTGTAAATGGATCATGTGTGCTTAGAAAATGTTAAATAATCCCCATGCACTGTGGGACCTAAAAAAAAATTTTTTTAAACAAATACGTAGGTTCCAGTTCTTATTAGTCAATGAAATACCATTCGGAATTCTGATTTTGTGGAGTTTTTGGAGGTAGACAGATATGCAGGAAAAGGAGAAAATTCCAGGGAACATACACTTCTTAGCCAAAATGAGATAAATAATACATTAAAACCCACAAATATAAAAGGCTAATGGAAGTGAAAATATTTGGAAAAATCTAAAGATATTTCTGCTTTACCATAAAAATTATATTACGGCCTACGTAACTGGACATTTGACATAATTTATAAAGAGAACGGCCTACTTTTACTCTTGTAGCAATAATGAAAACAGGATTGACTATGCATATTAATATAAATAAGACCGTAAGTGAAATGGTTGAATTTGAGATTTTAAAAATTTTAGTGTTTCTTCCCCTTTTCATTATTATGTCTTAAAATAGGACCGGCATCCTAGCTTATGTCAAATTTTGTTACCATCCTTTCTCTAAAAATATGAGCATTTTCCACACTGTTAGAAATTCTGTATAAATAATATTTATTCGTTGGGTGTCATTACACTGCACATATACCCTATGACTGACTCATATAATCGACTTCCTTAATGGTAGATGTTAATTTACGTTTCTGCTCTCTCCCTCCTATTATTAATAATACAGTGGACATTATTGTGAAAGAGAGCATTTCTGTTTTAAGATTATTTCCTTAGAACAGATTCTCAGAGGCTGAATTGCTGAGCTAAGTGATACCTTGAAGGCTTTTTCTTAAATTTATGTTCTCATCCAGTACTGAGTTGTCTAAATTTAAACATCTTTAGTAATTTTAGGGGTGCCTGGGTGGCTCAATTGGTTGAGTGTCTGACTTTGGCTCAGCCCATGATCTCGTTCATGAGTTTGAGTCCCGTGTTGGGCTCTGTGCTGACCAGAGCCTGGAGCCTGCTTCAGACTGTGTGTCTCCCTCTCTCTCTCCCCCTCCTCCATGCGTGCTCTGCCTCTCTGTCTCTCTCTCAAAAATAAATAAAAACATTAAAAACATCCGTAGTAATTTTATAGGTGAAAATGATGCTTCACTGTAAATTTGTATTATTTTAATAACAGGCTAGGTTAAGACTTTTTCTGTAGTTAACAACTACTTTCCTTCTTAAAGTCTTATTGGTGTCTTAGAAAATGTATCGGTTTTATTTACTCATAAAAAAGAATCACAAAGTACTCCTCCTTGGAATATTGAATTTGTTTAATTACTTGAAAGTAATGAAAGGTGCTCCTTTAAAATATTTGAAAATATTTTCCTTAATTGAGGCCTTGCATACATTATGACTCTGATTTGCAAGCTGAATGAATAAGTAGTGTTACATTCATTTAGGGGTACGTATTAAACAGACATGTTTGCGCCTTCTTGGTTCAGGATGTGATTAATGGAGTTTCCGGTCTCCCCTGACTCTAGTTGAAATCAGTGAAAATTTAACATAAATAACTCAGTGCTCTGAACTGAGCATAGCATTTTAGAGTAACCTTCGAGATTTTATGGTCTTTGTTTGTTTGTGCTGTCTTTTGCAGTACCTCCCTCCTGGGAAATGTGTATCTGGTTTACTTCTGCTGAAAGCTGAACACTGGCATGGCCAGCATCAGGTTCCTTTTGCCTGGCTCATGTTGACTTTCTGAAATTATATGGACCTCGCCAAAGTAATGAAGATGCATGGTATGAGAGAAAAGGAGTTGTGATCAAAACATATACAAACACACCATTAAACGGTCCAACAATAAAGTCAAAATCAAACTGATACGGAAGCTACCCATCTTTCTAGAACTACACGTCATTGAGCGAACACCCAAAAGGCATTACCTATCATGAATTTCCAAAATTCAGTGATTGATTTTTAAAGATTGTCTTTTATATTTTTACTTTTTAAAATCCGCGTTAGTTAACATATAGTGTAATAATGTCTTCAGGAGTCGAATTTAGGGATTCATCACTTACATACAACACCCAGTGCTCATCTCAACAAGTGCCCTCCTTAGTGCCCGTCCCCCTTCTAGCCCCTCCCCTCCCAATACCCCTCCCAGCAACCCTCAGTTTGTTCTCTGTATTTAAGTCTCTTATGATTTGCTTCCCTCTCTGTTTTTATCTTATTTTTCCTTCCCTTCTGCTATGTTCGTTTCTTAAATTCCACATATGAGTGAAATCATACGATATTTCTCTCTGACTGATTTATTCGGCATAGCATAATACACTCTAGTTCCGTCCACGTCGCTGAAAATGGCAAGATTTTATTTTTAAGTAATCTCTACGACTCACTCGAACTCACAACCCCTAGATCCAAGTCTCAGGCTCTACCAACTGAGCCTGCCAGGCGCCCCAGTGATGTTTATATTCAAAACGGAGAATACACTTAAAAAAAATGATCAGAGCCAACCAGATTTTGAAACACATCTGGAGTCATCCAAATTTCCTCTGGCCTAGTTGCAGACTGCTTAAAAGAAAGTAATATTTACTCCTTTTTCCCCACATTATAGAACATTGTAATCTAAAAAGTCAATAGTTCAGAAGCACAGACACACAGTACTGGCATTATACTGAATATACTCTTCTGTAACTGCTTACTGAACTCTGGCACATCGTAAGCACTCGCCACCCTGTACTGTTAAGTAGTCTTTGGGACACTTTCTTGCATTCCAGGGTGGCCGCTCGTGCAGAGGGAAAATCACGGCTATGAGACTCACGGCCCCTCGACAAAACAATCAAGCACAGTTCTCCCTGGCAGGACTTCCTCATCCTGGCACTGGTGACTTCTGCCACACCTTCCCCTCGCCATCCTGGGTTTCCAACTCTAGCCCCTGTAATTCCTCGGGTGCTGGGTATGGGAAGCCTGCCAGGGAGTAAGGGAATGACCACTAGCCTGGCCAATTCTGTGGCATTCTGCCAGCAGCAGAGGGAGACAGGCAAGGTGCAGCTGCTGTCTTTGATACCAATCCACTACGGGTCCACGGAACCCAAGAGTGGTAGCTGTCTTATCCTGCGCCACTCGAACTTCTGTGGTCTATATACCCGGGCTCTGATAACAGAATTCCAGAATTTCCAGAATAACCTGGAAATTCACATGTAGTTGAGCCAGTCAAGTTTAAATCCATCTTAGGGGCTTAAAATGCTAAGCCCAGTTTGCCCCCAGACGGGATACACTGGAGTTTTGAGTTGTGGAATAACTGGAAGGAACAGGTGTTTTCTTCTGTAGAATGTGAATACTGAAAATCCACAATAACCACAAACACACAGGAACAACAATGATCAGAAAACCAAAAAAGTCTTGTGGTGAAGTGGAAGGCCTAGGAGATGGGAGGGAGCCAATCTAATTTAAGGTGCAGTTTTCTTATTAGCCACCTGCCTGTGCAACTTAGCTCCTGTGGGCCTCGGTTCCCAAATCTAAGTGAAAAAGATCGAAAAAAGAAAGGGCTATACTACGTTGACCTTACCATTCCTCCCAGTGCTAACATTCAATGAGTCTTATGTTTTCAAATGTTTATTTTTGAGGGGCACCTCAGGGACTAACTTGGTCGAATGTCCGACTTTAGCTCAGGTCATTTTCTTGCAGTTCATGGGTTTGAGCCCTACGTCGGGCTCACTTCTGTCAGACTGTCAGTGTGGAGCCCACTTTGGATCCTCTGTTCCCCACCCCTCTGCCCCTCCCCCACTCATACTCTCCCCCAAATAAATATTTAAAAAAATAAATGTTCATTTTTGAGAGAGAGCGAGAGCGAGTGAGCACGAGAGCGAGTGTGAGAGCGTGAGTGGGGGAGGCACAGACCATTCTAAGAGGGCTGTGTGCTGGCAGCAGAGAGCCTGCAGTGGGACTCAACTCAGGAACTGAGAGATCATGACCTGAGCTGAGGTCGGATGCTTAACTGACTGAGCCACCCAGGTGCCCCTCAATGATTCTAAATGTAGACCCTATTACTTTGACTATTTAAGGGACAAACATAAAAATATATCTGTTACCAATATATTGGTATACACACGGTAATGTGATTTGGGGTTATATCTAGAGTTATCAGTATAATTATTCTATCTTTTCTCCGTGTCTTTCTTTTTTTGGGGGGGGGAGGGTCCTTGGAGGGAGGGCAGTTAGAGTTCAAAGGCAGCGCTGCAGGACAAGGCTGCTGACGTAAGGGAAGGCTGGGTCATGTCAATAGGCCATGGTACTGATGGGTCCACGCGCATCTGAGCAGATTCTAAGGTGCAGGTTACTGTCAGAGAGAGTGTGAATTAGGACGTCCACTCTGGGTTCACACATGTGACTTAGCTTTTTGACCCTTCCATCCACAAGCTTTTCACTCACTGTTAGGATACCTTGAGCTGCCTCAGTGCTATTTTACAAGTTTAAAGTGTAAAAACACACACACACAGAGGCACCTGGGTGGCTCAGTTGGTTAAGCTTCTGACTCTTGGTTTCAGCTCAGGTCATGAGCTCGTGGTTTTGTGAGTTCAAGCCCTGCATTGGGCTCTGCGCTGGTAGCATGGAGCCTCCTTGGGATTCTCTTTCTCTCTCTCTCTCTCCCCCATCCACCTTTCTGCCTCTTCCAGTTGAAGGACCTTGGAGATCCTTTCTAGTATCTAATCACATACGTGCTTTAACCACAATAAAATTACTTCAGTGCTAATAGTCTTTTATAGATATCTAATTATAACAATAAGTGTTTACTGATGGAGTTTGTAAAGATGATAACAGCTAACATTGATTAAGCACTTACTACATTCAGAGCACTGTACCCATCTCTTTAACATATATTCCCTTTTTTTCTATTCCTTCTAATAACCCTAGGGGGGAAGGTGGTATTTTTCTAAACCTCCATTTTAGAGATTAGCTCAGAGAAGTTAAGCAAATTGCCCACACTGCACAGCGACAAAATGGCAGATTGAAACCCAGGGTAGAGTGCTTCTCAATTGAAAACTGTCCCAAATAGTTTCAAAGCTTACTGGGTTCTGTAAGTTGTATGGGACAATGGCCCATTATGCTGTTCAATGCCCCTTGACAGCAAGATTGATGGGATATATTCTATTTAGAAATCTGCCTTAAGAAAAGGTTGTCACTCCTCTTGAATGATAATACTTCCTGTCATTACAAAACAAAAGCTGTGTACTTGGTTGTTTACCTATTTGCCTTTGCTCCCCAGAAGCCTGCGCTTTTATCCGCCACTGTAGCAAGGATGCCGATTTTGTGGGTGAACAACACGGTTCTTCTTATTTTGTCCTAAGACATATTATAAGGGACTTTTTTGAGCTACTTTGAGGCTTCAGACAAAAACAAAAATAAAAACAAAACAGGTTTTAAGTAACAAAGGCAATGTGTTAGTAGTACAGAATTACATTTTAGTTACAATGACATTGTCTTTTGGCCAAGTAAACTCAACCTGATGAGGCAGTAGTAAGCAACACTGTAGTAAGCAACAGTTAGCTGTGCCTTTTTATTGTCTGCTTTAACATACATTATCTCATTTGATATGGTAACTGTTCCGATAGAGAAGACAGGTATGATTTATGTGTGTACCAAACAGGTAACAAAACTAGTGATCGGAGAAAAGAGCTTCTCCAAAGTCAAGCGACAAAACGTCAACTTGAAGTCAGTTCTTCAGACTCTATTAATCATACTTCCAGTATTTAGTGCAGTGAGTCTTAACATTTGTAAAAAAATATTAAATTCACAAACTTGAGTGATTTTTTATATTACTTGTAAAAACAGACTGCTTAAAAAGTAGAACATATTATAAGTATTTTTTTTGCATTCACTTCACTAGAAATTCAAAATGGTCCAGTATGACCCAGCAATTTCACTATACATGTATGTGTGACACTTCAAATTCAAAGCACATTGCTCAAATGTTGGTGAAATCCTTATAGACAATATTGTGATAATTTGTATTATTGTGAAGATTTGTTGTCGCCTTTTGTTTAATGTTTATTTGGGGGGGGGGGCAGAGAGGGAGGCACAGAATCCGAAACAGGCTCCAGGCTCCGAGCTGTCAGCACAGAGCCCGATGCAGGGCTCGAACCCACGAACTGCGAGATCATGACCCGAGCCAAGGTAGGACACTTAACCAACTGTGCCACCCAGGCGCCCCTGTTGCTTTTTCTGCAGTCATTCTTTATTTCTTGGGGAATTCACTCTCCAGCCCCCCACCCCCCTCACCATGTAGCCAATGTGGCTTAAGTGGGTTAACTGCACCCCGTGCTCCTGGGGTGAGAATCCTGGCTGGCTTAAGTCAATCTAACTCCGAATTCAGTAAAGTGCACACAACCCCAATCAACTGGGCTGTGTCGGGCTTCGGCTGGATCTTCCTGGACAGTGACCTATTATCTCCTCTGTCGTTGGTAGATGAGGAATGATGGATGGGGCTACAGCAGCCACTCTGCTACCTCCAGGGAGGTGAGCCTGAGAAGAGCTGCTCTATCAAAGACTGCCAAGTAATAGAACAAAGATTGCCAGTGGTGACTCCCTCTGAGTTCTGAATCAAGCCTTGTTTAATGCAAAATGTATCTTGATATATTTTTTTAAAAGTCTTTAAATTCTAGCTAGTTAACATACAGTGCAATATTGGTTTCAGGAGTAGAATTCAGTGATTTAGTACTTAACATACAACACCTGGGGCTCATTATAACAAGTGCCCTCCTGAAACACATCACCCATGTAGCCCATTCCCCACCGTATCTTGATTTTTAATTAAGGAAGCCAATAAACTATAAGTATAAATTACCTCTGTCGAAGCCAGCACGAGTTGGGTTATTCATACCATAATCCTAAATAAAATATCCAGTAAGTTGGTTAGGATCCTTAATGATAGGTCACATTACCAGATTAAGTACAATACGAGTAAAACTAGAAATTCAAAATGGGAGATTCAGGTCTGCTGTTTGAGCTGTATAAACAGAAGACCAACTCACAGGGGGCAGACTGTGTGTGTGTGGGTATCCATGTGTGTGCGCACACACACGCACAGTACAGGTGGGGGTGAGGTACGAGAATCATAAATGTTTCGGGTAAGTGCCAGGAGAAACAGGAAAGAAGGGGTGCGTGCAGATGCAGGAAAGGATACCAGTTGAGGGCTCAGCTGAGATGGGAAAGCATAACTTTATAATGATGCCAATTAGCATAATCTCAGAGCATTTGGAAGCAATGTCACACACACACAAAGTTGTGCAGGCATGTGCGATCCAGGCATCAGTCGATTCTCAAGCACCCCACTGTGGACCTCTGGCGGAGAAGGGGCACAGTCCATCATGAGAAGCTTGCACACTCTTCAGAGAGCTGCAGAGGCACACCCTGCTTCCAGATCATTCCCCCTAATTTTATATAAACGGAACATAGCTGGTAGAATAGAAAGGATGTATTTTAAATATGAAATACGGAAACCCCGTGGACACCACTGCTTGTTCACACAAGCTTTTTAATTTACCATGTGCTCATGGAATACTGCAGGTGCCTGAGAAACACATATTCAAGAGTACTTGTGCGAGAGACAATCAGACCTTGGAAAAATAACGCCTTCATCCTTTAAATGAACTTTTACTGAACATCTACTCTGTGTCGGCCTTTGCGCTAATCCTTCAGGGTGACATACCCGACGGACAATGCCAGTCCTCAAAACGTCCACAGTCGTCCAGGGGAGGTGGAAGGACAATGAGGCTGGGGAAGCACATTAAAGGGACACCTCACCCTGGGGCAGGTGGGCAGCAGAGGAAGACAGGAGTCTTCCTCCCAGAGGGAGTTCTGAAGGGGAGAGATGAAATGGGTGAGGGCAGTAACAGCAGCTTCTAGAGAGAGAAAGCAGCCTGTACGCAGACGTGGGGAACAGAGACTGAGTGTGGAGTATCTGGAAAAGGCACAGAATTGGGTAGGGCTGGAGCTCAAGGGGAAAGGGGAGGCGCAATGGGCCTGGGCTCTTACTCTGTAAGTGGCCGAGGGCTGTGGAAGTGTTTTGCTCCGGAGACTGACACAATGTGCACTGCATCTTACAAATACTCCCAGCAAAGCAGTGGGAGAACAGACTGGGGTTTGGGAAGCCAGTGAGGCTGGACACAGGGAAGTCCGTCCCAGAAGGATGAAGAGGTCCAGCAGAGAAACGCCACAGCCCCAGGCAGCTGCAGTGAAGACGCTGAGGTCCTATCTAGATGAATCACACACACACAGATGTGGAAAAATACGACCAACCAAAAGTAGCGGGTGAAGGGAGAGGGAGAAGTCGAGGATGCCACTGCGGTTTATGGGTGAGCGGCTGGAAGGATGTGTTAACCTGCATTGAGGTCGTAAAGAGAGAGCACGTAAAGACAGAGGATCAGTTCAGACCCACAGGGTCCCACACTGTCGAGGCACCGCCCAAAGGCAATGCCCCGGGGTCTGCTGTGTAGACGTCTGGGATACAGGGGGGCGGCCCTACGTGCTCAAGGAACAGAACCCTGGTGTGAACGGGCAACAGCAGCATCAGGGACAGCAATCCAGAGAAGCCGGGAGGGAGGACTGGGAAGGTGTGAAAAGCCCTGGTAGAGATCAATACGCTAACGTGCACGTACTGCGTTATGAACGTATTATCCGGATACTATGAAGTTATACACTCAGGTAAGTGTTCTGCAGTCCTTGAGGGAAGTTTTAAATGCATGTCTGTTACATATTTAAAATTTATTATTATGAATCCTTAATTTGAACAAGATTTTTCATCCCTGAGTTAAAACCATGTGACTTTATTTACAAATGAGTGCATCTGCGTGTCGGGACTAAAGTGAAAACTGGTCAACGTTCGTTTGAGCCTGTCAAGTACCAGAAGGGAATGCTGCATTGCTGATCAGGCCCCGAGAGGCATCGCTGATAGATGGACCTGGGGTGTTAGCAGCCGCGGTTCTGCTGGGGCACAGACTGAGTGTAGCTTGGCAGCACTTTTACTCTGCTCTTCTAAGCCTCTCTGCAGATCCTGACAGTATTTCGCAGAGATACTAAGGTGGCCTCCATTTTTGTGAGCAAGTTTTCAGGTTCTGACCTTACCTTCTTCAAGCAGGTGAAAGGCGAGGCACTGTGAGGCAGACGTGCCCATCAGCAGCTGGGGCTGTGATATATATGGGCTTCTAGAACCTGTGGCAGGGACCTTCCTCCCCATAAAGATGCCCTCACGAGAGCAAGAGGGCTCCTGTTCCTCGCACAGAGGGCCCCGGAGCAGGCACAGGCTACACCCAGTTATCGCGTACACTGCATTTTCCGCAGGACTCCTGACGCAAACGCTTTCAACTCAGTTTCTGCTAAAAACACCCACATTCGATTTCTGACTACACTTGAAACGACTC
Source organism: Cryptoprocta ferox (assembly GCA_028646485.1). Taxonomy (NCBI): domain Eukaryota; kingdom Metazoa; phylum Chordata; class Mammalia; order Carnivora; family Eupleridae; genus Cryptoprocta; species Cryptoprocta ferox. The sequence continues at coordinate 134,920,467 of CM053577.1, read as the reverse complement.
AAAGAAGGCCAGGATTAAGGTGGGAAAAATACCACCAGCCGGAAAACATGGGCTATTCGTGGGCAATTAGGTTATCCCAGCTAATCTTGATATTATAGCTGGAGATTATATTTTAGTCATGACATGGACATCTATCTGCATATTTTTATATAGCTAATATACATATAGGTACATACAAATATTAATAAAAACACACTTTCAAAGCCTGTATTTCACATCTCCTTTTAAAATTATTATTTTATCAAGTGGGCTCCACACCCAGCATGGAGCCCAATGTGGGGCCCGAACCCATGATCCTGAGATCAAGATCTCAGCTGAGATCAAGAGTTGGACACTACACCAACCGAGCCACCCAGGCACCCCCACATTTCCCTTTTAAAACTAAGTCAATATTACATTTTAAATTCTGGAAGGGTCAAAACAGACCTATGTTGCATGGAAATATTCTAATACCAGTAACCAAGTTAAATAAAGCTAAGACTATGAGATCAATCTGTCTGATGTGAGAAAATACTAAAATTCAAAAAAGTAGGGGCCCCTGGGTGTCTCAGTTGATTAAATATCTGACTTCAGCTAACGTCACGATCTCGTGGTTTGTGAGTTCGAGCCCCGTGTCGGACTCTGTGCTGACAGCTCAGAGCCTGGAGCCTGCTTCGGATTCTGTGTCTCCTTCTCTCTCTGCCTCTACACAGCTTGCACTCTGTCTCTCTCTCTCAAAAAATAAATAAATGTTAAAATTTTTTTTCAAAAAAGCAGAGTGTAAAGAATATCTACTTTATGAAATAATGAAAACTTTCCTGAAGTTCACATCTTTATAGCCTGGAAGAAGAAAAGGTTTTGCACAAGGACTCATGCTCAATTTTAAAAAATATGGTAAGTTTGGGGCTCCTAGGCGGCTTAGGCGGTTAAGCATCTGACTCTTGATTCTGGCTCAGGTCATGATCTTAGGGTTTGTGAGTTCGAGCCCCATATCGAGCTCTGCACTGGCAGCACCAGGCCTGCTTGGGATTTTCTCTTTCCCTCTTTCTCTACTGGTACCCACCCCCCCATTAAATAAATAAACAAAAAATATATGATATTTTCAAAATAAAAGGTCTAATTTCTTTACTCTTTCTGTAATGAATATACTGTAAGATCAGTTGTAAAAACATCGTATTGTATTCTTTTTAAGTTTCTTTATTTTTCGAGAAGGAAAGAGAGAGTGCACGTGTGCTCCTGTGAGTGGGGAGGGGCAGAGAGGGAGAAAGAAAGAAACCCAAGCAAGCTCTGTGCTGTGAGCACAGAGTGGTACCATGGAGCTAGATCTCAGGAACCAAGAGATCACGACCTAAGCAGAAATCAAGAGTTGGACGGTTAACCAGCTGAGCCACCTATACTGGCGCCCCAGTACATTGTATTTCTAAAATGGCAAACTCTAAAAGGTGGAACTTACACAAATCTTCTCAGACTTTTATTAGGAACCTGTACAAATTACATGAAGTACACTTGGACTAGTGTTTAGAAAAGGAAAATTATACCAACAATATCCTCAATTCAGATTCCTTTCTATTCAAGGTTTTTGGTTTTATAAATAAAGTTTGGGTTTTTACACAGAGCTCCATAGGGCTCAGGGTTTTTAATGAAATCCCGTGGTTTGAGGTAAGGTCTGGGTTTGAGCAGGTATGGGGGTAGGGAGAAGAAAATTAGAGACCACAGAACCCCGAGATCAACCACCATAGCACGTGCTCCTCAGGAAAAATTAAGATTTCTACGTACACTTCTGCAGACGTTTTGGAGGAAGAAATAGGTTAATTTCTTCAATCAACAAATATTTACAGAGTGCCTCCCCTGTGCCAAGCACTGCTTTAGGTGTTGAAGAAAAAGTATTGGATAAAACAGACCAAATCCCGGCTTACATTCTAGTAACTTTAAATCTGCATTAATAGCAATAACGATAACAGGACCAGTTATTGAGGATGTATGGAATGCTAGATACTAGTGGTGAAGCTGACATTTTAAAAAGTATAATTTTACTTTAAGAACACGAATGGCCATTTATTAAGCACTTACTGTGTGCTGGGTACTCTTCTAGAAGCCTTCCATTTCATCCTTACGACAGTCCAATAAAGCAGGTCCTGGGAAATTTCACTAATTTTACACTGCACAGCTCTTTACATGTTAGCCATCGCTCAATGTGAGAAGTGTCTTCTAATCAATGGTGTCTCGACATTATAATGGGTGATGCCACTTTCCTTTCTTGGTGTTATATAAATTAATGGTAAGTCTTAAAATTAATAGTGATTTTACAGGTTTATTCTCATTTTACAGAGGAAACAGAGGTAAAGAAAACTTAAGTATCTTGGCAAGGTCCTACAGCTGGTAGGTATAGGAGTTAGAATTTAAAAGTTTTGAATGTAGAAGTATACAGAATCAAAGACCAAATTATTCTTTTCTTGTGACTCTTTCTAACAACCGAGCGGCTACACACAAAAGAGAAATACAAATGAAAACTATAATAAGATACCGCTTTGTCCCTAAGAAGAACAGATTTTATAAGTTAGCTGACATAGTATATAGGAGAGGGTATGAGGAAACACTGTTTTACGTTCTTGATGGGAATGTACTCTGGAACACCTTGCTTAGTGGGGATCTTGTGATTCCTACCATGATTTAAAATAGGATACAGCCATTCTACTTCTAGCAATTTATCACACAGTTAATATTTATACATATAAACATGAAGTGACGTTTGTGAGATTATACACTGCAGCACTGTCTATAAGATCAAAAGATCAGAAGCCACCCAGAGATCCATCAGTAAGAGCCTAGTTAAATGTGGTCAACATCTTGCATAGAATATTTTATTTTTTTAAAAATAGAATGTGTATTTTTTTAAAAAATGAACAAGGCGGGTTTTTATGTACTGATTGAAATTATCTCCAAGATACACTATCGAGCGCAAAAAGAAATGTAAGAATTTGTAGTACGTTAACATTTGAATAAAAGAAGCATGTATCTACACAAACACACACGTAGGTATGTGCTTATATCTGCAAAAGTAACTTGAGAAATCCACACATAAAACCAGAGACAGTGGATGCTTCTGGAGAGGGGAACAGGGGTCTCTAAGGATTAGGAGGAGGGCTTTCTTTGAATCCTGGATTAAGCATTTTATTACCAATTTTATAATTAAAAACCAAGAACAAACTTAGTACACTCTCCCACAGCTGTGGCCACTACTACTTGAACACTCCAACGATGTAGTGACGTAGACAGAGCATCATACTGGGAATTTAGAGACTGGCTTTTAACCCCGTATTTTCTGTGGAATGATGAGTAAGTACTTTGTATAGTTAGGATATGCAGATCAAAAGAAAAGTAAAATATACGTACTTCATATATGTAATACATTAAATTCTAGTCCATACTTCAAGGTCTTTTCCTGGAGAGGGGGGGAAAAACCCCAATAAGACCTGATCCCTGTCCTAAAGATGGTCCCAGTGTAGTAGGGTGGAAGAGCCATGTCAATGATAAATATGTAACGGGGCAAAGTAATTAAATGCAATATTTGTGACCATCTCTATCTACTCCCCATTAGATAAGAAGCATCTTACCCCCATTACTGCATCCGTCTGCTAGGGAAAAACTCACGTTTACGGAACGGAACTGAATTCTAAGAGCACGACAAGTCAAACAATCAAGGCATATGTACGTCAGAGTGGTAGCGTAAAGACAATTTCCCGTGTGTGTCAGAGAAGAGGCAAAGAAGGTGAAATTAAACTGGTTTTGAAGGATGGATCCTACAGGACAAAGGAGACTTTTCCTTACCTGTGCAGCAGTGGGAGGGCGTGTGGCAGGATTACAAGAGCTCTGAAGGCTTGCCCAGCCCTCCAGTCGAGGACCACATGGTGAGACAATGGACCCCCGTGCTGAGTTGTCACATTACTATTGCCAATGGCAGGAAAGTACCAGAATGCACCACGCTGAAGATCCCAAGAATTGTACCCCCAAACAGAAACATAATGGAGGCCAAAAGGCAAGAATATCTAACACATTGTGTGGAGAAGTGAAAAAGTGGAATCGTAAGAAACCAGGAGGGCACAGAATCGGACAGAGGAAGGTGGTCAGCTTAGCAGAGAGAAAACTGCAGAAACCAGGAGCCGGACAGGACGCCCCAGGCAGGGGTCGTGCTGAGGGCAAAGGCACTTTAAACCCTAAATACATCAACTTAAATTTTTAAATTAAATCTGAAGAAAGTATTGATAAGAAACAGTGAAGAGTAAAGTCAAACGAGCAGCTTTAAAATCATCCCCCTTCATGGGTGCCCAGGGGGCTCAGTGGGTAAGTGTCCAGACTCTTGATTTTGACTCAGGTCATGATCTCATGGTTCATGCGTTTGAGCCCCGTGTCCAGCCCTGTGTTGATGGCACAGAGCCTGCTTGGGATTCTCCCCCCACCCCCCGCCCCGCCTCTCCCCTGCTTGTGTGTACATGCGCGCGCGCGCGCGTGTGTGTGAGTGTGCATGCTCTCTCCCTACAAAAAATACTAAACATTAAAAATTACAAAATCATCCCCCTTCAAAAGAAAAACATCCTGAAGTGAATTAGAGAGAGGTGTTCTATGCACAGTAGTTAGATTATTAGACCTGACCGTAATTAAATGTGGGATACTCTCCTTTCATACCCATGTGTGTTCCACATATTAACGGAGCTGAATTAAAAAGAACTTGAGTTTTTAAAACTCTTATTTTTATTTGACACGTGTGCATTTAAAATATCTCCGGAATTCTGAAAGGCACCCAGAGGTAGTGTTGAATAGTGGAAAATATTAACAGTCATTAGGAGAAGCTGGTTATCTTATTTTTTTCCCCTGATGCTAACATTCTAGTCTTCCAACTTCAAGAGAAGAGTGTTAATGTATACACAAAAAAAGCACTGCAGATCCTGACTGTAATCCTGTCTCCTTAATCTTGTACAAAACCCCCGGAGAGGATGAATTATTGCCCCGCGGAAATACTTGCATTTCACTAATCTTTGGCAACAGGATTCTGGAAATTGTGCAAGTCGGAATCTGTATTGCAGGTTGGTAATCATAGGAGACACACACACACACTAGGGCCTTTCAGCCACTGAAATAATGTGCTGAGGAAGACGCAGGCCAGGCCCAGGGAGCCCATTCCAAAAACAGTATCAACCCACAGTCCACCAATCACAGGATTCCCGACAGTCTTAAAACTCGAGCAGTAGAGCTAAAGAAAAAACAAAAAGCAGTAACAGCTTACTCGCTTCTCTAGTGAATGCCTACACTAGTTGCCGTGAACACTACTAGCATTAATGTTTCTCTGTACATCTCAATAAAAATAACTTTGGCTATGAAGAAATCATTAATTAGATTTTATGATGAAATGTGTTGCTCAGAGGAGTGCCTGGGTGGCTCAGTCGGTTGAGTGTCCGACTTCGGCTCAGGTCATGATCTCAAGGTTTGTGAGTTCAAGCCCCATGTTGGGCTCTATGCTGACCACTTAGAGCCTGGAGCCTGCTTTGGATTCTGTATCTCACTCTCTCTCTGCCCCTCCCCCACTCTCTCTCTCTCTCTCTCTCTCTCTCTCTCTCTGAAAAATAAATATTAAAAAAACATTTTTTTTGAATGCATTGTGGAGAAACAAAGTGTGCTTTTCGGGATGGGGCGGGGGGGAAAGAACATTCTTATTCCTTGAGAATAAGGTATGGGCACTTTTTAATTTAACTTCTGTTTGTGTCTTCCACAGAATTTTCCAGAATTCCCAGGTTAAAATGTTGTTACAAGTTTTTAGAGAACTAAGGTCAAATGAGTAAGTTATCTTTTATTTCAGTTTTTATTTAAATTCCAGTTTAATTCACGTACAGCGTAATATTAGTTTCAGGTGTACAAAATAGTGATTCAACATGTCCATACATCACCCGATGCTCATCAAAAGTGCCCTTCTTAATCCCCATTATCTTTTTCCCCTATTCCCCACCCCCCCGTAGGTTTTATCTTCTTTTTTTAATTTTTTAAGTTTATTTATTTTGAGAGACAGGTACAGAGCACAAGTAAGGGAGGAGCAGAGAGAAGGAAAGACAGAATCCAAAGCAGGCTCTGCACCATGAGCACAGAGCCCGATATGGGGCTCAAATCCACAAAAAGTGAGATCATGACCTGAGTCAAGATCAAGTGTCAGATACTTGACTGCACCATCCAGGTGCCCTTGGGGGGTTTTATCTTCTTAATTAAAATAGTAAATGTTGGCAAAACTCTATCTGACACAGGCGTCAGCCTTTGAGAGTGGCCCAGGCACGTTACACAATAAGGAAAGGATGAGGAACAGGAACAAACATTCCCATGTCCTTCACACTACACGCAGGGGAGGTTTTCAAATAATTCTTTTACATTCCATTCCATTTTGGGGGCGCCTGGGTGGCTCAGTCAGTTGAGCGTCCGACTTCACCTCAGGTCATGATCTCACAGTTCATGAGTTCAGCCCTGCGTCGGGCTCTGTGCTGACAGCTCAGGGCCTGGAGCCTGCTTCAGATTCTGTGTCTCCCTCTCTCTCTGCCCCTACCCCACTTGCGCTCTGTCTCTCTCTCTTGGAAATAAACATTAAAAAAATTTAAAAATAAATTAAATGAATAAATAAATATCGTTCCATTTTGGATTTTCTCTTCTTTTCGCCTTTCTATCTCAATTTGCCAAAGTGAAATATGTCATATACATGCAACCTGGGCTGCCAGATATAAGTGGGATACCTAGCTTCATATAAATTTCAGATAAATGAATACATTTTAAATATAAATACGTCCCACATATTTCCCGGGACATATTTATATTAGAAAAAGTGCTTACCGTGTATCTGAAACTCAAATTTAACTGGGTGTCCTGCATTTTCATTTGCTAATTCTGAGCCCTGACGTATCAGGTGGCTAGTGTGTTGTCCTGGTGGGGGGTGGGGAAGGTCGGGAAGCGACAGTGCCCAGCGGTGATGAGACACAAAACACGGTTGGGGCAAGGTGCAAACACTGATGACAGAGGACAAGAGGGGGTGACCGGTGGGGCAGTGGGAAGCCCGTGTAGTACCGCGCTCCAGCCCTCGGGACAATACGGTTCCTCTCTGCCTTGTGCTCAACTCTTCCTGATTCTGGTAAATATTGTGGAGATAGGGTACAACCAATGGCAGTAAAAAACTTTCAGGTTTTAGGAGGTACTTCTAGGTTTGATAAACAAGTTGAAAATACAGTAACTGCCATATCTATGTAAATCTTTTGATTATTTTTTATTAATATTTTTATACTGAATGTTGGGAAAGGATTTCATTATGAACGTTGCTCTTTCCCATGTTACTAACATTGCTGAGCGTGCTTGGTTGGAGAGATGGAGGGGACAGTCGTCTACTAAATATGACATTCTTAACCCAGGATCCGGGAAACTTTCCATTTTCTGCATCATGACCCCATCTGTCCATGAAAGGAAGTCATGAATGCCAGCTGGTGTCCTGATAAATGTAACAGAACAACATTCTACTTGCTTCTAAGCTGTCTTGCAGCCATTTTCCTATTTCTATGTGTCATGATTTCAGTTGGTTTTCCCCTCGACCTTTCTCAATGATTTAGACTCTGACTTGCCCTCTTTCTCTGGCATGGACACCTCCTGCCCTGTTGGTCTTAAATAATTACAAAGCCTTTGGCCAGAAGCCCTGTGAGGCCAATCTGCCCCACCCCCACGCCCATAGGGAGGAGTCAGGCAAAAAAGCAAGTTGGACAGGGCTCTATGAGAAATGGAGGGCAGGGAGCACTGGATCCCTATTAGTCACTGATGTTAGTAGCCCGGACATCCTGCTTTATTCAAGATGTCTTTGCCCCAGGCTAATGGTACGTTAATCAGGCATGTGGGAGGTCCAGGGGAGAGTGGAGGTGAAGGTAGTGGTTTTTAGGACATCTTGGCCGCTTTGTAAGGAAGTCATTCAGTGGAATCCTCAACGCTCTCCCCCTACTTCTGTCTTCTCTCTTATTCCTTCTCACACCTCTATTTCTACATCAAGTTTACCTATTTATTTTTTTAAATATATTTTTGTTAATATTTCTTTATTTTGAGAAAGAGAGAGTGGAAGCAGCGGAAGGGCAGAGAGAGAGAGGGAGAGAGAAAATCCCAAGCAGGCTCTGCACTGTCAGTGCAAAGCCCTAAGTAGGGCACAATCTCATGAACCACGAAATCATGACCTGAGCCAAAATGGAAAGTTGGACACTGAGCCACCCAGGCACCCCTCCAATTGACCTATTTAAATTTAGACTCGGAACAGGGAGAGATGTAGGTAAGAAGGCCCAGTTTGACCTTGAGCTTGAGCTGTCAATCCACCTGTTGTCAGAGCATCATCTTACACTGTGGCTTCTCAGCTACTTGTGGCCCAGGGGTGATGAGCCTGGATCCTGGAGCTGGACTGCTCTGTAACTTACTGGCTATGTGACCTTGAGTGGTCACTTAATCTCTCCATGTCTCAGCTTCCCCAACAGTAAGACAGGATAATCAGAAGGTGTGAGGAGTGAGTTATGTGTGTGTAAACCTATGAGGATAGTGCCAGTTACGGAGTGTGCTCCAAATAGTTAAGTAGTAATCCTAATCCTAATCCTAATCACAACACCACAACCACCAGGTCCACCGAGATCCCATTCTCTTTGTCAACGCTCAGGGTGCTTGGCAAAGCAGAATTCTCATCCATCAGGTGCTGCCTATGTCACTTTAGCAGCATTAAAGTCTCTGCCATTTACACACACTTCCATACCACCCATCCCTGCAGTCAGAGTAACAACATAAACTAACATGGAAAAAAAATGTTTAATGTTCAGATCAGTGTCGTTTTAAGAGGAAAAGAAACACATAGGTACAGTGGCAAAGGTAGGCTCGAGGAAACACGATGAGTTCCTCAGCCTGAATCACACGCTGGGGAGGGTTAAAAATGAGGAAAATGTTTTTGGGTCAGGTTGGCCCAGATCAGGAAGCCATGGCGTGACCAGGAACGTGGACTGTTGAAGTAAAAGAACCAGCCGGACTCTGTCTGGGTCGTTGGTAACAATTATATGATCACCTTGAGAGGAGACACATTTTAACAAATGGAACCACAGATTTTATACCACGAGAGCTCTATGGTTGTGTCCACTATTCTGCGGCTGAGTCAGTCACCTGGCTTTGCAGTGGTGTTCCCGGGGCCGAGGGAGACGGCTTCCCTAGTCACCGAAGGACTCGCTCCCTGGGCTTCAAGGCCAGAACCTGAGAGTGCTTTTAGGGTGGCACGTGGTACAGCAATAAAGGCGACTCAATCAATTAGACACGTATCCAATTGTTCCTGATATTTAGCAACATCCCTAAGATTACTTTTCAAACATTTTTTAGTCTTTGCCAAAGATGGGGAAGAGAGTGAAGTGCACAAATGGCTTTGGACAATCTGCTGCAGAGAACTGTTTTAAGCATGGCATAAACATGCCAAATCAATAACTTGTTTCTTTATCCGCATGTGCCATGAAAATCTGGCTATCATAGAGTGCCGTATCCATTAAAAACTGAATATGCTATTTCCAGACAGCAGATAGCTCAAAGCTCAACAGGGCCAGCAGGCAATAATCCAAATTCACATCTCCCTCTCTAGAAGAACCACTCAAAGCACTCTGTTGCCACATTATGTTACTCAAAGCACACGGGATGATGAAGGCTTGACAATACTGTAGCTGCCTCGGGACTGAGTCAAATGGCCATTATTCTTCAGACATAAAGAGCTGGGGACGGTGACTTTTGTTACCTTAAATCACTAGACAAATCTGATGAATGGAGAAATGTAAATCAACACAGGATTTCTAAAGTCGAACTCTACCTTTTGTTTCAGGTATGTTATGTGTATTTACAAAAACTTGATGTCACAGAAACTAATAGTCTCTTAGGGAAGAAAGGATGGTGGTTTAACCCAAGACGTTTTTTTGCACCGAAGACTTTTAAAATAAATTTTTGCTGTATTTACAGCACATGAAAGCCACATGAAGCCACAGACAATATTTTACACTTTTTATTAAATACTATTTCACTGTACACTAGGAGACATGAATTCCCAGATGTCTTTGTATTAATAGCAGTTCTTAAGGCAGTCTTAGGAAGTGGGGGGTTTGCAAATACATTATCAGTATTTTTTTGGTATTTTAATATTGCACTTAAAAGTGCATTGTGCTGATGTGTTACCAGTATTCTATACAAGTTATGCCTAGCATAATCATTAAGATAAAAATATCCTTTAATATTTTTACAGTATTTAATTATATAAATAAGTAATTGGGGGAGGAATATGGATTCTACCCTCATTTTCCTGCTCACAACACATTTTTTTTGATCCTTTACCCAATTACCAATACATGTTTAACTGCTCTTTTACTATTTCTCTGTTGTTAAAGCACTTTCTATAGTAATACTTCATTTGCCCAACCTTTAGAAACCAGCTATGTCAAAGAGTTTTCAAGATAAATAATATTTACCCTTAAAATATCACTGTTTCTAAAAATAGACTACATAGATCTCCACTATTTTAAAACATCTGCTTCCTGATGTACGTTAGACCCAATCATTTAACTCTGGGACCCCTAAAACGTGTGGGATCTTTGGGTGTTTGAGTTCAAATTAAGTGGACCTGGGCAGCTGCACTTTTTAGAGTCCTTTCGTTAATGACTTAGCATCTTTATGGCCTTGTCCTGGCCTTCATTTTCAGTATGCCGCCACGTTTTAGTGGAGCTCTGGCTTCTTGAAGCAATAACCACCCTCTTTGTAACTGCTGGTAGGGCTGACTGTGAGTTGGGAAACCAGACATCTATATTTGTTAGAAATACTCTTTTTAAAAGTGGACTGTGTGTGGATGGGGGGCAAGGAGGGGGAACTGAAGAAGTAATGAGGTGAGGAGAGAGAATTAAACATGGATTTTGACAGTCCCGGCTGGCGGACTTTGCAGATTCTGAGCTGGGTTTTACAGAGCAGAGAAGCCTGCACAAAAGGCCTCTGGCTGAAGAAAGCACTAATGTTTGTTATCCATCTACTCATATGCTAACTCATCAAGCGTACTCATACATAGCCGTTGTGGGGGCACATGTGAATTTGTTTACAGTTTAACTGATACACATCTGTGTCTGTAGAAATAACACTAGTCACCAAAAACGAAAAGAAAGAAAAACAAAAGCTTACTCCACCAACATAGCTTTATAATAATGTTTCTTCTCATGTGTGCCTATTCATTCACATCTACAAGTGTAGAAAATTATTAAAATAACTATGGTCACTAAAAGAACATGAGATGCCCACTTCACAAAATACAGACACTATGTAACCTGTTAAAGACTCACTTTTAATGGTGGAACATATTAATGTATGCAGATTGACTGTGTTTAGAAACTTACTCAACTATGCAGATGTTAAAAACCACTACAGACTTAAACAGAATTTTGTACTTTTCCCTTCCACACCTTTTCATATTTCGTAATAGCTTTTTACATTAGCACTTTATCAACATCTGTGTTTAGCTAATAAACTTAGACATCCCCCCATGAATACATAAGTCTGATAAAATCTAACCAGAAAGGAAAAAAAGGAAGGAAATACAGACAGACAGACATCTTTTATATGCACGGCAATACTTTTTTCGGGGCATAGACAGAAAGCAACTCTGCAGTTTTAATGAAAAGTGTTCTAATTATAGCCTACTTTACTTATCCATAACTTATCCAAAGAAAAAATTCAACTCCAGTGACGTGGAAGGCCTGGGAGGCAGTACGATGTGTTTTCAGAAATTACAAGCTATGTTTATTACGTGTTCATTAAAATAACAGAGGACAGCCTCCAATGCACAAAATGCAATCAGACTACCTGCCACTTTAGACTGTCTTTTCCAATGTTTTCTTTTATTAGGACAGATATATGGGAATTAGCTTTGGTTAAGCCTTTTTATATGTCTGTATTAGAAGAAATAAAAACAATTTTTAAAAATGGATATGGAACCAGAGGTAACAGTCCAAAATGAAATTCTTCTAGTCTCCAGCAAAATTTGTCTTAAGAGTGTAAAAAATAAATCAGGTATTTTCCTTCAGACTCATTCTGAGTGCACATTTTGCTCTAAGCTTTATTTGCTTTCTGCAACAGCATTTAAGAGAAAACCAACTGACCATTTACAACCTAAACAATGGCTTCAGAGTATGATTAAGAAATGCACCTGGCCTCACTCAAACAACACGTTTGTTTAACCCGGTGACTTTCCGGTGTCTGGGGTCAGGCAGGAGCAATCTCGGTTGGGTTGAGGAGGTCGGGGGTTGGGAGGAGGGAAGGGCAACTGTAACTGACTCACTGAGAACAGAACCGTTGTACTTACCATCCTTTGTAATTACAACTGTTTTAACAGTTTCTAGCAGGCAAGGCTATCATTTCAGTGACCTGCTGTAATTTGGGATGAAGCCCCAGGAAGTCATGCCAACTTTAGAACGGGAGCTGCACTGCTGAGTTTACTCAGCATAATGAACCCACTGAAATGCTGAGTGTTCCTTCTTTGGTATAAATTTACGTCAAGGGAAAAATTAACAATAAAAGGAATTTAGCCAGAGGGGAAAGGAATACCGCAAAATTCACTCCCAGGAAAATTTCAGCCATGTAGAAAAAAAAAAAAAAATATATATATATATATACATATGTACAGAATAGCATGATGAACCCCCATAAACTCATCATTCAATTTCAATAATCATCAACATGTGGCCAATCTTACCATGGCCTCCCCCTGCCTTGCTGCCTTTTTTTTTAAGTAAATCACAGACAGCCTATATTTTATTTTTATACGAGCTTTCATTTATAATGTATGTATGTATTTAACCTAAAGATCACTACAGAAATCTTCACCGAGCAGGAGGCGTTTAAGCCAACTTTAACCACATCTTACAAAACGTTCTAGCTAAAACCTATCTGCTTAGAAAGCTCATTTGTTTGACTATAACTGGGTACTTAAAATGACCAAGTAACTGGAAAGGCAACCCCCTTGTATTTTATTTGTGGGGAAAAAAGGTACATTCTAAGACTAAGAAAGCGGTGTCTGTTACCCAGTCCCTGTGATGCCGGTCTTTGTAAACACTGATCAACAGGAGACCAGGTTGAAAGTGACCCGTGTAGACTTGTCCTGGATGGAGCCCAGAGAAAAGGGAGGCGGCAAGTAAGGGGCAGGAGCCGCCTGGAAACTTTCCCCTTTTCCGTTGCTACACATGCAGAATAGAGCAGGATGCCGAGAGGCCAAACCTTTGGAACTTCAAAAATCACTCATCAAGCAGTCTAACTCCTTACAATAATTTATTACCGATCTTAAAGCAAAGATCAAAAGGAACTCCATCTAGCGTTTATATTCAATTCCTCATCGCCCAGTGACTAATTTGTAGAGGAATGAAGTCTTCACAAGGGAAGCCAAAATAATCTGAGGTGACTTTGATACAATGCCACAAAGGATATGAAGAGGAAGCCGGTAGAGGCTGCAAATGGCAAAGTTCCATTAAGAGCTCTAATAAAAGAATAATGGAATTTCCCTTCACTGTGAATTAAAAAATGTTAGAAGTGGGCAAAATTCAGACAAGTCAGGCAAAACCTTTGATTTGTCACAGCCTTTTGTTGTTGTTAAATGTTAACTTCAGCCGCTGCTGCATTTATGTTAATTAAATGGCTTCATCTAAAAAAAAAATATGCAACTTTCCCATCAGGAATCTGGTTCCCTTTGCTGGCGTATTACTTAACAGCCTGCACCTTCCCTTCCCATGTTCAGGCACTCCCGGCTCCCTCCATCTCCTTCAACAAATTGCCACACTCTGCAAAGCGATTGGTTTAACTTGAAAAATGTAACTTGAAATGATATAATTTTTAGTACTGTATATTGCCATGGTCACACGAAGTAGAAACACCTCGTTCACAAACTGTTGGTGCCTAAAGTCGACTGGTCACTATAGAAACGTGAGAAGCTACTGAAAATCCTTCAACTTCTATGAACAACTGGCACAATTTTTTCCTCCTGAATCCAGACGTCTCCCGTATTCTCAACTGAGGAAAATAGTTTTCACACTACTTATTTTGGCTAGTTAAAAAATCCCCACCACATGTCTCCTTGTAAATTCATAGATAAAGATTTAAGTTTATATTAGCATTTCAACTGTGCAAATTTTTTGTTCGCTTCTGAAATCACCTCGAATTAACAGATTTACTGGAACCTTACGTGATATAGAAGTTGTGCACAAGTCTCAGAAATCTTGTAATATATTTTCCAGGGAAGATGTGGTGTGGAGCATTTTCTTTAGAAATAGTTAAAAGTGTTTTTTTTTTTTTTAAAGGGCCCCTTATCTTTTACAAATATATGGTGAAATGCTTGTTAAGTAAAAAGATGTTCAGGAATTCATCAAAAATGGGGAGTGGAGAGTGTGGGATATAAATGAAGCAAGACTGGCCATGAGTCTATAAAGCTGGGGGACGAACACGGAGGAGTTGCGATATTTGGTCTTCTAGAAGCCAAAACTTTTGGCAGTGGATGTTTCAGATACTATGTGATACACTGCTCGTTGTTGGGGATTTTATTTAGGAGAAGTAACTTTCGACCAGGAGCAATGGAAAACCAAGAGTTGGCACTTACTATTATGACGATCTTTACCAATTCAAAAGTCAAGTGCATCACTTCAGTGTTTGGAAGGGGAAAAAAACCAAACCAAATAAATAAAACCCCCAGATCTTTCCATCAACGTTGAGGTTTCAGGGACAACAGGCAACTGCATTTTAATGTGAATAAAACAGAATTATATTAGTTCAGAAATAAGATTTTTTGACATCTTTAGACGAGATAAAGAGTTGACAAATTAAAATGGAAATCTAAACATAATTGGAAGGTGTACTTCCGAATTGCTACATAGTGGTGCGACTTCTGCTCTATGTTCAGAAAGATGTCTATCCGATACATGAATAACATGCTTCTCTTACCTTGTGATCATATGGATTGTAAGAATGGAACACCCGAGAAAGATCTCTTGTTCTTTGCTTTTTCTGTGGAAGAGAACACAAACATCTGAGTGGACAGGTGGCAAAAATATATACGCGCATATGTATCTATATGCAGACCTACCTATGTCTGTCTGTCTACCTATCTGCCTGCATTAACATATTGTTTAGAGACTCTTCCCTGTGCAAACTGAGGGGCCACAGTGCCAACCTGGGACACAGGGATGCAATCAGAAACGAAAGCCGCTTAGGGTTATGTGGGTGGTTGTCACATACCAGGCAGGCAGCCTTTTCCTAGAGGTTTCCTAGTTGAAACACCAATCATCCTCGAAAAATCTCTATTTTTATTAAAAAAATTTTTTTTTTCTAATGTTTATTTTTTTGAGAGACAGTGAGAGACAGAGCGTGAGCAGGGGAGGGGCAGAGAGAGAGGGAGACACAGAATCCGAAGCAGGCTCCAGGCTCCGAGCTGTCAGCACGGAGCACAGAGCCCGACGCGGGGCTCCAACTCACGAACTGTGAGATCATGACCTGAGCTGAAGTTGGACACTTAACTGACTGAGCCTCTCAGGCGCCCCAAAAAATCTCTATTTTTAAACACACAACTCAGAAACTAAAATGAAGAAAAAACCAAAGAGAAAGAAAACTCAAACACATTTGAGGACTTGCAATCTCACGGTAACACCAACTGCTGTTACTCTGAACTGGGCACTGCTATGCATCCTTTTAAACCAAGTACCTTCATCTGGCTTCCTAATCACAGCTTGGGTCCGTCTGCCTGAGCCTCTAGCTGTCTGCTGGAGGCCACCTTTGTTCTGTCACTGTTGTGGCCCAAGTGCCTTGTCCGGGGTCTCGCACACAGTAAGCCCTCAATGTGCATTTGTGAAATTAATGAATAAACGAACATCCCTGAGTCAGGCATATACTGTACGTATCTATAATGATGACATAAGGCTCATATATCATTATGAAAACACAGCCTCTTTTACCTTCTAATGATATGTTTTTCTCAAGCTGAACCCACTAGCTGAGAATCAGCTCTATGTCCTGCTCCCCCAGTGTCATGACACTGGAGAGGGTGGGGTGTGCTCTTATTATCGCTGACTGTAAGAAGCGGATAGTCTTCTCACACACTGCGATCTGTCCACCCACCATAACTGCCAGAGACAAGTTTGTGTATGGTTCTAGATCTTCTGTGCATATATTTTCATAGACAACTATTACTTTCAAAGAAAGGGGATCAAGGGCGCCTGGGTGGTTCATTCAGTTAAGTGTCCGACTTTGGCTCAGGTTATGATCTCACAGTGTGTGGGTTTGAGCCACGTGTTGGGCTCTGTGCTGACAGCTCGAAGCTCGGAGCCTGGAGCCTGCTTGGGATTCTATATCTCCCTCTCTCTGCCCCTCCCCTGCTCATGGTCTGTGTCTCTTACTCTCAAAAATAAATAAACATTAAAAAAATTAGGGGCGCCTGGGTGGCTCAGTCAGTTAAGCGTCCAACTTCAGCTCAGGTCATGATCTCATGGTTAGTGGGTTCCAGCCCTGTGTTGGGCTCTGTGCTGACGACTCGGAGCCTGGAGCCTGCTTCAGATTGTGTCTCCTTCTTTCTCTGCCCCTCCCCCTCTTATGTGCCTGTCAATCTCTGTCTCAAAAACAAACCATAAAAAATTTTTTAAAAAGAAAGGGGATCATTCTGTACACACTGCTGTAAAATTTACTTTTTCCACTGCACAACTTATCCTTGCCAAGCTTAAAAGACTTGTATAGCCAGATCTGCAATCCCTTAAATGGGGTACTGAAATCCATAAACTTCTGAAAGCTGAACTTTTTTCTGTATTTCAGTTTTTTAATTAAACGATCATCTTTGCCAGTTTGACAGTGTGCATTTTTAAAAAAAAGATAAACCGCAGAAGAGCAGATACAGTAAAACAGCATACCACACTGGTTACCCTGGTGGATAAGGCCAAGCACTACCCCAACTGCTTTCTCGCTGAGAGGGAACGAGAAGGGTTTGCAGCGCAAGTTGGAAATTCTTTTTTTAAGTTTATTTATGTATTTTGAGGGAGGAGGGAGAGAGAGGAAGAGAGAGAGAGAGAGAGACAGAGAGAGAGAGACAGAGAGAATTCCAAGCAGGCTCTACGTGTTGTCAGAACAGAGCCCAACTTCAGGCTTGATCCCACGACCCTGGGATCATGACCCGAGCCGAAATCGAGAGTCAGACACTTAACCGACTCAGCTACCCAGGTGCCTCAAAAGTTGGAAATTGTTGGTTTCTCTCTTTCATTTAAAGGTCAGAACATTCTCAATTTACAGAGCAAATAAAACATCTTTAAAACGGATGTCAAACATCCTCTCAGATGCCAATTATAGAATTTATTTTCTTTGGAACACCTGGGTGGCTCAGTCAGTTAAGTGTCCTACTTTAGCTCAGGTCATGATCTCACGGCTCGTGGGCTTGAGCCCCATGTTGGGACTCTGCACTGAAACCTCGGAGCCTGGAGCCTGCTTCTGTTTCTGCGTCTCTCTCTCTGCCCCTCCCCTGCTCATACTCTGTCTCTCAAAAATAAGTAAACATTAAAAAAATTAACAATTTATTTCTTATGTTTATCTCGTGTTCGCCATAGTTAGCCCCCTGCCACGTCTTACACTTGTGGCACGAGCGTGGTCGGTCTGTCGTTGATACAGCCCCCACCCTGCTTCGGTTCCCCTCTGCTGTTGTTAATCCAACTACCAGGTTCCTGGCTGCTTCTGTCCTCACTTGTGAATGAGTCCTTGCGGGGTATCCATGTTTCCTAGGGAAACACTTCTCTATTTCCTTCCTTTCAACTCCAGTGTCTGCGTGAGCACATCTGTCACACCTCCAGTGATGTAAGCAGGCCCTCTGGCCTGGGTTGTACATGACCTTCTGCAGCCACTTGGCTAAGGAGTCCAATCTGTTGTTGACTAGGATCGTGTATTAGAGTCATTTGTACACACTCATCCTTCTCCTATAGACCAGTATTCATCTTTCAGCACTGTCTTTGGAGTCACAGTTCCACTTGCCAGTCCTTCAAGTCACTCGGCTTTGTTCCCACATCCTGACACCCACTAAAAGTCATCCCTCCCTGCCGCCAGCCCAAACCCCCACCTCCTCCGTCCACCTCTCAAGTGGGCCTCCGACCACTCAACTCTAAAGTAATTTAACACTCCTTTTCCGTGGAGAGCATGGATGAGCCTCTAACTGCAAATAGTCCCTGGGCTCTGGGAGACCCTGAAACCTGTACTGAGCAGGTAGCTTGTCCACCACGGTTTTCATTAGCTTCTAAGTTTCTCTGTCCTTTCCATGTACCTACTCAGTTGTGTAACAGTTCTTGGCTTATGCTTCAGTCAGAAGAAAAACGATGGATACTAACATTTCCTTTGGTAGAAGACTCACTATAAAACATGGTGGGACATTTTTTTTTCACAAAGGAAATGATTCTAGAAAAGATAAAATATGGAGCATATAAGTATTCAATTTAGGAGATGTCCGAAAGACTGTTCAGTCTCGAAATGGCTGAGCTACTAGTTTGCGTTGGCTGATGGAAATGGAATATTCAGAGGTTGTTCTGTGTGACCTTTTCATGTGGTTTTGGTTTTATATCTCTATTTTGACAGCTAAAATCTATACATGCCTTTTACCTCAAATTATTCTGGGAAGGAAGTGTGGTATAAATGACAAGTAAATAATAATTCAGATTAGCACCCAAAACAGCCAGTGAGGAAAAATTCTCTTCTTTCTGAAAACAAATTTATTATATACAAATACAGTGAAGTCTTGGCTATGAATACTGAAAGTTATACGTATTAGTTTAGTGAGCTGAAAACTACTGCTCTTTTTCCTGTGAGGTCAGAATCACATAACCCAGCGGTGTATGTTCTGGGATCCAGGACAGGGGTGACACATGATGGCCGGTGGGCCAATCCAGCCCACCAAGTGGTTTTGTAAGCAAAATTTTACCGAGACGCAGCCACACGCTCCTGTTTACGTATCATCTATGACCACTTCCGTGCTGCGAATGTGGAGCTGAGTGGTTACAACAGAGATCATATGGCCCATAAATCCTCAAGTATTTACTATCTGGCCGTTTACAGAAATAGCCATCCCAGATCTCGAATCCTGGTCTTGGACCACGTCTACTTGTGGCAATAGTCCCCGGACCCCAAACCAGCAAGATTCCTTGCTCCTTCCACTCGATGAAGACAGTTCAGGAGCCTATCGTAACCTACATCCTGACACAGCAGGGTGGACGTAGCAGCCCAATAACAATGCCCTGTCTTGCTCTCAGGATCTCACTTGTGAACAGTCTATGTGCAGACACAATATTCCAAGTTGGCTCGCTGAGTGTGCGGATATAGATATGGGGCTTTCAGAGGCTTCTGCACCCACACTGTAACTGCTCATTACAGAAACTCCAAGGGTCTTTACTGAATTCTAGTGCTAAGGCCACGTGGAACATTTCATGCACAAGTGGCTGACGCGTGGCCATGCTTGCGAGTGAGCCGGTTTCTCGCAGGCAGACAATGCTAAGGGTCCGAAGCTACAGAACTTGTTGAGCCTTGCTATCAGCAGTTTTAACTGAAACTGAACGCTGAGCCAAAAGTGGAATAATTAGATACTTTCCTGTTGCATCATCGTGTGGGTCTAAACTACCTCCCACTTTTTAGCCTGCTAAAACAAACATCGCAGTCATGCGAGCACCTGTTAATTCTCCGGGTGTTTAAAGAGTAAACATGTCGAACAAGATCTCTGATGTGCTTGGAACAAGGGTGGCCATCAACTCTGTCAACTGTACGAGGAACCTTCCAGTCACCTTCATCCCAAATCCCGGGGTCCGGGCCGCAGGGATGAGGAGATGACAAAGTAACCGTGTGCCGAGCCCCACAAGCTGCGTAGGTAGCTGGGTTTAAGGCAGTCTGAGACTGTGGTCAAACGTGTAGATTTCTGAGAACCCCCATCCTGTAGGTGTTTCCTAAACTGCTTTATATTTCACTCTCCAAGAACAGAAAACACCAATGACTCCTTTCATGTCCAAGTTTAAACTCCTTTTCAGACAGAACCTAACCAAACTAAAAGCCCCAATGAATTTTTGTTTTTAACAGTTCAGGTTTCCAGACACTGTAATCCTTTCCATTTTTATCAAGGGGACACAGGAGTTAGATGTGAAAGAAGTGCCACATGTGAGAATCTGTACTTTGAAGGTGAGGTTATAGAATCAAGTCAGCTGTACCAATATCCTCCAGTTCAACTTCTCCTGGGCTCCCCATACGAAGTCCATGTTTTCTGTGCTCACCGTCTACTTGCAGGTAACACAATATAAATGTCTCAATAAATCTCGTGGTAAGAAGCCGAAAGAGCAGGTTTGAGTTTCAACGTACTAACCTCCTGTTTCCCTTTTCCACATGTAAGGAGCTTGGAAAGTCATCGGCCTCCCGGCAAGAAACAAGCTTGAACAGACTGAAAAATCAACAACTCGTTTTGGCTGCATAAGGGAAGGAAAACCAGAAAACAGTGCTGCCCCCAGAACTGGGAGGGACCAGGAAGCCAACATGGGGGATGTGGCTTCCTGGAGTGTGAAGCTGACTCAGGAACTGGTGCCGAGAAGAAAAATCGGAAGGGTGATTGATGGATTGCGGGAGGCTCAGGGCAGGCAACTCCGTTAGGAGCTTCGGGGCGATCCACTCACAGGGCGGGAGTGGCTGGTCCACAACGCTGTGAGATTTACCTCCAGGAGCTCAACCCGGTTCCCACAGTAAATATGGGAGAAAAATCCCCTGTGGTTTCTGGCATGGGGAGGGGACAAAGCAGCATTCTGAAACCAGCCGGAACACTCGGTTCTTCACAAGGCCTGCCCTAGGGGAAACAGTTAGTTACCCAGAGCCTAACCTGCTTGAGTATTACCAGAGCCTAGCTACCCTGAGAAGGGAAATACCCAACTTCAGCCCACTTCGCCGTCCTGTTCCACCCATAGGAGGGAGGGAAAACACTGAGAAAACTTGTTTGCAGTCCAGGGGCATAGAGTCACTAAAAGCCTGAGCTCTAATCACAGGACTCTGGAATGCTTGCCCTGTCCTCACACCTCAACACCATGTAACTAAAGGCCTATTTACGGCAGTTCCTTTTGCTCAGCATGTCACATCCGGCTCTGGAGAAAAATTACAAGATGTACCAAAAGACAAAAAACACAATTTGAAGACACAGACCAAGCTGGAGAAGTAGACATGGCAGCATGCTGGAATTCTCAGATTGGGAATTTAAAATATGTGGAGGGTTCTAATGGCTGACGTAGACAGTATGCAAGAACAGATGAAAAATGCAAACAGAGAGAGGGAAATCTAAGAATGAGCCTCCTCCAAACATCCCCCCACCCCCACAAAATGCTAAAGATAAACACTTAACAGAAATGAAGAATGTCTTTGACAGGCTCATCAGTAGACTGGACATGGCTGAAGACGGAATCTCTGAGCTCGAGGCATATCAACAGAATTCTCAAAAACCAAAAAGAAAGAGAACAAAGACTGAAGGAAAAAAAAAAGAATATCCATGGGCACCTGAGTGCCTCAGTTGGTTAAGCATCCGACTCTTAATCTTGGCGCATGATCTCTCGGTTTATAGGTTCCAGCCTCACATCAGGCTCTGTACTGACAGTGTGGAGCCTGCCTGGGATTCTCTCAATCTGCCCCTTCCTGACTCGTGTTTTCTCTCTCTCTCAAAATAAATAAATAAACTTCAAAAAAAAATTGAATATACAAGGACTATGGGGCAGCTACAAAAGGTGTAACATATGGGGACCTGAGAAGGAGAAGAAAGAGAGAAAGGAACACAAACATTTGAAACAATAATGCCTGAAAATTTCCCCAAATTAATGTCAGACATCAAACCGCAGATCTAGGACGTTCAGACAACACAAGCAGGACAAATGCCAAGGAAACCTGTTCTTTGGGATATTCTTTTTATATATGTACATACTTATTTTTGAGAGGCAGAGACAGAGCACAAGCAGGGGAGGGGCAGAGAGAGAGGGAGACACAAAGTTTGAAGCAGGCTCCAGGCTCTGAGCCATCAGCACAGTGCCCGAAATGGGGCTTGAACCCACGAACCGCGAGATCATGACCTGAGCCGAAGTTGGCTGCTTAACCGACTGAGCCACCCAGCACCCGTGTTATAATTTTCAAATTATAGTAAATCAAAGATAAATTCCTGAAAGAAGCCATGGGTGGGGGGAGGAATTTTTATCCATAGAGGAACAAAGATGAGAACTGTATCTAACATCTCAGAAACGATGCAGACAAGGAGAGAGAGAAGTATTCAAAGTGCTGAGAAGAAAAAAACCACCAACTTAGAATTCTGTACCCCGCAAAATTATCCCTCAAAGATGAATAAATAAAAACCTCCTCGGACAAAAAATGACTGAGGGAATTTGTTGCCAATAGACCTGTTTGCAAGAAACGTTAAAAGCAGTTCTTCAGAGAGAAGGAAAATGATAGAGGTCAGAAATCTGGATGTGAAGGAAGAACACTGAAAAAGTGAGGGGAAAAAGGGCAGGTAAAAGAAGTTTCATTTTCCTTCTTCTTAACTGATCTAACAGATAACAGTTTATTCGAAACAGTAATAGTGACAATGTACTTGATCTTGCATGCTTCTGTGTATGGAAAATGAATGACAATGACACAAGGCAGGACAGGAAGAAATAAAGATGACTGTGTTATTATTATATGGTACTCACACTCCCCTGGAGTGGTATCATGTGACATGGAAGTGGATTTTTTTTTTTTTTGGCTTGGATTGTTTGGAACTGTATTGCAAACTCTATGGCAAACCACTAAAACAGGTTCAAAACAAAAGTATAACTGATATGCTAAGAAAGGAGAGTTTGAAGCCACTTATTTTTTCATGTCCCCTTATTGGCAGGGAGCCTGAGAAGTGGTTAAGCCATCCAGTGGCAAGGAGCAGCAGAAGAGTGGTGACCAGGACAACTCATCAGGTCCTGCCTGACCTTTGTGTCCTGCAGGCGTGCAAGGCAATGACAGTGGTGGGTCTGGGAGCGTTAGGTGCTAAACAAATTCCCAAAGAGACTGGAGTCCAAATTCTAGGTAATGAAAGCCAGGAGACAAGGACTGGTCAGTTAGTGTCTTCCAGGGACAGGCATGCAGCAGGGAAGTCAGAGAACCACATCCTGAGGCAAAAGGACCAAAAAAAAAACAGCCAAAATGTGCAAGATTAAAAACAAATGGCTGAAGGTCAAAGGGGTTCTTGGTGAAACTTGCCAGGAACTAGAATCACATGAGAATAGGGCTTAGCAGATACCCAGGACATGAATGTCAGGGATAAGAAACGAAGTAGCCAGAAAAAGCTAAGAGGTAAGTGAGGTGCTAACAACCACAACTGTGGTCTGACCATGAGGGACGTCTCCTGTCTGCTTTGGGACCTTCTCCTACACTTCCTGCAGGGGCAGGTTCCAGTCGGCAGGGTGTGGGCAGTGCTGGGCTTATTAAACTCAAGTCTGCAATATGCCAGCATCTGGTGGAAGAGGGAAAAGATTATAGCTTCCTGGAGAGCTCAGGTTTTGATACAGGCAGAAATAAAGGAACCGAGTCTACAGATAGATTATGCCATTTATGATCTGTAAGGAAGTAGGCTGGGTGTAGGCACCCGGAGAAAAGAAAGGAAAGGAAGTGGTACTGTGGAATCAGAGAGATGGCTAGATGGTGAGAGTACTCCGTGTTGGAAATGGGACAAAGCATCCCATTTGTGTCTCGGAAAGGGCTTCCTCATGGTGTGAGAGATGGAGCACGAGTGCCAGGCTAGAGGCTGAAGGTGGCACGAGAGGATGTGGCAATGGTCCAGAGGAAAGGACAACACCCCATCCCAGGTTCAGCAAGGGTGGGAGACGAGGTGAGATGGATGGAGGAGGAGTGCGGACGCAGGACCTACAGCTCTTGGTGACTGACGAGGTAAGGGGGTCACTGATTAGGTAAGAGAGGGAAGGAAAGTGTTGGCTCTAAGATTTCAGGCTCAGACAACCAGGGGAAGGGAAGGGCCCTGCACTGATATAAGGAATCCAGGCAAAAAGTAAGATTTGGGGAGGCCTTGGCGGGGGGGATCAGATTTGAAGAGAATGCTCTTGAGCGGCTGGCCGCGGTACATTTGGTGAGACAATGAGGGAATGAGGGAGTGAGATACAAGGGTGAGGTGCTGGTGGAGAGGTGGGGGCATGGATCTGGGTGTCAGGCCTACTGGCACAATTTAATACAGCAGGAGAGGGGATGTGATCACACGGGGAGCGTACACAGTAAAGGAGGCAGAAGAGGAGAGGAGAAGATGGAAGTTAATGTCCCAGCAAATCACAGCTCTCTGCTCTGGACTTCCTACGTGACTCGAGGGACCAGGGGTTCTCAACCCTGGTTGCAGGTTGGAATCAATGAGGAACTTTTAAAATATACCAGTGCCCTGGGTCCATATCCCCAGTGGCCCTGAGCTAACTGGCATGATGGGATCTAGGAAGGATAGTATTTAAAAGCTCTCAGGTTTTCCACCGTGCGGTCAGAGTTGAGGAGCACCAGCCAACACGCTCCCCGAGGTCTCTCCTGGCTGTCAGCCTCTGTCTTCCGGGTGGGTTCCCCACTGGCCTTCAGCTTTGCCATTCTGGGTTCTGAATTCTAACAAGCATTTTCATTCTTAATCTCCATATTACGTCTGCAGCTTCACCTTATTTCCCAACCTCTTCCTTGACTCAAGAATGAACTCTATTCAGGAATTCCTCAGGGGCACATCGAGGCTTCGGCTGCACGGAATAGGCTGCTGCTATATATCTAGTTCCCTACTTGGTGAGTGTTTCTGAAAAATTAATGGAAAGCTAATTTAATAAACCTGAACCTTTATTTTGTTATCGACGTATAAAACATCAGAAGCTTAATTAAAAGCACTTGACGTTATCAGGACTCAATCGCAATCTCACTTTTTATATTGGACATCTTTGGATGGAGTCCCTAGGATAATAATCATTCGAGATGACTAAGAAGAAAGAACAGGTCCCTGGAATCTAAAGTAATGAATTTCAAAATTAGTTAAAAGACAAAATCAGAGATGTGAAATATGTCTGGTGATCAAAGACACCCAGAATACCCAGGAAAACAAACTCTTTAAACTCATCTGCTTTTCCTTCATAAGGCATGTATGTCATATTTTTGTGTTCCATGAGGAATGGCTACAGTGAGGAGGGTAGGGAAAATAAAGAAAAACAGGCTGCTCTAAGTCAATATACACTTTTCACCTCTTACTTTCTAGTACCGTCTGGAAGGTAACAGAGATGACCCTAGTGCCGTCTTTGACTAGACTCTTGAATATCCTTCTCTGCTTCCGGTTACAGCCAATTCAAGGAGCGTTTTGGGCTCTTTGGTTTTTGGAGTCCCCCAGGGGAGGGCACAGTGTAGGCCTGCCTCAGAGGACACTAGAACAGCAGAATTCGCAGAGTGGGAGTTAGGACACAGATAAGGCAATGTGTTCAACTATTGCCAATGGTATTCAAAAAAACCCCAACCAGGCACATGCGGAGATGTACCACTGATTTTCAATCACAGCAGGTATCAGTGGGAACACTATTTTTTTTTGGCTTTATGGTTTCTAAAATAACCTTAATGGAATTGTGGGTGCAATAATCAGTCTCTCATTTTCACAGTGGGTGGGGGAGAGGAGCTCCTTAACTAGGCAACAAATGCTGGAGGAAAGTGTGAATAGGGAATTCTGCATTAATTCAGCTGACAAAATATCAGTAGCCATATCTTCTTATATCAAGCTCACCTTATTTTCTAAAGAAAACATTTGTTCGCAAGGAAAGGTCATTCTTTGGCAACAAAGGCCTGCCTGGCACAGAAGAAAAGGAAGGAGGCTGAACTATTCTGGGTGGTAGGAGTCGGTGTTGCCAAAATGTGTAGCCATTACAAGCAGTTAGAAAAGAAACGGCCTTGCAACATAAATAACATCCTTATAAAATTAAAAAGACAAAGTCAAAGGGTCCTAAGTACTACATACCACACAATGAATGGTTCATTCAAAGTTCCTTTGTATGGGAACTTCTAGAGCTCAAAAGTAGCACACAAGAGCACGAGTTGCTATAAATATCAATTCGATATCACCTCTCTTCAGTCTGACCTTCTAATGACCACAAAAGCGAGTTAACTTTACTTCTTATCTGGATTACTGGAGTAATATTTTCCTTCCTGGACTCGCTGGGTCCAACTGTCGCCCTCCAGATCAAGAGCGGGCAGAAAATGGTCTGCAGGCCAAGTACAGCTGGCCACCGATTTTTGTAGAGTCTGTGATTTGTTTTTACAATTTTAAGTGGTTGAAGAAGAAGAAGAAGAAGAAAAAAAACCCAAAGAACAAGAATATTGGTGACATGTGAAAATTATACATAGTTCAAATTCCCATCAAGTTTCCCTGGAACACGGCCACACTCCTCGGTTCTCGTATTGTTCGTGGTTGATTTTGCGCTCGGGGGAGGGGGGAGGAGAAGCCTTGCAAGGGAAACCGTGTGACCTGTAAGCCAAAAGCATCTATTATCTGGCCCTTTACAGAAACGGTTTGCCAACCGCTGCTCTAAATCATTGGTGTTCGACCTTGGCTGCACCCAACCATGTCGGGATCCCCTCACCATGGATTCTGACGTAAAGATCAGGGGTACAGCCTAGGATTTGGAATTTCAAAAAAACCTTTGCAGGTGATGCTAATGCAAAGCCATGGTTTACAGCCATTGCTTAACCCGCTTCTGTACAGAGGCCGGAGCGCACATTTTTAATTTTTTTTTTTAATATTTATTCATTTTTGAGAGAGCACGATTGGGGGAGGGCAGAGAGATAGGGAGATACAGAATCTGAAGCAGACTCCAGGCTCTGAGCTGTCAGCACAGAGCCCGACGTGGCTCGAACCCACGAACTGTTAGATCACCTGAGCTGAAGCGGGACGCTTAACCAACTGAGCCCCCCAGGCGCCCCCGGAGTGCACTTTCTAATGCACGGTCACCTGAGGTCACTCTCCTCTTTAAAAACTTTCAAGGATGCCCTGCTGCTCAGAGAATCAAGTGTGAAGTATTGCATCAGGGCTCTGTCTCATGCTCCCAGCCAACACCAAAGGCAATGTCTTGTTCCTGATGGACCTGCACTTTCCTGAGTCCACATCTTGCCTGTGCTATTCTCTGCCTGGAATACCTACCCTAGTATCGCTGTGTACACAATTCATCCTGAAAAGCCCTGTTCAAAGATCACTTCTTTCGTGCTGGATCCCCACCGCCAGCCCACCCCCCGAAACAACCTTTCTTTTTCTATAATTTTTTAAAATGTTTATTTATTTTTGAGAGAAAGAGAGAAAGTGAGAGAGAGAGCGAGCACAAGCGGGGGAGGGGCAGAGAGAGAGAGAGAGAGAGAGAGAGGGAGACACAGAATCTGAAGCAAACTCCAGGCTCCGAGCTGTCAGATGGAGCCCAACATGGGGCTCAAAGTCATGAACCGTGAGATCATGACCTGAGCTGAAGTTGGACACTTAACCGACTGAGTCACCCAGGCGCCCCCAGAAAGAATCTTTTTCACTATGTGCTCCCACAGACCTCTCTCCCACTGTGTGTCAGTATCTCCCGGAGAGCAAAAACTGTGTCTTGGTCATCTGGGAGGCCCTTTGCCATCCATAAAACTTTATTAAAGTGCCTTGCATTTGGGAGTCACTCAGCAGACACTGCCATCCCCTTAGTCCCTCGTATTTGGGTTTGACCTTCAGAGCTGTCCAGTCCCTCACACTCAACACTCAGGTCACCTTTTCCCTGCAGGATCTCAATTCACGACACAACGCTTCCACTTCTGTCACCTCTGTTTGCCCATCCTTTGCCCTCCACTCTCCCTACTGTCCCAACTTCCACTGATGCAGTCACTCACTTGTGCCCTGAGAAATTCAGAGACCGTCTGTGGACGGAGGCCTCACAGGACTCCCTGGTCTTTCCTCTGTGAGTAGACAGTCCACTGCTCTTCCCACTCCTCCTAAGAGCCACCCCCAAACTCTTTCCGTCTCTATTCTGCCCCTCTACATCTAAAATACATTCTCCCAGGGGAGCCTGGGTGGCTCAGTCGGTTAAGCAGACAACGTCAGCTCAGGTCATGATCCCACGGTTTGTAAGTTCGAGCCCCACATCGGGCTCTGTGCTGACAGCTCAGAGCCTGGAGCCTGCTTCGGATTCTGTGTCTCCGTCTCTCTCTCTGCTCCTCGCCCGCTCACACTCTGTCTCTGTCTTTCTCAAAAATAAATAAACATTAAAAATTTAAAAAATAAATAAATAAAATACATTCTCCCAGCTCTAAAACTTTATTACTAATTGAATGACACAATCATCCATTTGACACATTTACCGCATGTCCATCACACTGCAGGGACCATACTAAGCCCTGGTGAGACAGAAAGCCAGCCAGAGGAGCAAGCCTGGACTTGACAAACTAGAGGGGAGAAACAATTACTATGCTTAACCGGTAACCAAGCACACAGTAAACACATATGTTCGCTGAGCGAATTAAAAAAAAATACTGGGTGTTAATACCTGGCATTAACATTGCTCACACCAAGTGACTATGCCAACAAATTACCTGTTTATAATTCTTACATAGATTATTAAAGGCAAATTTATTTTATGTTGGAATTATTTTTATAACTATAAATAGTAGTTCAAGATGATAACTGTAAAAACTCCAGAATTTGAAACCTGTTTCTCACGGGGCTCTGCTTTTCGGTCTATTTATATTTTATGCACACATTAAAAAAAAAAACATATTTGCTGTCTTATAAAGCTTAATACTTTCTCTGACAAGTTACATACGGATTGGGGAATGACAGCATCCACTATCTTTTGCTGGGTAGAAAAATACTAGGAAAGGACAAAGCCAACAGTTATATCGTCATGGGGTACCCTTACCTTAAAAATAAATAAGTAAACATAATAATCAATAACATTTCAGAATATAACTGATCAGTAGTCAGATGACCGATGTGCTATCTGTATACCAAACACTAGGTTTGTAACATACCCAAACACCTGATAACACAAGAATAAAAATTATCCCCCCACCAAATTCCTCCTCCCTCTGGTTACTTTGAATCTAAGTAGTTTGACACAGCAAAGAGAAGAGGTTTTAATCTCATTCCTGTTAAATTTTCTTTCACACAATTTTGGTATTTAGACCAATTCATAAGTATAATGATTACTCCTGCATGAAGAGGTTTCACTGTTATTTTTATTTTTTTAAGTAGGTTCCACACCCAACCTGGGGCTCAAACTCACTGCCCTGACATCACGGGTCGCTACGCTTCATAGACAGGCTGGCCAGATGCCCCTCGCTGTTATTTTTAGAATTTAAAACATTCCTTTAACATATGACAAGATAACTTTCTTCAAAGTGGTATTTCAGAAGAAGTAGTGGTTACAGTGTGAAAACTCTGGAAGCCCCTCCCATCATCACAATCCAGCAAAGACTTTGGGGAACAGGTCTGCTTCCATGTTCTACAATGTTTTTGTCTCCAAACTTTTACTGTGTTATAAATTATTTGAAATTGGGGAGAGGCTGGGGACAAATGGCTTTATTTAACTTTTTTCTACCTGCTTAACAATAATGTCTGGTACCTATAAATTATTTTAGTAGGGACAAAGTATACAGGTAAGCAAAAAGCAAAAACAGGAAGTCGTATCAGAGATGGAACGGTGAGACAGTACTATTTCACAGGTAGATATAACACAGGCGAGGTGGGTTTTTCTCATGAGCACCCTGGAGCTCTCTGCATTTCTGTATTGTCATCACACATCTCTCTTCCTTTTATTTGTGGAGAGACGGTAACGTGCCTTTACTGACTGGAACATTCCACGAGAATGCACTTGGAAGCCCAGCATCGTGAAATACAGAGTTGGGCAGTATGGATCCAGGAACTCTATTAACACTCAGAACCTCACACCAGCATCCAGAGGCTAATCCACATAGCACCCAGGGGGGAAAATGATGAAAACAGAATGGAGAAAACTAAATTTCTCTGACCTACAGATAAGCGGCTGTACAGTTCTAAAAACTGATCAAAACCAATGCATCTCCTTCATGCCCCTGCATGACCCCTGGTGTCACCCCATTTGAAGAGAAGCTTAAAAATTGTTCTGTGCCAGTTATTCCTGCATCTCCAGATAAGCCCACGACTCGTTTCTATTATGATTCCACGACTGGGACCTGGAAGGTCAGACGCGACAATGTAGGGTTGATAACTCTCCTACTTTCTACATCTAATTTAGCACCTACTGTAAAAAGTCATTTCTATCAGCAATGCGCCATCACTGAGATCTCTCCCCATCCCCCTCACACCAATAAGAAGAGTCTAAAATTCATTTCAGGGGTGGCTGGGCTTTTTGACCTAGCTTCTCCTCGAATACGATGTCAAAAATAGACGGATTTTTGTTCCGTATATTGAACATACACATTTTCTTTTTTATCTTTGGCCTTTATGATCAGAAAGTCTTTATTTGATAACCACAAGACAATTTAATATACAGTTCAATCTTCTCTTCTCTCGTCCTCATGACACTTCAGACATCAGTGGATTCTTCTTCATCCTGTACAGCAAGGTTACTACGCAGACAGCTAGCCGGGGAGAGTCTCTGAGGCTGGCTCGGCTCGCCGGAAAGAAGGGACAGGGATGTATGTGAGTGAGCAGAGGTGGGGGGGGGGGAGGGCAGGGGTGATGGCTGAGGGCCTATGACACCAAGGCGAGGACAAGGCAGGAGGAACATGAAATACGAGGTTTCCCTTGAGCCCATTTCAATACCTCAAAGAACCCTAGTTATTTCTAATCCCTGTTATATAAGTTATCGTAGATATGAACCCATATTTACACAAAGAGAGGGAAATGCCCAGACAGGGTAGGTCCTGACCATTTTTGGCGTGAGGAAACAGGCCAGACAGGGGACTTTGACCATGTCAACAATCACAGACTGCGGGGGTGGCTGAAGCATCGCCCTCCCACCCGCCAGCCTCTCTCTCCATCCTTAGGAGGCCTGTATCTGCCACCGGAGATCTTCTGCAGGGGCCTGTCTGCGCGGCCTCAGGATGCTCCCTTCCCTGACCATCCGACTCTCTGTGGTCTTCCCTTCCCTGTTCAGAGGGGAAGGACTCCGCCACCCACTTACTGCACACACCCTGTTCTTTCTGCTTTTTCACTGGGAGGAGAAAAAAAAGGCTCCAGGTCTAACATCTTGGCATGTTTAGGATGCAAAATGATGAGAGTACTTTGGAAAAAGCTCAATCAACTACCTGGCTCTGATGATTTTAAAGGAGTTATGCCTAAATGAACGTTAATCAATCTTAGAGTCTAAACTTTTTTTTGACACTTATATAGTGCTTTCTATTTTCAAAGTGCTCGCAAATATGTTTTAATGATAAGCACTCATTCACTCAAATATTTACTGAATATCTGCTCTGTGCATTTTTATCGGCAATCAACCCCCCCCCCCCCCGCCCCGGCCAGGGACTGGATCTAGTGGCTTTCTCAGTCACCAAGAGTCAAGAACCATAAACTTCTTTTTTTTACTTCACAGCAATGCTGGAAGCTCTTTATCAACCTAATAATTATAGGGAAATGCTCTGTGCTCTTTTTACTTCCTTCTTCTTCAATTGTAGCATCTTTGTTATACTCCTGTGTACCTCAAACACGTTTCCAGGTTGGAGAGCATGCCTTGGTGTTAGTCTTGGAGTTCTCCATTTATGTTTGTTCCTGGGTTTAGTAACTGTTAATCCTAACCCCCTGAATAGGCAATTGCTGAATATAATCATTTTTGCACGAGTATTAAATCTAAAAGTGTCAATCTGCTCAACAGTTTCCCAGCTTCCCTTTCCGCTTCTTTAGAAGTAACTCCCCATTGACCCTTTGAGTTTATTCTTTTGGCATTTGTCACCATATTGCTAACTAATGAGTCTTCACAGCAATTCTAAAAAATTTTAATGTTTATATTTATTTTTGAGAGAGAGAGTCGGAGCACGAGTGGAGGAGGGGTGGAGAGAAAGGGAGACACAGAATGAGAAGCAGGCTCCAGGTTGTCAGCACGAGCCCGACGCGGGGCTCGAACTCGTGAACCGTGAGATCATGACCTGAGCCCAAGTTGGACGCTCAACCAACCAAGACACCAAGTGCCCCTAAATTTTTTAGCACTAGACACTATCAACTGGTTTCCCACTGTGGCCAGTGAGCTTCCATTCCCTGCCCTGCCTGCTCTGTTTACCTGTATTGCTCACCTCCACTTCCCAGTACAGGGACACCATACACAGGCCGTTCAGCATTCAGCTGTGTCATAACTATGATTACATATCCTTTCCTGTATATTTTATTTTCCCTTGAAATAAAAAAAAAAACTCATTTTCTATTTGCTTAACAGTCTATGTGCTTATCACTAATTTAACCTCAAATTCTCCTCGACTGACCCAAATCAGTTTCAAGAAGCTAATTCCCACTAAAGCTCTATCCTTTTCATTGTTTTGAAGAAGTTTCTCCCAGAGCTTTCAAGCCTGCTCTGATGGAGTCTGGTTGCTCTTAAGCGCTGACGGCTGGCTCTCCCTTCCACTGTCATCCTGGAGGCTCTGCTCACTTGTATCGTGTTGTTTCCTTATCTTAGATCTTCTTAGTGTATTCTCTCGTTTTGTTGACGCCTAGTCTCTAAGTTTCCTGAAGGGCATCCGGGTGGCTCATTTGGTTGAGCGTCAGACTCTTGATCTTGGCTCAGGTCATGATCTCGTGGTTTGTGGGATTGAGCCTCGCGTTGGGCTCTGTGCTGAGCGTGGAGCCTGCATGGGATTCTCTCTCTCCTTCTCTCTCTCTGCCCTTCTGGCATGAGCCTGCGTGTACTCTGTCTTTCTCAAAATAAACAAACTTAAAAAAATAAAGTTTCCTGGGGCGCCTGGGTGGCTCAGTTGGTTAAGCGTCCAATATCGGCTCAGGTCATGATCTTGCAGTTGGTGGGTTCAGGCCCTGCATTGGGTTCTGTGCTGACAGCTCAGAGCCTGGAGCCTGTTTCAAATTCTGTGTCTCCCTCTCTCTGCCCCCTCCCCTGCCCGTGCTCTGTCTCTATCTCAAAAATAAATAAACAAAAAAAATTAAAAAAAAAAAAAAGTTTCCTGAGCAGGGGACCTGCTGATTGATGCTTTGGTAGGATATTAAATTCTAAGTTGGAAAGCATTCCATTTATTTCAGAATTGAGAGGGCTTCACCCACTTGTCACTTAAAGCCATTCTGAATGCTGATCCTTCGAATGTGACTGGACGGGCTCTCTTATCTTGCTGTACAGTCTATTTTTCATCTGTAACACTTGGTCCAGGGTAACTGCTTGCAGTCTGGCATGTCATTTCCTTCAGTCATAGGAAATGCCCTTGAAGAGTGAAGAAGTCTGGGATAAAACTAGAAGTTATTTTTATATATTCTGTTTGTGCATGTTTAAGACACACACACACACACAGCATCTCTTTGTTCTGGAGGCTGTGGAAGAATAACCTAGAAGATCAGTCTCTATCAGCCAAAGGCACTGTGAAACTAGCATTTACAACTCTTTTTTGTTTGTTTTCCCCAAACACAACAGATTCTATGTTTTCTGAAGGCTGTGCTCAAAGACGGAAGGGACTGAGTGTTCTAGCTACAGAAAGCAGTCAAAGGTGCTAAAGTTGGGCTCACCCCTTTGGCCAAGCTGGCACTTACAGGTAGGCTTAACCTACAGCCTGGATACGCATGGCACCCTTGGTAGGATAAAGGTCAGATCAAATGTCAGCAAAATGTCTGGCGGTGTCGGCATACAGTTATCACTCAATAAATGTTAGGTCCTATTATCAACATGTACGCTTCTTAATTAGTCATCTAATGAACATAACTCTGTAACAGTTCAATAACACCACTTGCATTTGTGATCTTGTCACAAACTGACACTTAACAGATGTCTCCTCAGCTACAGTTAGAAAGATGGGGCCCTCGTAAACTGTCTCCATAAGTGACCAGATGTGTGTCTCCATAAAGTCAAAGAAAGATGATGGGGCTCACGCTGTACAGCAGCATCTGAAAACATCCATAAGCTGATGTCTTCTAACCACTGCCTCGGTTCATACGGAAATTTCCATTTCAATTGGTTGCATCTATACATTTTCAAAATTTCAAAAGCAAAAAAAAAACCCTCCAGTATCTTCAGATCTTACAGAATTAGCACTACATTTATGGCCTATCCTGCTCTGCAGACCTTACTCTGGCTTATAAAGTCTGACCTGCGCTGACCCTTGTTCGTCTTGCCTTACAGCATTTCCCACGAGTGCCTCGGCCTCACCCATGAGACTGCAGCCATACTGCCTTACGTTTCATCTCTCCATGCTCAGCCTTATTCTCATCAAAATTCAGACTTCCCCTGCAGAGAGGTCTTTGCTGATCAACACAAAGGAAACACCGAGTGTATAAATAAATAAATAAATAAATATTATTTATTACATTAATATAATTAATATGAATAAATAATAAAAATAAATATTTATTAAATTAATCTATTAATGTGCAACATACCCTCTGTTATTTTGCTGATTTTTGTTTGTTGGCTGTTTCCTTGCTGGCTAGAATGTAAGCTCCATGAGAAGAGAGCCCTTACCCAAGCTGCCCATCACTGTAGTGTCAGGCCTCTGGGAGCACTAAGTATCTGCTGCTGAATTAACAGGAAGGAAAAAGAAAGACCATGAAGACAGACCTCATCATTACATAAGGTTGGCAAAAAACCTTTAACCTCACATTTAAAACATATGTGAGGGGCGCATGGGTGGCTCAGTTGGTTGAGTGTCCGACTTCACATCAGGTCATGATCCCGCGGTTCATGAGTCCGAGCCCCGTGACAGGCTCATTGCTGACAGCTCAGAGCCTGGAGCCTGCTTCAGATTCTGTGTCTCCCTCTCTGTCTCTGTCCCTCCCCCGCTCCTGCTCTGTCTCTCTCTCTCTGTCTCTCTCTCAAAAATAAACATTAAGAAAAAATTTAAAAATAGGGGAGACAATTAATTTTCAAAGTCCTTATGTACAGTTTCTTTAGTCCCTTATATCAGGCTTGGAGAGTCTCTGACACGGGCTCTACCAAGGAATACTGGGCCTGAAAACACAGTTTTTAAGGTAATGAAGTTTTATGTCTTCTAGTAACCAGAAAGTAAAAGTTCATTTAAAATTTTTATTTTTAGTTAATTTTTTAAACCGTTAATTTTCCAGGTCAAGATTAAAATATGACTAAGCATTGAAGATTTGAACAATTAAACAGGTCCTAAAAAGAAAAAAAAAAGGCAACAGGCCCCAAAGAGAGTCGCTTATGCTAGGCCCCGCATCACCAAACGAAGATGTAATTAGAGTTCTGGCTGTTCCAGAGATGCACTCCTAAGCCAGTTGCTCAGGAATTGCCAGATCAGCCCCAGGCTCGGTCTTCGGCCTGGTGAGACCCCTGCCATCTCCTAACGGAAGGTGGGCTTGCACCGAACCTGCATTCTTGTCCCATGTAATGCCCTCGTTCCCCCTCCCTCCTGCCTGTCATTCTGGCTGCTCCTCAGAGCTGCTTTCTGTCTGCGGGACTGGAGGCTGGCACACTCACGAGGTGGTGACTAAAACCATTAAGAGCTTTAAATTCTAACCAGGTGAAGTTTGTTTTCTAAATACCACTTTTTTTGTATGTGTGTATACATATACACACACAGACACCCTATTTTTGTTTTCTTTTTTTTTCTCCCCTAATTAGTTGTTGTTGTTGTTGAGTAGGTCTCTCTTCTCTCTCTTAAGTAATCTCTGTACTCGATGTGGGGCTCAGACTCATGACCCCGAGGATCAGGAGTTGCATGCTCTACCGACTGAGCCAGCCAGGTGCCCCTTTATTTGTTTTCATAAACTGAAGACATTAATTCCATAATTAGTTCTTAACCTTTTGTGGGATAACGATCCCTTTCAAGAATCTGATGAAAACCAATTGATTCCATCCTGCGCAGGGGGGTGGAATATGTATAGACTCTTACACAGTTCTACACAATTTAGTTGGTTTCCAGACCCTCTGAAGCCTGTGGATATAGTAACTCAGATCAAGAAACTCCTGCTTGGTTTTTAATTCCCTTTGGAATCTCCTCAAGGCATAGGAGTTTTAGAACATTCAACTTACTACCTACTAGCCTCATCAGGAATGCCAGTGTATCTTTTTTGTTTTATGCTTTAAAAATCAAGAAAAGTAAATGCTACACTTTTAACTCCCAGAAACACAAAATACTAGAAAGCTACATGGTGTTGAGTTAGTATGTACAGATGACCCTGTAGAAGGCATCACTTAACACTCCTTTGTATCATACTGATATTCAAGACTCTTAGTCTTGGACAGCCAAGTATTAATAAAACAAGTTGGTAAAATATAAACACAGTTCCTAACTTTTAAACAAGTGGTGGCCTACAGCTTTGTTTTTCACTTGGCTGTTTGGAGCTGGGCTGCATTTTTTCCATCATAAATGATGGCTATATTTCTGGTAGAACTTCCACACCCTCCAAAACCTAACCAGTGACGGCAACAACAAAACATCCAAACAATGATTTCACCTGCAGATCATGCCCCTCGTTTCAACTATATTTCAGTACCACTTATAAACTGCTCCTGTGAATTCTCTTCCACCTTCAGGTTATACTGAACTAATCTCACAGTGCTCTGTTTTTCATTCTGTCCCAGATTTCCATGACCCCAGCTTCTGAAAGTACTGTCTTTGATCTGCTTTCCTCTGTTACGCTTATATGAAGCATATTCACTGACCAGCTGGCCAAGTGTGATGTTCTTACAAATGAGCGTATTTCTGTAAGTTGGTGTCTTTGTCCAGCCTTATCAGCAATGATGTGGTCAGCCTACACTTAATCTTTCATTCAACATTCACTGTGGGTGCCTGCCAGCTATGATAAATGTCCTATAGTGGCTCTCCTTCGACGGACAGGAAATAAACTGAGATGGAAATAAGCCCATCAGGTGACACAAATCACCATGCACACTGTTCCTAAAGCCCATGGATGGTTATCTCTGTGAACTCCAAAAACAGAGTAATGTTTTCAGACATATCTGTGGGTTTTGTTTTTTTTCTGGGGAGAGTGCACATGTATGTGTGTGCATAGTGTATGCAGAGCAAATATTACATGTAGTCAAATTCTCAAAAAATGTGAAGAACCACTGACCTAGAATTAGGGACAGGTGAAGGCTTACAAACTACTTATTTTGGTGACCATGGAAGTCAGTGATCTTTAAACACTGGACGTTTTGAGAGGACCAGCTGAGTCCTACACGGGAAGGAGTAGAAAACAGTGACAAGGGGAGCGATGCCCACCCTCACTTGTTCACCCCGCTGGGCAAATCGAAAGACCTGAAGTGACCCAGGCTCCCTCTCTTTAGAAGGCAGTTATACAAGCACATCTGTGCGACCCTGGAGCTGCATCTCAGGTGGCTTCTCGAAGTTCTAGTTACAACCCACATACAGTCCATCTCCCCTAGGAGAGTTTCATTAAAAAACTGTCTCCCCTCTCCATGCTATTGCCAGTGATGTTTGGCATCACTCACTCAGTCTTGATAGAGTACCAGGCACATAGTTTGCCCATAATTTCATGCAGTTTATACTATTTTGTTTTGTTAGGCCTTTAGGCTGAAAAGTAAGAGTCCACAAGACCTACGGAAGGTGAAGCAGACAGACATGGTTAAATTAGAGAACACTACACTTACTAATTAATAAGCAAGAGAGTCAGTAGGCCACTGAGGTTTAGGAAACCATCCTAATCAATGCTTGGTGAGTAAATGGTTTGTTTCCTGCAAAATGTATATATTTCAAAATGACACATAGATCTAACGGAACAGTTAAAGAATTGAAGATGAGGGACTATGATGGTTTGTAACTTTTGTAAATTTCCTCAACGTTTTCATACTGTTTTTCACTTGTTTCCAACAGAGATTACCAAAAAAGTCAGAGTGTACAACGAATGTGGGCCCAGCAAGGGAGAGCTTAAACCCTGGATCTTACTTGAAGGTGGTCTTGGGGTGAAAGAAAACATGGCAATTAGTGGGGAGGCAAAGAGGACAGGGGAGAGATGAGACACAATGCTAGGGCCTGACGCTGTGCAGCCAGCGCGATACTGGTGTCTGCCTATGGTCCCTTGTCCATTCACCCACTGTGGTCTTACCACGGACGAAGCATTGGGTCAATAATTTTCCCTCACCAAGACTCAGCGAGCACAGAGTCCTACAGAGACCTTTAAAGTTGCCATGCTGGTTAAAGCATTTTGCCTTTAAATGAGTAAGATTTTGGCTCTAAAATTCTGTCTTTAAAAATAGAAATCAAGGATTTTATATTTTAATT
Source organism: Cryptoprocta ferox (assembly GCA_028646485.1). Lineage (NCBI taxonomy): Eukaryota > Metazoa > Chordata > Mammalia > Carnivora > Eupleridae > Cryptoprocta > Cryptoprocta ferox. Next base: position 134,882,025 of record CM053577.1, on the reverse strand, counting down.
AAGTCTCTCAAAGCTTTATTTTAGTCACTGTTTTTCTTTCTCCCTGGCCACTGTAATTTATTATTGAGAAAATGGTTAGAAAGCAGAATATAGAGCCAGAATGTTTGGTTTACAAATCCCAACTCCAGGGGTGCCTGGGTGGGTCAGTTGGTTAGGTGTCCAACGTCGACTCAGGTCATAATCTCACAGTCATAGGTTCAAGCCCTGCGCCGGGCTCTGTGCTGACAGCTGAGTCTTGGTGAGCCTGGAGCCTGCTTGGGATTCTGTGTCTTCCTCTGTCTCTGCCCCTCCCCTACTCACACTCGCTCGCTGGCTCTCTCTCTCTCTTAAAAATAAGAAAACATTAAAAAAAAATAAAAAATCCCAACTCCACCACTATCTGTGCGACTTTGAACAAGGTACTCATGCTCTCTGTGCCTTAGTTTCCTCAAATGTAAAAAGGGTTAAGAGCAGTCATTATTTAGGGCTACTGTGAAGATGAGACGCATCAATATATGTAAAGCACCAGGAATGGCTGGGACAGGGTGAACATTACACGAGGTACATGCCACCTTCTTCCTTCACCGTCTCTCTTGTTCATTCTGTCTGCCTATTCTTACAGCCACCCCCAACCTCTTTGACCTCATGGCAACACTATTTCCTCACCGTCTCCATTCCTGCCTGAAGCCTTCCTCCATTTTGATGCATCCCACATACGGTTTCTAATTCCATTTCCTCCAGCACCACTGAAATTGTGCCCTTCCTCTACTCAGACCCGGTGGATGTTGCCTTCAGAGTACGGATAACGTACTTGTGACAGCTCAGCTTGAGATCATTCTCTAGGGCCAGTCTCAAGGGCTAGGCAGGTTGTATGTGATCACAGAGTCAAAATTCCCTTGACCGGCCTCAAACCACTTCCCAAAAGGATCCTTCTCGTTATTCACTGCAAACCTTTTAGGACTAAACTTCGCATCATTTTCCAGAAACATCTTGTACTGCACTCCTAATACGCTTTGTACAATGAGAAGTTCAGCCTAAAATCCCCCTTTTTTCCTGACGGTGACTTTGATCATTCCACTCACTGGGGCCTGCATTTTAACAGCCATTCGTATCACTTTTATAGCAGTGAAGACACATTGCCTTGTATTGTCTCCCTTTGTGTCACCCTTCTCCTCCTTTGGGATTATATGCGGCTTGAGAGTGAGGAACCCTCAGAAGTCACCTTGATACGTGGTGTGGCGCCCAGTCCGGTCCCTTGCATACACAAGTTTATTCGATATTTGGTATATTAATTAATACTATACTAACTGCTGTTTTAACGATACTTTTTAATATCGTTAAAACTTAAACCACTCCCCAAAGCCAGGTTTTGGGGCGTTACAGCCCATGACTTTGTGGCTACTGTACGGTGGTGAGAAGTGCCAGCAGGGAGCCACCTTCTCACCTCCCCTCTGTTCCTGCTATCAGAAGATAAAATCAAATTAAATTTCTTCCCAGTGGTTTTTGTGTTCTTGACTGGGATAGGAGTTCAGGCACCTGACAAATTATGAATTGGGGTAACCTTTTTAAAAACTTTGGAGAACACACTGTCACTTTAATAGCATCTGACTGATTCTGGGTTAAGTTGGTAAGAAGAATGAAGAGGGCTGTTCTCGGGGGGGGGGGGGGCTTTGGGGCTCCTGGGGCCCTCGGTGAAGACTTACTATCAAGTTGGGAAGAAAGTGATCAATTACTACTTGGCATTAACTTCGCTTGGCTCTAGTGCTATCAATTACATGCTTTTGTCCTTGATTACAGAACCAACTGGAATTTACCCGCAGAATTAATTCTTCCTTCACCTTTTTATATTTGATTGTCTTAACAAGTTCCCAGAAAGTGGTTGGAGAGACTCTCTGTGATTTCATAGATAACTGAGTTTGAAAGCAGAGGCTGTAAAGCAATGTAGCAGACATGGAAAGTGTTTCTGATTCCAACAGAATTCATTTTTAAATTTTTCTTAGAGAAAGTGCAAACAGGGGAGAGGGACAGAGGGAGAGAGAATCTTAGGCAGGCTCCACGCCCAGCACAGAGCCCAACATGGGGCTCAATCCCACGACCCTGGGATCATGGCCTGAGCCAAAATCAAGACTGAGCCACTGCAGTGCCCCTGATTCCAACAGAATGTCTCTGACACTCGGTAATATCCAGAGAGAGCTGGTGAGTTAGTATCACAGCATTCCAGGAGTAGTATTTCACTTGTGGCCAAGAATTCACTGTAATAATTAAAGATATTTCATTCAAGATTGTTTCTAGCTCCTCTTGACCCAGTTTTCAATTTCTGAGGATGAAAACTCTACATGTACTACCTGCTGGGTAAACGCACAGGCACTGCAACGAAATAAATTTCTGCCTTTCCCAGTCTACTTTCTCTTCTCTGTCACTGTGCAATCCCTCTGAAGTACCTGGTGTAAACAGAGAAGAGTCTAAGAATTAAGAACCGTTAGAAACAATTCAAAGATTTAGAACGAATTAAAAGTAAAGAAAAGGGGCACCTGGGTGGCTCAGTCATTTAAGTGCCTGACTTTGGCTCAGGTCATGATCTCACAGTTCATGGGTTCGAGCCCTGCATTGGGCTCTGTGCTGACAGCTCAGAACCTGGAGCCTGCTTTGGATTCTGTGTGTGTCTCTCTCTCTGCCCCTCTCCTGCTCATGCTCTGTGTCTCTCTCTCAAAAATAAATCAAAATTAAAAAAATAAAAATAAAAAAAGACACACACACACAAACTAAGGAATGAGAAGCCCTTTAGACTGGTTAATGGTGGAGGTCCATCCACTATAAAATGGAAAGTGTGAACTACACCACCTAGGATTTCTGAGCTTTCAAGGCCTCTTTTTTCTTTCTGTTATAATGCTGTTAAATGCTGGGGTTAAAAATTCTTGTGCCAAAAATAGATAACTATACGGTAGAGAAAGCAGACATCATCTGAACCCAGTGATCAAAATTAGTATCACCAGTAAGGACGAAAGAATACCATGTACCTCCACAGGTGATATTCTGAGGATAGAACATCATTTATTTAGGTGAACAGGGCAAAACACAGAACAGGAACCTACTCATGAGGAAAACGAAACTCAAACTGAGAGGCAGTCTATAGAGTATCAAGCCAGTATTCTTTAAAAATGTCAATAAATCATGAAAGATAAAGAAAAGCTGAGTTAGTGTCTATTTTAAAGGAGACGAAAGGCACATGACAACGAAGTCAAGACCTGATCCTGAACTGAGTCCTAGATCGGAAAACAGTAACTCCAAAGGACACCGCTGGGACTCTTGACAAACTGGAATCAAAACTGTAGGTGATAGTATTGTATCCATGTTAAATTCCCTGATTAAGATAACAATACCGGGATCATGTAAGATCCTCATTCTTAGGAAATGCTCACTAAATATAAAGCATTAAAGGGCCATGATGTCTGTAATCTACTCTGAAATTGTTCAGGGGAAAAGTATCAGCCAGTCTATCTGTATGTCTATCTAGCCAACTCTTCAGAGAAAGCAAATTTGGCAAAATGCTGAAGCTCGGCGAAGGCTATGCTATGTTGGAGATGCGCTATTCTTACAACTTCTAAGTTTAAAAATAATTTTAAGAAGTTTGTAATTTTTCTAGGGCCTATAAATAAAAACTCACTGCTACAAAAGAAAAATAAAACTGTGGAAATCAGTACTTTTTTGGTCAAAATGTCCTAAAATTACTTTGAATTTCTGGGATAAATATCTTACAGTTCATAAGAGTGTGGCGCAAAGAGTTAGAAAGGAGAGCCTATGTCTTGGGCACTGTCACTTAAATGTCATGAAACCTTGGCCAAATGTGCTTTTCTTTGAGCCTCAGCAGACTCATCTGCAAAGTAAAAAAATAATACCTAAAAGTACTGCTGGAAGACTAACATGAGACAAAGCGCATGAAAAGCACAGACTGTCTCTTTCAGGCATGTGTTATCGTGGAAAACAATGGAAGTTTCTCTTCCCTGCCCATACAACTTCTCATCTTATAGATCACTTCTATACAGGTACTTTATTAGGAGTAGCAAACAGGAGGCATCAGGACATGCATCTTAGATTATAAGATACCAGGACATAATTAGTACAGTATGTTTTACCCATTTGAATGCTTATCTGCTCACTTTTGTTATTTTCGTCCTTAATTGTGAAATAAACATGGTTCCAAGAGGCAGGAGTTGGAAAAGCATGTCATGTTAAATTACCAAATATATTATGTTGACCTACATATTCATTTAATATTAGCTCTAGTACTTGGAACTACACTTACAGGTCCCTTAGAAGGTTGTAAATGTGAAGTTGTTAATGAACCATAGTTATCACTGAAAAATAATTAGATAAAAAATAAGATAGATCATTATAAGGTTCTTTAACTTTAGAAGTTACTCCAAAGACTCCATTCACTTCTAAAGGTGTTAATAAAAAGTGAGTTCAAATTGAATATTATAATTTTAATAAATCAAGTTCATATAAAAGGCATAAAAGAATTACGTAGATCCATGCAATTTTTCTGAAACTTATATAAAACAAGGTATGTAATCACCATCCAAAAAAACGTTAGACTAAAATATAATAAAGATGACTTTCCAAAGGATAGAGTTTATATTCTCTTTATTTAATAAAAATTCACTCCATCCATCTCAACCTTAACACCTACCACCATTCAGCATTTGAGGGAAAAATTTACAACCACATATCTTCCTACTGTTTTGTTATAATTACAAATTCATAAGAGAAACTAGATAAAAATAAATGCCAAAAGGAAAACAAAAAAATTAAACAATCGTAACAATGAGTGTTTTTTTGCTCCAAAAGAAAAAAAAAATTTTTTTTTTTGGTTTGAGATAGAGAGAGCATGTAAGCAGGGAAAGGAGGGAGAGAGAGAGAGAGAGAGAGAGAGAGAGAGAGAGAGAGAGAGAGAATCTTAAGCAGGCTCCATGCTCAGCACAGAGCCCAACGTAGGGCTCAATCCCATGACCCTGGGATCATGACCTGAGCCGAAATCAAGAGTCGGACACTCAAGTGACTAAGCCATCCAGGCGTCCCAGAAGTTTTTTTGTGTGTGTGATTTTTCTGTAAGCTGACTACAAAGCACAAAAAATTGATATCATCGAACTCAAGGCTCTCAGATCATATCTGACTCTTCACTGTCCTAAAGTTGACTTATTTTAGAAAACCTGAAATACTAAAACAAACCATAGTTCCAAATATGGTCATCACTGATTTTTTTTTTACAATGGCTTATAATTAACAGAAGAGTCATATGATAGGACTTTAGGTACCAACAAAAATCTATGTCTTTCTTTTCTTTTAAAAAAATTTTTTTAAATGTTTATTTATTTTTGAGACAGAGACAGAGCGTGAGTGGGGGAGGGGCAGAGAGCGAGTAAGACACAGAATCTGAAACAGGCTCCAGGCTCTGAGCTGTCAGCACAGAACCCGATGCGGGGCTTGAAATCACAGACCGTGAGATCATGACCTGAGCCGAAGTTGGAAGTTGGACGCTTAACCGCCTGAGCCACCCAGGCGCCCCTGTGTCTTTCTTTTCTTGTCTTTACCATCCTGAACAAAAAACGATTCCACAGAAACATGGCCCCATCCTGGAGGTATAGTCTACCTTGTCTAGTACATGTCTTGTCCTGGGGGTCTGACTTCACAAAGCTGATACGCATGAGAATGAGATTCAGTTCAATGTCAATCAGGACTAAGTAAAAAGTCAGAGAATTCTGTGGCAGGCAGGCAAGAGGTCAGATTCAGAGGGCAGAAAGTTATGGGGAGCAGGGACGGTGCACAGAGAGAAGGTTAGGTTTTCGGAAAGAATGATTCAGGCTGAGAGGAAGGAACCAGGAGCATATAATTATTTTTAAAAAGTCACCTGTGGCAGAGAACACTAATAAAGATCTCACCAGTGATACTCTTTCCTGAGGTCTTTCACCTGCTCCGTTGGACAGGTTCCTGACTGGGGAGTTACTCCATCAGTCCACATCCATGTATATTTTTTATACTCCCAAGAATACTTTCTTCTTAAAAACAGCACTTACTTTCTTTCATGAGATCCTGACAAAACATTCTGCTTTGATTTACTCCAAATTAATCACATTTGGTAAATTCTCTAACACTTCAATTTCAAGATGGTAGACAACCAAAGGCTTACTAGTACTGTCAAGGCCACAGTATTATCCACATTGGCAGACTTCCCTCGACACAACTGAGGCTAAACAATTCTTGTTATTTTCACATTCTTCAAAGCTCAAAACGTTATCACTGGTTTCCTTTACTCTTTTAGTGTGCAAGTGGGATAAAAGGAAAGGGAAAAGTACTCAATTTTAAAAGGATTTTAAAAAGAATGATCCTATCAGAGCTCCAGCTTCTTCAAATGCTCCCAGAGTTTTCCACCGGTTCACAACACACATGCACGCGCACACACACACACACACACACACACACACACAGACACACCCACACATGCACAGGCAGAGAAGCTTATCTTACGGCACTTAGAACAAAAACACAAAAGATGATAAAGAGGCTACAAGGAAAAAGCCAGTCCTGTAACTGCGATGTGGACACAGTTTGGGAGGAGATAAAATCATGTTGGGGGAGGGATGGGAAACAGACAAGGGTAGGGGTCTGGCGAGGTCTGGCGAGGTCATTTCTCCTTCTGAGTAGAAGAGGCCTAGGCCTGGTCTGGGGGGAACAACCTCATGACCACTAAGAAACAGCACCAATAGCACCAGCAGGAACAAAGGCAGAAATGAGACGTAATGCCCTAAATTTGTGGCATGTTCAAGGGTCCTTGTAAAATGTTCAGACCTACCAGTACTTGTCCATGAGCCCAGAATCAATCAAAAGCCAACTAAGTGACGTTCTGTACAGCAAATTAATATTCTCCACTGGACACAGAATAACTATGCTGACATGTAGCTAAGTCCAAGACTTATAGTTATTAGGTCCAAAGGAAAAGTACTGATTGAAGGTCTCAGGAATGAGTCACCTATTAGTCTCCAGACCTGTCTTGGACAGTTTCCTAAGTGGGCTTCCTAACTCTGATTCTTTGTCCACGGCACATGGAATAAGATTTCAAAGACAAACCCGTGATTACTGCCAGTCAGTAGCTCCCTAGCGCCCACAGGACCCTCCAAGGCCATTCAGCATGGCTCCTGGCTCATTCACTGACAAAACAACTACACACTTGCAGGTTGCCCTCCACCCTACCAAAACCAAACCAAAGACTGCAACACACCTTACTGTGCTAAATATCATGCATTCTGAGCATTTTACAGACATTAAAATGTCCTACGTTTTCTGTATCCCCAGGTCTCCCCGTGTGCTGCTCCCTCCAGGGAGCCTGGCGCAGAGGAGACGAACCTGGGGCATGCTGGGAACTCCAGCAGCCAGGCGTGTGGGAGCATGAAGAATACTAGAAGAAAGTGCAAGGGCTCACGGTGGAGAGACAGGCAGGACCTTCTGTGTGTGTGTGTGTGTGTGTGTGTGTGTGTGTGTGTGATCTTGGCCAAGTTAATTCCTTACCCTGAGCTTGAGTTGCCTCGTGTGTAAAATGACCGTAATAACTTCTGAGAATGAAATCAGGTAATACACGCGAAGGGCTCACAACAATGCCGATGTACACTGATGGTTAAATGGATGTTAATTTTTACTGTCACTTTGTTAGGCGTTATTATGATGAGACCTGTTGGGTAGCAGCAGGGTAAGTTTTCATAGACCTAGGAGCAAACAGCTGTCGTCTAGGGCCACAGCACGCCCTGGGAAGCATAAAGGGCTGAAAGCAATTTGCCTGTCCCAGAGAGCTAGATGATGCCCTCAGTTCAAACAATCCCACTGTTGGCATATTAATTCCCTATTGCTACAGTAACAAATTATCAAACTTAGTGGCTCAACACACACAACACAGATCTATGATCTCACAGTTCGGGAAGTGAGACGTTTAACAGGGGTCTTATGGGCTAAAACCAAGGTTGAAGCAGAGCTGTGTTCCTTCTGGAAGGTCTAAGGGAGAATCTGCTCCTTGTCTCCTCCAGCTTCTAGAGGCAGCCTACATTCCTGAACTCACGGGGCCGTTCTTGATCTTCAACCCACATTAATCCTGCGAGTGTCCTCCACTCTCCTCCCTCTCACTTTAACCCTTGTGCCTCCGTCTCCCAAGAACTCTTGTGAAGACAGAGCCCACTGACGTCACCCGCAACAATTTGCCAGTTCAAACGCATTAACTTAATCACATTCGTGAAGGCCTTTCTACTACACACGGTAGCACATCCACGGGTTTGGGATCAGGATGTGGATACCTTCGGGGCCTATTACTCTCTCCAGCATAGCTGGTCCCCATGCTGCCCTTTGGAACCCCAGAACAACTAATTTAATTACTGTGTTACAATCAATTAATTGATTATACACACAAAAAGTTTTCAGATTCAAAATAAAAGATGAAAGAATTGGGAAATGCAGATTACATACCAATGGTCTAGAAAAAGAAAGCGCCTCGACTTTCAAAATATTGTTTGAAAGGTGGCCTTATAACCATATGAGAGACAATCAAAGATTATGAAGAATTTCAAGGGGCCTTAAAGATCATTACATTCAATTTTTTGTTTGTGAAATGAATGTCATCTGTATAAAAGCTCACACAAGATAGGAGGTTTCCCAGTTTCCCCTCTGGGTTAGCAAATAGATCACCTATATAGAAATCTACTGTTACTACAGTCTCCATGAGACACCCTTAAGTGATCTGCTGAAATCCATAGAATAAAACTAGGGTTAGGCTAAAAAGTCTATCCAAAATGGAAGTTAAAAGAGAACTGGTATGTCCAGAAAAGTCGAATTTGAAAGATTAACTATATTTGGCGGGATCAAATACAATTAATTGCAGAAGAATCTCAAGATAGTCCTTGTAAAAAAAAAAAATAATAAAAGAAGTAAAAATGTAAAGGGCCTTGAGAAAAGGAGTGTCTCTTTCCTTAGGTTTGTTTGGAAATCAGTTTAGAATAAAGAGTACTAGACAATCTAGAGTATAAAGACTCCTAAAAATATTTTTACCTCTCCCCCAAAGAAAAAAGCTTACTTTGAAAATAGGAGACTGTGGGGGTGCCTGGTGGCTCAGTCGGTTAAGCATCTGACTTCGGCTCAGGTCATGATCCCACAGTTTGTGAGTTCGAGCCCCGCGTCGGGCTCTGTGCTGACAGCTCAGAGCCTGGAGCTTGCTTCGGACTCTGTGTCTCCCTCTTTCTCTGACTCTCCCTCGCTTGCACTCTGTGTTTCTCTTTCTCAAAAATAAATAAACATTTAAAAAATTTTTTTTAAAATAAAAGCATGTTCTGGACTCTTACGCAGCTAGATGTGGGAGAGCCATTACCTGTCACTGAATAAGCTCTGGATATAATTTAAGAACAATTCTTCATTCAACATCTGTTCCGAGTGGCCACCTTGCCAACACCTCCAGCAAAAATTCAGTCCCTAACAGAGAAACCTACTGTGAACGGTTTCGGCGAGGCGGTCTGTCTATCCCAAGGTGGCCTGTGTTTCTCAGATACCCGGAGTCATGCTCCTCAGGGCTGAGTCAGGAAAAGTACCATGGCCTCGTTATCCTTCGGGTAAATATTCTAGAAACTGCAGCTAAGTGAGTTATGATTCTTTTATGCTAACATATATCTAAAGACATGATCTTACTCTCCGGTTCCAAGACAGGCAAGCAGGTGGATTTCAGATCACAATTCAATACTTCAAACCAATATGAACATTCCAACAGCCACTCTTGTCCCCTCAAGATTGTTTTTCAAGTCTTAGGCCTCTTAAAGATTTCATCCCAACTTCATTATTTTTTTATCAAAATTTTCTTAAAATGGAAAAAAGTCTGGAATTGACAGATACGGATCCAAAGACTTTTAAAAACTTAAGTGACCTTTTCTAGGCAGACTAAGAATCTCAGCGACAATCTGAAAACACTATTAGAGTTACTTAAGATTAATGAAGACTAATGAAGGAAGACTCAATTGAAAAGAAAATATAAACATGCAAATTTGACCTTTCATCTAAAAGTCTAAGGTCGTTCTCATTTAGCTTAGGTGATCTAACTATTAAATCTCTTATACATTAATCATCTTGCAAAAGCTAAGAGAAAAATAAATTTTTGTTTATCTTGTTTATGAAAATACACTGCCTAATAATTTATTTCCATTATAAATTTAAGAGAGTTATACTCTTTTCTTCAGCAGGCAATAAAAGACTGGAGAAAAATCCCCCCGCCCCACCTATGCAAATACAAAACTCATTTGGGCTTTATCCACTTGATGATTTAAATGATTAAGAAATACACATAATTGAGTTCATTATTAAATGAACTCTACTATAGTATAGTAACTCTACTACTAGAGTAACTCTACTATAAAACATTAAAAACTGGCATATATTTATACTAATACTAGTATTCATTTAAAGGAGTATTCACGTAAAAGTAGATGAGAATGATGGACCCACAGAGGAAGGTACCTCTCCGATGCTGGGATGCTGAGACTGAGGAAGTCTGTGCACATGTAGGCAGGGAGTATATGGGAACTCTATGTACTGCCCACCCAATTGTGCTGTGAACCTGAAACTGCTCTACAATATAAAGAAAAAAAAAGGTTTTGCTATACCAGGACTGGGTTATTAAAATCTAAAAATGTAAGGAAGATGTTAAGGGGCTATGTTTAAAAGATAAAAGACGAGTGGAAAAGAAAAAAGCATCTGAAAGCTGATTTTATGTAATGAGTTTTGCTTCTGGCTGAGGCAAACTAGCTTGTATCAGACCAGTGATCTTGCCAAGAACAATGAGGAAAAGTGAGTAAAATGTATAATATGTCCTGTTTCAACATCAAAAACTACCAAGGCAGTGAGGACCTGAGGGAGCAAGATCCCCAGGAGAAGGGAAGCCCGTAAACTTTGGACTCGGAGTCACTTTTCCCTTTGAGGTATTTATCAGTCGTAAGCAGCAGCTGGGAGGCTGGGGGGCCAAGCAAAAGCTACAAGACTTAGCAGCTATGCAGAGACTTCTGTGTTCTCATGAGCCTGGGGACACAAAAATCAGAGTTGGAAAAAAGGCCCTGGTAAGCCTCACAGAAAGTCAGATGAGACCCCAACAAGCTATGGTGGATGGCAGGCAGGGTCTGGCTCTTTTCCAGTCTACCAGAGCTGGTCATGGGCGTCTCGTCCCAATCCCAAATTCCGTGAGGTCACAGCGGTAGTCTGAAAGTGCTGGCAGTGGAAGTACTGACACTATGGAAACGGGCAGATGCTAGAAGGCAGAAGCCCTCCCGCTGACAGTCAGCCATTAAATACCGGCACCGCTCGGCTGCGTGCAGAAAGTACAAGGAAACCAGAAAGAAACCAATCCTCAAGAAGACTGAAAAACAGACTCAAAAATCAATCTCAGATAAATTAAAATAATCAAGCCTTACCATGGATTCTGGCAGCAGCAAAGTTAAATCTACCTGGAAGACAATACATCATTGCCAAGGACCTCTAGCATCATTTTGTTTTATTTTTGTTTTTGTTTTTATATAAACAATGGTCACCATTTAATGAAAATGGTCAGGTACATGGAAAGAAAAGACAAATGATCAAAATCAAGGAGAAAAAAAAAGAGACAACAGAAAGAACTAACATTAGAACCAGATATTGGAGAATTCAGAATGAGCTTTAAGATAACGGAGTTAAAAAATGTTAAAAAAAAATATACAAAGGAAAATAAGATGAATTTCACTAGAATACTAGCATCCATGAAGAAAAAAATCAAACTGGTCTTTTTTTTAAAGTTGATTTATTTATTTTGAGAGTGTGCAGGCACCTGCGTGTGTATGTAAGCATTGGGGAGGGGCAGAGAGAGAGAATCCCAAGCAGGCTCCACACTGCCAGTGCAGAGCCTGATGTGGGGCTCAAACCCACGAACCGCATCATGACCTGAGCTGAAATCAAGAGTCAGATGCTTAACGGACTGAGTCACCGAGGCGCCCCTCATATTGTTCTTTAGAATAAAAAATAAATTAACTAAAATTTGAAATTCCATAGGTGGGTTTGACAGCTGACTGAAAACAGATGAAGAGAGGCTTAGTGAACTAGAAGGGCCCTTCACACAAGCTAATGCACACACAAATCATTTGGAGATTTGGACTAGGACTTCCCAGGTCTGGGGTGGTGCCTGGGGGTCTGCATTTCCGGCTGCTCCGCAGGGGACAGCGGTGCTGCTTCTCCAGGTACCACACGGAGCCAATGGCCCAGTGACTGCTGCAAATACAAGAAACTAAAAAAAACAGGTGAGGACAAAAAAATCTAGAAACACAAAGAGAACAAAGAATGAAAAATATTAAAAAAGGATAGCTTAGACAATGGGGAACATGATGAAAATGGCTAACATATATAAATGAAATCCCCAAAGAAGGGATGAGAGAATGGAGCAAAAGAAATACCTGAAGAAAGAATGGATGACCTTTTCCAAAGTTGATCAAAGAGATCAGAGTGAGATCAGAGTGAGATTTAGAGTGTGCACCGTGGTAGGGGAGGGGACTGAGGGAGTTCGTGGGGCCATCTTGGAATTCTACTTAACCACCTTAGGCAATTCTATCTAACATTTAAGGAAGAGATAATATAAATTCTATACAAACTCTTCCAGAAAAATGTAGAGAAAAGAAATACTTTCCAACTCATTATATGAGGCCAACATTACTCTCATACCAAAATTAGGAAGATATCAGAAGAAAACCACAGATCAAAATCCTCCTTGAACAAATATGCAAAAATTCTTCACAGAATTTTAGTAAATTAACTCAAATTATATACCAAAAGTAATACATTATGAACAAATGAAGTTTCTCGCAGGAATGCAAGGTTGATATAAACATTTGAAACCGTTCAGTACAGTTCACCATATTAACAGACTTAAAACAAACTATATAATTATTTCAATAGATGAAGATAAAGTAATTAAGTTCAATTTCATTCATGATTAAAACAAACACAAGTGAGAGTGCATGTGTGTGTTCTTACACACGAACTCTGGGTAAACTAGGAGTAGGAAGGAACTTCCGTAATCCCCTAATTATGCTCAACTTTTATACTAATGCAGAAATTCTGAAGACCTTTCCTTTGAGTTTGGGAAGAGAAAAAAAATGGCCAATTCTATTCAACAGCAAACCATTAAGTCCCAGTCAGTGCAATAAGACAAGAAGTTAAAGTTATGTGGATTGTAAAGGAAGAAACAAAACTGCACTTAGCAGCAGATGACATAATTATATATATAGAAAACTCTGAAGAAAAATCTCTAATAAAACTATTAGAATTACTAAGTCAATTTAGCAAAGTTGACAAGTAAAAGATAAGTATGTTAAAGTCAACAGTATTTTTAAATAGCAATAACAATTTAAAAATGAAAAACAGTCATTTTAAGGGTATCAAGGGGAGGCACCTGGATGGTTTAGTCAGTTAAGTGTCTGACTTCAGCTCAGGTCATGATCTCGTAGTTCGTGGGTTCAGGCCCCACGTTGGGCTCTGTGCTGAGAGCTCAGAGCCTGGAGCTGCTTTGGATTCTGTGTCTCCTTCTCTCTCTGCCCCTCCCCCATTCATGCTCTATCTCTCTCATTCTCTCTCAAAAATAAACAAACATTAAACAAAAAAAGAGAAATGTTTATGTAGATGAGTCAAAAGTTACAAACAAGCATGCTCACAGCTGTTCTCAGTTGCAACACTAATAGTGGAATATTGAAAATGCCCAACTCTCTTAACACATGAGGGTGGATAAGTGAGCCCGCAATGGAACACTATACAGCAATGAAAACAGAGGAGCGCGAGCTACTTGAAAAACCAGACTAGTCTCAGCAATATAATGTTGTTTAAAAATATGAAACTTGGGGGCTTGAGGGAGGTGCCCATGGCAGAGTGGGTGCCCAGGGAGAGTTCAGGCTTCACTATTTTAGGACAGATCAGAGAGATTGTAACAATTCCTGAAATAAACACCAACAACCTCAATAAGCAACAGGATCAACTCCTGGCAGAGATGTAGAGATTTTTTCAGACGTGAAATCTTGGGATAGCTGTATGAGCCTCAAAAACTGTGTAATAATAGTAAATTAAGAGAAAGATGAAAAATTTAACAAAGCTAAATGTGTTATAAATTTAGTAGAAAACCCATTTTGAAAAAGATTTTTTATGTAACCTTTTCATTTTTAATTTTTTTAATGTTTATTTTTGAGAGAGAGAGAGAGAGAAAGAGAACAAGCAGGGGAGGGGTAGAGAGAGAGGGAGGGAGACACAGTATCTGAAACTGTGTGTCAAGTATTAATTTTACTGAAAAAGCAAAAACAATAAAAAGAATTACTGCATTATAAAAAAGAAAGCCAAACATTCAGACACTGACAAATTCTTCTATTTATATCAAGTTTAAGAACAGGTCAAACTTAATGTATGGTGTTAAAATGAGGGACAGTGGTTTCTGTTGGGAAAGGGACAGGATGGGGGAGGGGCACGACCAGGACCTCCTGCTGGTGATTTTCTGCTTCTGGGTCTGCTCGGGGTGCACGGAAGGATTCACTTCAGAGAAACATGTGCCTGTACATACTTCAGCGGGCATGTTAGAGCTCAGAAAACTTTTTTTTTCTTTTTTTATTAATTAAAGAAGCAAAGTTTAAAAAACAATGGATTAAACTATAAAGACAACAGATCAGTAAATTTTCCAGGACCTGGGAATGAGGGAGTAGAGAACTACAAAAATGGAAAAGGGAATTTTCGGGGAGCTGACGAGAGTGTTCTACACCTGGACTGGGGTGGTAGTTACATTAGTGCATGCATGTATCAGAATTCAAAGAACTGTAGACCAAAAGAGGTGAATTTTGTCTTCTACAATAAAGTCTATTATAATTTAGATATAAAAATAATGGATTAGTCCAACTTTTACAGTTGTGAAAAGTTGATTGTGGCGCTAGAATCTGCTTTTATTAATGATTAAATTAGAAATAAAATTATATAGTCTACCTGGAAAATATTTTCTTACCTTTGAATACACAGAAATTTTTGAAATAAAGGTAGAAAATTTTGAGAAAATAAAGAATGATATTCACTTCAGTTTTAAGTATATTAAAAATATATATCTATATATAAATAAAAACGTTTTTTCTACAAAATGTTGAAATAAAAACTGTATGTTTTATGTTTGATATTCACATATGGCATAATAGAAAAAATAACAAGTTCTGGGTTATTCCTTTTAGTATTTATTCATGTAAGCTTTGAGGAAATTAATGGTAGGGCATAATTTTGTTTTAGTTATTTGAAACGAAACAGAAAATTTTCAGTTAAAAACATGAATTCCTGTTAAAGCTTATTAACATTTTTCCATTTCAGCCAATGAATCTAAAACTTAATTACTTTAAGAACATTAATTTCTAAGGTATTCTGGAAAATAGTTTGCCTATACTGGATCTCAAACATTTAAAAAAAATTTTTTTTGATGTTTATTTTCGAGAGAGTGAGATATATTGAGAGAGAGAGAGGGAGAGAGAGCGCGAGTGAGTGCGGGAGCAAGTAGGGGAGGCGCAGAGAAAGAGGGAGACACAGAATCTGAAGCAGGTTCCAGGTTCAGAGCTGTCAGCATAGACACGGACAAGGGGCTGGAACTCATGAACCAGGAGATCGTGACCTGAGCCCAAGTCCCACGCTTAAGCTAAGCGACTGAGCCACCCAAACTCTGCCCCTCAGCCCCCACCCGCCCCGCGGGTATATTTTTAAACTTCAAGGTTATACCAGGAGCCATTTGTGTGTTAAGGTAGACAGAGGGGCTGCATTTTTACAGCCGCTGGCGAAATCTAGCACCTTCATTAACAGAGAAGTCTCTTACCACTTGTGCTGGAACCTGAGGCATTTTTGCAGCAGGAGTCCCTGGTCTTGGGTAGAACTGGTTAATAAAGAGGCTTGGGAATTTGTACTCTTCAACAAGTTTCACTGTTTCTTGAAAATCTTGATCTGTTTCTCCAGGAAAACCACAGATAATATCTGTGGCAAGAGTTATTCCAGGAACTCTAGAAAATAACAAGACAAAAATGAAAAAAACTCAATGCCATCCATTATTATTCTAATTCTCTGACAGTTTATTTCTTTTCTAAATTTTTATTTTTTTTGGTAGGCTTCATGCCCAGCATGGAGCCTGACGCAGGGCCGAACTAACAACCCTGAGATCAAGACCTGAGCTGAGATCAAGAGTTGGACGCTTAATTGAGCCACCCAGGTGACCCGCTCCGATATTTTAAATGCCTAAGTTTTAAAACTAAATTCTATGTTTAGGAAAGGGACATTGAAGCAAATAGTTTTAGAGAGTTCTAAATATTAAAAGTTTATGAACAACAGGTGTCCCTTCCTCCTCTAGAGACATTCATTTTTAATTCTTCTGAATGTTTTTTTTCTCTATTTTAAAATAGATGCTTATTCTGCTATTTCTAGATTTTTGATTTTCAGGCAATACTTACTAACTTCCCACTGTGGTAAATGGGGAGTTAGACCTTTAAACTACTCTATCCCTTCCCTCCTGGTAAGATCACTGCAGTTTTTAGTTAAATTAATCGTATTTCCGTGAGTCTAACTGCAAAGGAACTGCTCACAGACAACTCGTATACATCACCATCATGTTTCTTTTGTCACGCTTAATTTTCCCAGAGTTAAAAACTGCCTCTTTAAAAACAAAAATGTTGCTTCCTATTCTAGGTACCTGTGTTCCAACGTTTTCCACAAGCTCAGCTTGATCAAAAACCAATACTACTTTCTAAAAACTCAAGAATTCACTTATTCTATTTTTCCCCCCTGGAAATGCCACGCCTACTTTATCAGGTGTGTGTGGCTTTCATAATGAACCAGTTGTTGTCCTTGAATGTTGCTTTTTGGTTTTCTTTTCTTCCCCCCTTTACCTGGATCCTATGTATTCTTAATTCTTGATTAATTCTGCTGCAGCATGCTTTCAGAAGCTTTATCAAAAAGAATGCCAGAGAAATTCTTCTATTGTCTTAGCATAATCTGAGCACGTCTTAATCCACACAACTGACTGACAGTGTGGCTATTCACAGCTCTCCAAAATGAAAAGTATTAGCCATCAGAATTTTTCTACTGTGCCTTTTCAATAAAGAGTGATTCTGCCCTTTCATATTTAAGAATAAATCATCAAAAGCTTTTCATCAGAGATTGACTGGGTAACAAGCTGCCTTTGTTTTTGATGAGCCTGAAGGTTAAAATCTCGAATGTCTTTTCCCTGTGGGGAGTTTTTCCCAGAGCATGCTACAATATTCTATTGGGTGTTAACAGTATAACAATACCAAATATGTCATGAACAGTATTCAAAGCCCCAATATTATTCTCAATCCATAAACAACAGGAAAAATAGCCTCAAACATTACAAACCGAAGGGTACCTAACTATATCAGTTTTTCTATTCTCTAAATGTAAGTTCTGTATGAATGAATGAAACAGTTTATCTCATTTAAATATACTAGATATTTGGGGGCATAATAGAGAATAAAAGATGTAACAGTGAGGAAAGTGAAATTACTAGCTGCCTAATACAAATGGCATCACAAAAACAACAGCTTTCCCACATCTTGTTTGGATAATATTTTAATGCCTGCGTGGAAGAAGAATGACACTAACTTTAAAAAATATTTCTCTATTGAGCTCTACTTATTCTCATCCAGCTATTAATTTGGCTGACCTTGAATTGGTGAGATAAGTTCCAAAGGCTAGAACTTTTCTCTATGATGGTAAACAGAAAAGGAGATAATGTGCATAGAGAAAAATGAAACAGAAGATATTTGAAAAACAATTTTTATTTTTATTGTGATATAAAAACATTCTTCTTCAAAGATGATTACCAAAATTACATTTGAAAATCATAAAAAACATGTTTTGACAGTAAGCTGTAGATAAAAAGACCATTTTCTAGACTTACTAAAGCACGTGGAATAGAAAAAGTATGTTGACAACTTTAATTAGCAAATGTTTACACTTGACTTATAACTACTCCTGAACAAAAGAAATCCACAACTAAAACTATAAGTAATAGATCACAGCAGAAATGACAACGAAGAGTCCATCTCCCCTGGGGGGAAAAAAAAGTCTTAGAAACTGCCTGTGAAATACTGTAGAAACGTATGAATTGAAATGAATTTGGCAATGGATTATGGGGTATTCCCAAAGGAAAGTACCTTACTGATTCCCCCTCCCCCAATCCTCCTTGACCCAGGATAGCTGAGCTCAGGATTATGCAACACCTGCTTACTTTGGCATGAAGGCCCACAGTGAAAGAGAAAAAAGAAGCCTTTCCAGGAGTCCTCCTCTTAAATGTTAAAAAAGGGGATGTTCAATGTGTGAATATATTAGAACATCTACACAAAAAGTTGACTGATAACAAAGGAGAGGACAGGCCAACTATGACTTTGTAAAAGACCTGTTAGTCAGTATTTAAAAGTAAAAACAGTTTAATGGGTTTCTAAGTATGTAAGAATATAAACTGATTGCCAATAAAATGTTTCCAAAGACTACACTTTAATGTTAGATGAGGCTCATCGATATGTTAATTTTATATATGCAAATAATGCTTCTTAAAAATAATTTGGCTCCTTAGGTGAACCATTTAAACAACTTATATTTATGCTGTTAATTTGCCTAGTAAATAATTCTCCTTAGTTCATGAGAAAATCAAGGAAGTCTCAAGTGAACTAATTTCTAAATTAAGTGGCCATGAGGTAATTTAAGGCGTGTAAAATAGAATGTTAATCCAAATATTTAATATGTGAATCGCCAGTAAATCCTGTTTTTGAGAAGCAATGAATTTTCAAAATACTAAAATTTTTAAAAATGATCATTTCTCCACATGTATTGAAGCTGTGAGACTAATGAATATAATTACTAGGTATTATATGTTTTTAAAATTTAGAAGTCCTTCTATATTTGTGTTTTCATAGCAGCAGGAGAAAATAATTCTGAAAGGAAGATGAAAACGTTCACTTAGCTTCAATAACAGGTACGTTTTGACCCATTATTTTTTCCTGACATATACAAGCTTTTTACTGGCAAAATGGTTTCATTAAATAGCTTGGGTACAGAATTAATGAGAAAGATTCTAATTATGCATCTGCCACGGCAGAACTGCTGCTCTGATCAGTTACGCAAATCTATCAATCAGGAGGGTATCAGGGGAGCAAGACCTCGTCGCTGGCCCGAGGCTAGGAGTTAAGAGTGTCCCAAATATTTTAAGACTTAATTATTTACCCTGAATAAAAATAAACACATATATTTACCCTATACCATATTTGAAATACTACTTAAAATGTACTTTAATCATCTCAAGATTTTCACTTGCAATTTGGTGTTTTACTGAAAAAATGGAAAAAGGATGAGCATCAAATTTCATATGTGGAAAAATTAAGACTAATACATTCTATTTATTTCAAAAGAAAGAATTAAAAATAACCAGAAAAAGAATCAGATCTATTAAAATTATTAGTCATAAACAAGCATGTAACTAAAAGAAACATATTTTTTAACATTTATTTATTTTGACAGAGAGTGAGTGTGAGTAGGGGAGGCAAGCCCCACGCTATCAGCACAGAGTCCAACCTGGGGCTTGACCTCACGAACCATTAGATCATGACCTGAGCCCAAATCAAGAGTCAGACGCTTAACAGACTGAGCCACCCAGGCACCCAAAGAAACAGTTTTTAGTTCTGAATGAAAGTAAAAACACATCTAAATATATGGGATGCAGCTTAAAGAGCTTAGAAATTCATGGCGTTAAACGTCCGTGTTACAAAGAGGTAAACACAATAGTCTAAACTTCCACCTCAAGAAGATAGAAAAGAAGAGCAAATCAAACCCAAAATAGGATTAAAAAATAAATTATTAAATAAAGGTTTTAAAAACACAATGAAATAGACAATAGAGAAAAAAAATCAATGAAAGTTAAGGCATATTTTTGAAAAAAATAGTAAAATTACTAAACTATTAGCAAGACTGAGAGGAACAAAGAAAACACAAATGATGACTTCAGGTATGAGGGAGGAGACAGCACCACAGATGCTACCAACATTACAGAAGAAACAAAAACACTAAAGGTATATTATGAACAATTTTGTGAAAATACATTAAAAATTTAAGCTGAAATGAGCAAATTCTTGAAAAGACATAAATGATTAAAACTGACTCAAGAAGAAACAGAAAATCAAAATAGCCTTTAATGTATTAGAAAAATTGTATTTGTAATTAAAAATCTTGCCACCAAAAGAAAACAATATAAAACAACCCAGGCCCAAAAGGCTTCAAAGGTGAATTATATAAAACATTTAAGAGTAAAACCAATTCTATAGAAACCACTTGAAAGATAGATGAAAAGGGAACTCGTTTTATAAGTTCAGCAATAGCTGATATAAAAAACAGAAAAAGAGATTAGAAATAAATTCCAGAATATATTTTATGAAAACAGAAACACTTAATAAAAATATTAGCAAAATGACCACAGAAATATATAAAAAGGATTGTTTATCATGATCAAGTTGTTTTTATTTTTTTTAAGTTTATTTATTTTGAGAGATGGACAGAGAGAGTAAGTGGGGGAGGAGCAGAGAGAGAGAAAGAGAGAGACTCCCAAGCAGGGATTCAAAGTGGGGCTCGAACCCAAGACCTGCAAGATCACGGCATCAGCCAAAACCAAGAGTTGGACAATCAACCAACTGAGCCACCCAGGTGCCCCAATCTAGATAGAGTTTTAATCCCAAGAATGCAAGGCTGGTTTGACATACAAATTTTGATTAATGCAATAAGCCTATTAAAAGAATAAAGGGTAAATCCCCCATGGTGATCTCAGTAAATGCAGAAAACTCAGTTGACAAATCCAACATGCATTCATGATAAAAACTCTCTGTAAACAAAGAATAGAGAAAAAAAAATGATCTCAACCTGATAAAGGGTCTACAGCAATTATCATTTTAATTTTTAATAATTTTTTAATGTTTACTCTATGATTTTTAAAGTTTTTATTTTACTTTCTGAGAGAGAGAGAGAAAGAGAGAGAGAGAGAGAGAGGGAGGGAGGGAGGGAGATGCAGAATCTGAGGCAGGCTCCAAGCTCTGAGCTGTCAGCACAGAGCCTGATGTGGGGCTCGAACCCACGGTCCGTGAAATCATGACCTGAGGCAAAGTCAGACACCTAACTGACCGAGCCACCGAGGCGCCCCTATTCTATTTTTGAGAAAGACAGAACGTAAGAGGGGGAGAGCATAGAGAGAGGGAGACACAGAATCCGAGGCAGGCTCCAGGCTCTGAGCTGTCAGTACATAGCCCGATGCGGGGCTTGAACCCACAAACCACAAGATCATGACCTGAGTAGAACTGGAACGCTTTACTGACTGAGCCACCTAGGCACCCCTCATTTTTATTGGTGAAAGACTGAATGCATTTCCACTCAGATTAGGAACAAGGCAAGGATTCCTGTTCTCACTTCTATAATTCAATATATTATGGAGGTTCTAATCAGTGCAAGAAAGGCAAGAAAAAGAAAGGCATATAGGTTGAAAAAGAAAAAGTAAACTTTTTTTTGTGCGGGTAACATGATCTTGCCATGATCTTGGAAACTCTAAGGAATCTAATGAACCTAGTAGAATTAGCCAGTTTAGCAGAGCTAAAGATTAATATATAAAAATCAATTGTACTTTTTATATTAGTAATGAACAATCAGAAAATGAAAGCAAGGTCAGGGCACCTGGGTAGCTCAGTCAGTTAAGTGTCTGACTCCTGATTTGGGCTGAGGTCATGATCTCATGGTTCGTGAGATCAAGCCCCACGTCCAGCTCTACACTGACAGGGTGGGGCCTGCTTGGGATTCTTTCTCTTTCCCTCTGTTCCTCTCTCACTTGCTTTTTCTCTCTCTCTCTCAAAAACACATAAACAAAAAAATGAAACCAAGGACACAATTCCCTTCGAAATAGCTTAAAAAATACTTAAGAATAAATTTGGGAAGTGTAAGACCTACACTCTAGAAACAGAACTTAGAGAGATTTTCTTAAAATTTACTGAAATTAAAGAATATCTGAACAAATAGAAAAATATATCATTTTCACAGATTGGAATATTTTACCGTTATTAAGATTTCATGTCTCTTCAGGTGCGCCTGGGTGGCTCAGTCGGTTAAGCGTCCAACTTCGGCTCAGGTCACGATCTCACGGTTCATGGGTTCAAGCCCTGAGTCAGGCTCTGTGCTGACAGCTCAGAGCCTGGAGCCTGTCTTCGGATTCTGTGTCTCCCTCTCTCTCTGACCCTCCCCTGCTCATGCTGTCTCTCTCTCTCTCTCTCTCTCTCTCTCTCAAAAATAAATAAAACATTAAAATTTAAAAAAAGATTTCATGTCTCTTCAAACTGATACACATATTCAATGCAACTGCTATCAAAATATTAGCACATTTTTCTGTAGCAACTGACAAGCTGATTCTAAAATTTATACGGAAATGCAAAGGACTTAGAGTAGCCAGAGCAAAAAGAACTAAGTTGGTGGAATGGGTGTACCTGACTTAAAAAAAACCTACTATAAAGCTACAGTAATCACCGCAGTGTGGTATACGGACAGAGCAATGAACAACATAGCCCAAAAACATACATGTATACATTTATGGTTAATTAATTTTCAACAAAATTGCCAAAGCAATTCAATGAGGTTGAGACAATGTTTTCAATAAACTATGCTAGAGCAAATGGATACCATATGCAAAGTAAACAGACAATAAGAACTTAACAGATCCTTACCTTATGTTATACACACACAAAAAAATACTTTAATTCTAAGGTACTTTAATATTAAATCTAAATCTATGGGAAGAAATTTTTGTGACCTCGATGGAGTCAGGTGATGATTTCTTAGCTAGAACACTAACACCAAAAGCACAATAAAAGAAAAAAAATTGGATAAACTGGACTTACTGGAAAAACACCATAAAGAAAACAAAAAAAACTCATAGGAAGAAAATACTTGCAAATCATATATGTGATGAAAATATTTGTATTCAAAATATATTAAGAACTCCTACGGGTCACTAATAAGAAGACAACATAACTGTACAATGGGCAAAGGATTTTAACCAATACTTCACTAAAGAAGACAGAAGAATAGCTAGTAAGTGCATAAAAAGCTGGCTCAACATCACTAGTTAGCAGAGTAATGTAAGTTAAAACTATGTAAGACACCACACACACTCAGGAGAATAAGGCTGTGTTGAAAAAAACACTAAAAAATAACAGACATGGATGTGCATCTAAGAAATGGAAACGTTTATCTGTTGTAGGTGGGGTTTCAAAACTTTGAAAAACAGTGCGGCACTTTCCTAAAAAGTAAAACATACACTTACTGTGACTAAGAAAGTTTCTATCCTAGCAATCTTCCCAACAGGAATTAAAACATATATGCACACACAGACTTTTATATGGATTTTTATAATGACCTTCCTCATAATAACCCCAAACTGGAAATAGTCCAAATGTCTGTCAACTGGTAAATGGATAAACAAAATGAACAATGAAAATTTACCTAGAAAGAAAAGAGAACCAATTACTGATACGTGCACCATGCAGATGAACCTTGCAAAACATTCTGAAGTAAAAGAAGGAAGACGCAAAGGATTACTTATTGTTTGATTCCACAACGATTCCATTCTTATAGAATTAAAATTTCTATAAGAAGCAAAATTATACAGACAGAAAACAGATCAGTGGTTGCCTGGGTCTCGGGGATTGACTCCAAGTAGGCACTGGGAAACTTTTTCTTCTAACTAAAGCATTCTAAAACTGCACTGTGATGATGGCTGTACAAATTCTTAATTTACTTAGAATTTCAAACTATAACTTACATTGGGTACAAACTGTATGGTATCTAAATGATACCCACAATAAGACTATTAAAAGTGTGTGTGGGGAACCTTTCTGAAGACAAAGAGGTAGCAGGAATTCTCCATTACATACTCTCTTCCAAAGAGTCCTAACAACTGAACTTTTGACAGGATGTAGCCAAAGAATTAAATATGGCCAAGTAGGAGGGAAGGGCAGAGATAATAAAAGGTAAGGTCAAGGTCAAAAGGAAATTATGTTCTGAGCAGGACATCAAGAAGGACTATGCCCCAGGGTGCCTAGGTAGCTCAGTCGATTAAGAGTCCGACTTCGGCTCAGGTCATGATCTCACGGTTCGTGAGTTGGAGCCCTGTGTCGGGCTCTGTGCTGACAGCTCAGAGCCTGGACCTGCTTCGGATTCTGTGTCTCGCTCTCTCTCTGCCCCTTCCTTGCTTGCACTCTGTCTTTCTCTCTCAAAAATAAATAAACATTAAAAAATTTAAAAAAAAGAAGAAGAAGAACTATGTCCCAGCTACCAATAGACGACAACAAGGAATCATTCTGCTCATCCTAAAAAAGGAAATTTCAGGAGAAACAACGTGACATTTTCAAGTAAATTTGAGAAAATTGCCAGCAGCTTTAAAATTACTTTCATACTTTTATGAAAAACATTTTGTTAAGTTTATTTACTCATTCTGAGAGAAAGACAGCGAGCAGGGGAGGGGCTGAGAGAGAGGGAGACAGAATCCCAAGCAGGCTTGGCACTGCCAGTGCGAGGCCGGACGCGGGGATTGAACCCACAAGCCGTGAGATCATGACTTGAGCCAAAATCAAAATGCTTAACCAACTCAGGCACCCGTGAACAATAATTCTTAAAGGACATGAGCTGAAAAAGAAAAAGCGCCTATATGTTAGGATAAGGGTTGAAAAGCCATAAGTCACTAAGACAAAGAAAGACAGGTGTGGCTCTGGATGGTCTTTCATCGTCATATGCGCATCTGGGAGAAAAATCTTCCCTTGCATATATAACTAGGAGGCTCTTTTACTAACAAGTTGCATGCTCTAGAGCAAGTTACTTAGCCTTAGCATGCTTTGGTTTCCTTTTCTCTAAAACTGGGATAGGAAAAGTATTCATCAATAAGAAGATTAAGTAGTTAGTTAGTACATGTACTAATTGCTGAGGACAGTGCCAGCCACAGGGTGCCTGCTTTGTTTTAGCTTTTATTATTGTAACCCTGTCAAAGAAATGATAACAACTACCACCTATTATAGGATACTAAGTGTCAGGCAACGTGTTAGCAATTAAGGTAAGTTCTATTTTAATGTCTATGAGACACAGAGAAAGTACGTTAGGGAACTAAGACTGAGAGGTAAACTGCCCAGAGTTGCAGAATCACTAAATGAGACGGCAGTCTTATCTCTACCCACGTTACCGAGGTGCTCACTGAACTGACGTACTAGAAGCAGTGGCTGATCCGAAGTCTACATTAAAAATATTCAGTAATAATATTTGCAAAGCAATTTACTACAGTAAGTAAAACTTGCCTCTATCTGCAGAAGTACTTTTAAAGAGAGGGTAATTGTGGTCTCCAAAGGTTAAATGATTTACCGAAGGTCACCAAGCTATTGCTGGAAGAATCATAATTCAAACCCAAACCTTTCCACCTGGTTAGTGCTCTTTCCACGAATGTACCTTGGTGAATATGGAGGCATTTCAAACCTAAATGGCCAAATGCTAAATTTATTCTTCATCATATACCTTCTTGCTTTTATCATTATCATCACTCATCAAGAAGCAGGTAGATGTAATTATCCCTATTTCCAGATGGCTCAGAGAGAGGAAGCAGCAATATTAGTGGGAGAAAGAAATGAGATTTTAAATCCAGACAGATTCGGGCCCCTGGTTTCTAGTCACAGTTTCACAAGTTTTGTTACTGTTTTGAGCCTCAGGTCCCTCTCTTCTACAAAACGGGGATAAGAGCACATGCCTTCCTGGGCTGTTGTGAGATCAAGGGATGTAATGAATATAAAGCATTTTTAATAGCAGCTGGCACACAGATGCTTAATAGATGTCAACTTGCTTTTGTGTTCCTTAAGGAACTAAGGGAAGTGAGGAACAACACTGTACCCAATACCTGGAACCCGGCCTCCTCCACCTTCCATCCAGGACACCTGTGGGCCATAATTTCTGCTCACATGTCTTTTGTTCTTTGTGCCATAGATCAATACTAGCAGAAAATGATATAAGGAATATATGATCAGAATATAAGAGACAATCAAATAGAGTTTACGTGACACAATCCGTTTGATATTCTTTATCATAGAAAAAAAATTAGAAGACCTTAACATGTGGTGAATTGATTTATGTGTAAAGTACAAAAAATCCCCAAGTGCTCTATATATGACTAATATTCTGGCTGTGGTGCAATCTGACAAAATTCCTCAAATATCTAATGAGGGAATTACACTACTGCTTAGCTTGTTTCTGCAATTTTAATTATGTTGAAAGTGCACAAATGTAAACTAGTTAAAACTAGTTGAGAATTTAAAACTCAATATAAATATAACTATATAATAAATATTTATAAATAAATAAATAATAAATATAAATAAATAAAACCAGCTCAGGTGAGTCTTTACTTAGAAAGTAATTGGCTTCATTAACAGTTCTGTGTATAATTTTCTCTTTGGTGAAGTCTCCTCAAATGAATAAATACCTGTCTACCTGTGCATCCATCTGTCCATCCATCCATCCATCCATCCACCCATCGATCCATCCATTTATCCATCCATTTCTCTCTTTTGTATTCACTGATCAAGTACCTAGAATCACTCTCCTAATGTTAAATCCATGAGATGGTGGTGTGTGCCTACAGTATGTCTTTCAGGTAGGCATGCTTATAATGAATAAGAGTTAAAGAAACAAAAAGTCAAAGAAGTGCCGATGCCAAAATAGTCCTTTCTTTATGCCACTCCAGAATTTCTTCTCTTGGAGTCTGTGGACTCCTGAAAATTGCATGCAAATTTTTATGTGTATATTTCAGGGGGAAGGGACTACAGTTTTCTTCTGATTCTAAAAGTCTTCTGTGACTCAAAAAAGATTAGGAGATACTTCTGTGAATGCTTTTGGATCAGCCACAAAATTTTTAGGAAAAAAAATAGGTAACTTTTGACCTAATGACACAGTGTATGTAACAGACATTGTT